>CM036590.1:24545945-24988051 GCA_020745705.1 Hemiprocne comata
ATTATAGGGACCGTGGCAAAGGTGGAGTATAAGCCATCTGATCTTTTCTGTCCAGTCACCATGAGCTCAGAACTGTTTGGTTCATATGAAGGACCTCACCTGGGGTCTTGTACCTGAACATTTTTAAATAATACTGGCAGTTACTCAAAATGCTTGTTTTCATCTAAAACTTACAGTATTTTGAATACTGTGTTTCTGGGTGCTTGTTTTCTCAACTGCTTTCAGGACAGGCAGCCTGGCACTCTCATAGGATACTGAATTTAATTTCTCATAATCGGTGGCAGATGAGCTTTGTTATTAATAATGTTAAATAGGAGAGGCCAAGGATGACGATGACACACCAACTTGAAATTACTTGTCAGAGTCTGTGGACAGGGGACCACAGAAGCTGCCCAGAACACTTGCTCTGTGTCCTGCAGCAAAGCAACGTCAGCTTTATAAGGGATCCTGACCTTCTTAAAGGGCTTTCAGATTGTACTGTGGAAAGCAATCTAAGGCATAAGTGGTATTAATGTTCTGATGCAAGGTAGTTTGTGTATCATCAGACATGCAGCATGGTGACCACAGATCTTGTTTTGAAATTTGTCATAAGCTTTATCGTCAAATGCATTTGCACAACAAGACTCAACAATGTTTTCGGAATGATTCTTCTTCCTTTGCTGACAGCAGTGATGGGAGAAGAGGTTGTTAAATGCTCTGTCAGTTGAGACAACTTTTCTTGTCCTTGATGTGGAGCTCAGAGCAACTCTGCAGTGTAACTGGGAGAATGCCCCAGAAGGGCTGTCTCTTCATGCTGGGAACAGCTTGACAATCCTATTGTTTCCAACGTTTTCTCATCCTAAACCTGGGCTGCTTTGGCTGTTTGGCCTGCAAACCTGGTTTTGATACTTTCAAAACAGATTTATTATTTTTTTAGCTGAAAGGCAACATTGCCTTCAAATTTCATGCTGATTAAGAGAAGAGACACAGCAAAGGTGGGGGGTATAGTGAACTTCAGCCATTGAAAACTGGTGTGATTTTGCAGTCAGAATTCAACCCAGTCCCAACTGAGATGGAGGTTAATCTGTGGAGTCCTGCCCCTTGCAGGAGATATGGTTTTATCACAGTATTCTGTTGTCCTTCCTAAAAAGGTTGCCTAGACTTTGTAAAAATAGGAGTTGGCAGTTTTGAGTCAGACTGTGTTCTTGCTTCTTTTGGGTGCAAAAATCAAGGTGCTCAGCAGCCCAGCTACAACTTGTCCTTTGAACTGTTTTAAGGGCATGTGTGCTGCTCATGCCTTAGTCATTCACTTAAATGGAATTATTTCAGCCCCCTGATTTGAATTAGAGAAGGTTTTATGTCTTCAGTTTCCAACTTCTGATTTCTAGCGGGTAAAATACTAGTGAAGACTGAGTAAAGGAAAATTCATCAGCATCCAGAGTATTTCCATTGTTAAATTTGCCATTCAGTTTTGAAAGAGTCTTTATGATACCCTGTCAGTGCGTGCCAGTTCTTACATACATGGTTGTGATTGATGGTGCTTCAGGTTTTGCCCCAGGCTATTCCCAGTCTGCTTGCAAGTAATGCTGGTAGTAAAATTTTCACTGCTGCTGTTACGTGTTATTTAGATTACAACAGAGCTAAAAACGTGCTGGCCCCAAACCACTTCACAATAAGAGATACAATCCTTTCCCCCCAGAGCTCACAAACCTTAAAACAAAGTCTGCCTGGGGAGAGACTCTTTGGCAGTGTATTAAATATCCTTACTGATAAATGGTTTCTTACAATTATGGCCTTCCTAATAGGTGCTATGTGTACTATCAACACAAAGCTATCTGTATTACATGGTTTGACCTGCTTTAACCCCAGCCAGTCTACTGGAGACATAGAAAATGTCTGTTACATACATTTCAGGCAAAGTAGAAGCCATTTGTTTAGGATGCTAGCTTTCTAAGAGGAGACATATTTTTTGTGGGTGAAAGTCACCCCACTGAGGCTATCTGAAAGCTGGTCCATCTGTGTCATCAACATGTAAGCTGCTGTGTGCAGAAATGAATTGCTCTCCAAGTCTCTCCACTTATGAGGGACTACTGCAGCTGCACTGTGCTTAGGGAATAAGAATATTGTGGGAAAGCAGTTATATTGCTCATTACGTTCTCTTCACGAAGGGGAAAAAAGGTATGCTCTCTTAACTTTCAGCAAATATGAAATATTTGACACAGATTCAAACCTTAATGCAGACTAGATCCTGAATTTTGCTAGGTTGTCACATCCTTAAAAATGCGCTTTTTTTTTTTTTTCCCTCTTTCTGCTCTGAAGAAGTTTTAAGTCTGTGAGCAACTTAAGTAGATTTGGATCAACCTCTGAGCAGCTAAGTGGTGAGGAGGTCTCTGTAAGGTTACTCAGTTCCCCTCCCCACGTGTGGAAGGTTAAAGTTACTGTGAGGGAGGAGGTCTCAGAGACTATGGAAGTAAGTTCCTCCACATTCTCACCTCAGCGAAGTAAAGTCGTCGCCTCCTTCTCCAACGTACGTACCCCTTATTGCCTAGTTTTCCTGCAGTGTGAAGCGGAGGCCCTTAACCCCCAGCGCCCCCTGAGCGGGGTGTGGAGACGTGCCCCGGTGCCGTGGCCCGGCGGTGGGGGCAGCCAGGCTGCCGCACGGCGCGGGCACCGCCTGTTCCTCTCCATCACCAGAGCTGCGGCACAGGGCTGGCTGCGTTGCTTCATAAACTCGGTCAATGCATCAGCCGGGGGGAGTTTACGTAGGCATCTTTTACTTCTTAATTCCTGAGAATGCTGAAGTGTGCTTGCCTCGACAGCGGCCGCGCTCCCTGTGACTGTTGCTGCAAGAGGTGAATGAATGGGTTGCTATGGCGCCGGGGGGTGTCTCCAAACCCCAGCGCTCCGGCGGCTGAGCCAGCTCCCAGCAGCATGTCCTGGTTGCGGCTGTGCAGCTACTAAACAAATACTCGAATTTCCATAAAGGCTATAATCAAAGGAGCATCCCTTGCTTTTTAATATGTGCTGAATATGTTCATTTGTAAGCTTATTACGACTTCAGAGAGAGATGCTATTAGGGTGATCATTAGCTTCCTGTGTGAATAGCAAGCAAAACCGTGGCATGTTCCCGAATAACCCTCTTTTTAATGTCTGCACTTTCAGATGCATTAACGATAACCAGCCATGCTGTCTTTTATGTTTCCCTTGCCATGAGTAAGGACAAAAAAGAAAGGAGAAGGGGACCAGTGAACTGCAGGCTTTCAAAAGAAGTTTAGATGGAGAGAAAAATGGGGTGTTAAGAGAGCAGCAAATTCACTAGCATGACATTTTGTGTTTTGATGCCATATCTGTTACCCATTGGGAAAGTAAAAGCAGCTGGGAGCCAGCCTGTGAGTCTTGGCTCACATCTCACTTAGTCTCTCTACTCCTGTCATCTACGTATGAATTGTGCTGAGGGTCTTTTGTCTGCCTGGAACCTGATAGTTGCTGGAGCACTTAGATTATACATCTTTTGAAGGAAAAGAGAACATTTAGAAACACATATGCCAAAATTATGGGATTTATTAACTCTCATTTGTTTTCCTTCAGAACAGCTGAACCTCTATCGTAGGCTGTGGCCATGGTTCTCTCTCTACTCCTACTTAATCTTTCTTAATCAGAAATATCTGTAGCAAAAGTTGGATGGTTGGGGTGTTCATACCTTAATTGGGACAGGTGTGATTGAGATTAGTCATGTTTATTTTTCAAACCACATTAGCTACAGTTTTATGTCTGAGAGTAAGTTAAAGGCACTGTTTACAGTGAAGCTCAGTTTAGATTTGCACATGGAATGTGCAAGAGATGTGTATCAGTTTGACTATAAACAGGGTAGCTAGACTTCATGTCTACCTGTCTTCCCTAGGTTGTTTCCCATGACCTTTGCTGCATTCTAGTTTTCCTAGACATATCACACCTATAGCTTGTGAAATGTATTTGTTTTCTAAATAAATAAATAAATCACTCTGAACTGTGAGCTCTATGGGATAGAGAATTTCCTATTGTGTTTAGAATCCATGGCACTTTTGGATGCATTCTTCTTGTTGTTAAAAACATTTAAAAGATAACCAGAATCAGATAAAAAAATGCCTCTTCTCAGCTTTCCAGCGATGTTATTTTCTGGTTTATTTAGTACTACTGAGATCTCTCATTTAAGATCTGCTTTTTTTACAAGATGTTCTAGACTGACTAAACCTGACTAAACTGTTTTGGTTTTGCATCTTTGTAGGCAGTTACCTTGAACAAAGAGAGGTGTTTTTTTGGGTTGTTGTTGGGGGGTTTTTTGGTAAAATAGTTAAAGCATTCGAAGTTCTGTTTGAGATTTATTTCTTAAAAGCAATTATTAGTTCCCCAATTAAATGGTGTTAAGGGTGGGTTTCTTTTTCCTCACCTCCACGTTATGAAAAGGCACTGAGAACAATAAAACAAAATAAGTAAACCTACTGATTTGGAGTTCCACTCTGCATTAGGACAGATGATAAAAACAGGGGTTTCAAATTCCCTTGCACATGGGCCCTCGCCTGTGCATCTGCCCAGCCAGTCTGGGGTTGCTTTTCCTTGCTAAGGAGGAAATAATAATCTTTTTGATAGGACAAGGCCCTGCAGTTCATCATAAAGCATTTTGGTTGCTTTCTTACTTTAAAATCAATAATTTTCCTCCTCTGTGTCGTTTCCCTGAACCCTGCAAAGTATCAGGAAACTTCTTAAAATGTTGGAAATAATGTTCTGAGGAGGACAAGGTTACCACAGCAACTGCCCAGTGTTTCTGAGATGCATGCCTGCATCTTTCAAAACAATCACGAATGGCACAAACTGCTGAGGCATTTGTTAGAAACAAAGCAAGGCTGTAGAAAAAGAGAATAGAAAAGAGCACCGAGGAGTCGGTTGTTGTAAAGGTGAGATGTGTCAGGCTCACAGAAGTGGCAGGCATTTACACTTCATGTTAAATGCCCTAAGTGTCTGGAATGCCATGCAAGCGAATGGAGTGTTTTCAAGACTTTGACAGTATCTGACATGATATAATGTCACTTGGCTTGTGATGCACCTCCATGATCCACTCAGGAGGGTGACATTTATTCCATCCTGAAGGGAAATATTTTCAGACATAGGAGGCCTAAGTTAGCTGCCTCCCTTCTAGTATGCTAAATAGACTTCCTTCTAGGACAGAAGATGCCTGTCGAAGTGTTTAATTTGTCAGCCAGAAGACATCAACTTTTTCATGGGTTTGGGACTGGTCTTAGTATGGACTGGTGAATAAAGGGCTGTACTGTGTGTCAGGAGTTCTAGCATATCCATTCCCCTTTTAGCCTTGGTTTTCTTATCTGCTGAACAGAATTAATATTGTTATATTAGCAGTGCATATAATCTTTGGGTTATTTGTTTAGAAGACTGACTATGAGTACCATATGGTTCCATTGTACTGCAGTTAATACAAGGGAAAATACACCTGTGAGCAATCTGAGGGCTTCTTTTCAAGGAGCAGAACTTAAAAGAGTTGCAGGCTATCAGATGTGTTAGTTCTGTATGCAGTTATCTTTTCTGAGATGGCTGCTGTCTGTGTGTGAAAAGCTGTGTGAAAGAGCCAGACGTGTTTACCTATTGAACTTCTCTTGGGAAGGGCCAAAGTGAGCAGTTTGCATTTTGAACAGTGCTGTAAGCACATTTGCACTCCTTGAAATGGAGTGGTTTGTGGTCTGATGCTATACTGGCACTTCAAACACGTACCCTAGCACTTTTCCAAATGTTACAACATTTGGGAGAATAGGTTCTGTTCTGGGGCTTCCAAATTCCCATTTTGAATGCCTGTACATGTGGGGGATGTTACCTCCATATGATCTCATGTATTCTATGCACGCTTTAGGCAAAGTTGCAAATATAAAGCATAGGTGGTAAGTGTTGTATTATTGGTTTTCTTGCAAAGCTGGTGCTATTTATATGAAACTCCAAGAGGTTCAGTCCAGCCCTGTTTTTCCTCCCGTGTTTGACTGGTGTGCTCTTATGCACAGCCTTTTGGTGGCAGAAGTGTGCCTTGTTAAAAGCAGACAGAGGAATCAGGAAGGGATGTGGCCCACTTGTCCCAAATGCTATGCTTGGGTAGGAAACTTAGGGTAGTTTTAGCGGCAGCTCAGATTCATTTAAACACCATCCCAAGCCTCATATGATTTTAGTGTTATAAAAGCCAATCAGGTTATTGTTTTACGGTATAAGATGCCCCTAAGGGCCTTGCTCACTCAACTGTACAGAGGATTAAATGCTCTCAGGCAGTGCAACAACCTCATTCAGTCCAGCATTGCAAGGCAAGGCAGTCGTCACTGGTAAATGTGCCCATATTACAGTGACATTAGCATTTTAATGCAACTAAAGAGGAGGTAGATTGACTGTAATTCAGTATCTAGTTGCATGGCCTTATGCAGGTCCCCTCATCACTGCTCCACAGGGGCCTATTATAGTTATGCAGTGCACTTTGGAATCTAATTGGATTTACATCCAGTAATGTAGTCGTGTCACAGCAATGAGTCTGCTATGCAAGCACTATGAAATTCCAGTGCAATTAGTTATTTATGTAGAAGCAATAGTTACAGGATAATGCATGGGGCTGGTGGCTTGTGCCAAGCTCCAGTTTCAGCAGCAACAAATGTTTTCTTTTTTTCTGGAGCCATTGCAAGGGAACAATTTTAATGTGATCCTGCTTCCACAGAGCTGTTTCTCCTCACCCTTCACCAGAAAAGCACTGATCTGTTGTAGAAGGGACAGCAGGACATGCCTTCTGCCTTCAGCTTCTCCTTTAGCTGAACCAAGTGGGCTGAGATATGTTTCGGTTTCTCTAGATCCTGCAAATGTGGTGAGCAAAGGGGACTGGCAGTAGCTAGAGGCACCTGTGAGGCAGGGCGCCTGTAAGCCATGCATCTGGTGGCCTCCCTGCAGTAGTTAACATGCAGGAGACTGGATTTCTCTCAAACACAGGCCTTGCTTCTCCCTGCAGCCTCCATTCATTTCTTGTTTCTCTTGCTACCCGTTGACTAGAACAGCCTATTTTTGCCCCCTCCCTCTTTGTTTTGGCTCTCTAACTGTCTCACTGCATGAGACCAGCAGGAGTCATAAGCCTAGCAGCTTTTCCTTCATCCGAGCCAGCTACTCACAAAGAGCTGCTCTACAAGCAGAGAACATGAAGAGAAGCCAGGGCTCAGCAAGGAGACTGATGGGGTGGCAGTAGGATGAGTGAGGAGGCAGGACAAGGTGCCAAAGGCAGCTGCTCAGCCAGCTGAGGCAGCACGGCTGGCAGGCGCGAAGCCCCAGGGCAAGAGGCTTGGCCTCAGCCCTCACTCCAGCTTCCACTGTGTTTCCCCAGCGACTGTAATTAAAGGCATCAGCTTGCTCGAGTCACAATTAGGCATGGTGGTTTTGCACTTTCGGCAATTCTCCCTAATGACAAAATCGTAGCTATTAACCAAAGAGATTCAGTTTGGCAGGGACTTCCTTCCCTTTAGGGCTATAGAGTGAGATGGAGTATTGCTGTTGTTTGGCACCAAACACACTTTCATCCCTTCTGACAGGTACCTACTGGTACCTACTAAAGCATTTAAGCTCTCTCTCTCTGTGGTGCTGTAATTTCTTTAAAATATTGTGACTTAAGAAGAATAAAAAAATAAATTTCCTCTCCCACGCAGACCTTTGAGGGCTTGTAGGGCTGTAATTATATGCACACACAGTAGGAGCAGGAATCCTATCATTCTGGTTATTTTCCTAATGATAGGTTTATATAGCGCAGTGTCATTTCTTCTTTAAATTTAGAATTAATCTTCTCCTGGCAGCATCTATCCCAGGATAGTGGCATCATAGGATGGACAACCAAATAAACTGTCACTTAGTTGCACATGTAAAACACATGATGAAGTGTACCCACACACAAAAGAAAAAGATAAAAATGGGCACTGGGCTCTGACTGTCAAAAAGGGGCTCTCTGCAGTGGAGCAGTGACACTGTCTCTTGTTCTAGCTGTAGACTCTCCCAGCTCCCTCCCTCCAGAGGTCCCTGAGCCTGCTGCAACTATCTTCCAGCCGGTCACGTAGCATCTTTTGAACTTCTAGTTTGGTAGTAAAGCTGTACTGATCCAGGGCAACTTTCATACAGCATTGTAAAGTGGAGAAATTCAGCCGCTCCTCAGCAGATGCCTTCCCTACCTTGCAACAGAGATGGGTTGATTTGCTATAGATGTTTGTACCCTCCAGATTTCAAAAGGGAAGCCATCCCTGCTCATCATTCAGAGCTGTAGGTCCACAGTGACAGAAGAAGGGCATTAAATATGAGGGTTTAATGCAAAACAAAAAGTCTATGAATATTCATTATGTTTTCTATTGTAATAGTTTCAACCACCTTGAAACTCTTTGCTCGCTTCCTGCCAACAACAAATGATACACTTTTACTTACAGAAGTCTTAATGGGAGGCAATTTTCAAAGGCGTGTTCATAAATGTTTGTGGGAAACAGATGTTAAATGCACCCCCTCCAGAAATCATGCTGAAATGCTGGCAGTGAGAGAGCAGGGATAGACCCAGGTGACTTATCTGATCCCTCACAGGGAAGCAGTGGCTTCAGTAAAGCTGCTAGTATTACAGAACGGTTTGGGAGGGGTGAGCGAGTTACAGTGCCAAGCAGCCTGATGTGAATATTGGACCCTTATGGCATGCTGTTTGAATAGTTAAAGGCTGCCCCTTCCCCTCAGGCCCTGCAGGGTGGGGTTGGGGCTGTGTCAGACAGGTGGAAAAAAAACAACCTGGAAGAGAAAGCAGTGGTCAAACAAGCATACTTGGTACGTTGGGCTGTAGTCTCACCTCACCTTTGCCTAGCCAAAGATTGTCATTAGCATTGTGCAGACAGAAATTACAATTTACTGAGAAAATTGTAATTGTTAGCTCGAGGGCAGTGGCAGTCTACACCCAGGTCCCCTCTGCCTGTACTGTTTTATCAAACACCTTTGGGAGGGCTTTGCACTTCCTCTCTGTTGCTGCTTCCCAGACAGTGACAGTGAGGCAGAGGGAGAGGAAATAATTTTTCAACTTGGCATGAGAGCTGGCTGGAAGAACAAGGGATAGCTAAGCCAAACATCTCAAGCTGTTGCTCCTAATGGCTGGGCTGGGCTTCCCAAAGATGCATTCCATCTACCTTCCTCTGCCTTTTCCATTTTCCCAGTAAATGGGCTGTAAAGTCACAGCAGATTAAAGTTTGACTAAACCTCCTATAAATATTGAAGGTGCAGCTGGTATTAATCTAGTCCGGTTGTGGTATGAGGTGCATGTGTAATGGGACTATAGATATACATGTGGTCTGTGGGCATTTAAAACACCCCAAAGGTTGTTAAAGAGATTCTGAGGAATTGCATCCCTCACTGGGTATAAAAAGCTCTTCATTAGTCCTAATGTGCACTAAATTAAGGTGGCAATTACACTGAGCATATTCATCAGGATGGTGTGTTTTCATAAATAGTGTACTTAACATGATTGCATTTTATTGACTTCTGCAGTAATTGCGTATTTTTCTCTTACAGGACAAGCTTGGCTAGAAGGAGATACATGGGACACAGAGACAATTAAACACTAGAATAGACACTTTGCTTCAAGTCCCAAGATTTGTGAAGGTGAGTCTTGTTTATGGCTCTTTCTTTCTGCATGCCAGATGCTTTCTCTGTACCTCTGACAAGACTAGTTTAGGCGTAGCTATGGTATGCAAGAGTGAAGTAAGAAATACACAGCTCATCTGCCATCCTATCACCTGCAAGCTGTCCCCCTGAGATCTCATAATTAAACTGCCCCTATCTCTGTTCTGTCTAGAGGAGCAAACGGTGTGGAAATAATACTCTGAGAGGGTTTTCTGGAGGGCATCACCTGTTAGATATGTTCTTTTAGCAGACCACACCACTTTGGTTTAAAGGAGTTGGATACCACTTGCTGACAGTGAACATAAAAATCCTCTTGGGAGAGTTGTGCTCTGTGAAGGAAAGCAAGCATGATGATCCACGTCTCCATAACTACAAGCCAAAGGGGGGGCTGCCATGTTGCTGGGGTGAGGGCACAATGAAGCAATGCCAGGTGGTGGTAGTCCTTCATCACTGGTGCAGCTTAGAGGTTCAGGGACATATCTGGTGACAGACATCTCAGCTGGGACATCTGGAAACTGGTGCACTGACTTGGAAGATAATCTGGTCCACATTTTCTAATTAATTTAAAGGCTATCTGGCAGAGGTTCTGGAGAGCTTCAAACATGTCTTCTGCTTTTATTTAGTTGCGTTCTGCATGAATATGGAAGTAGGTATGAGTTAGCAGCATTTACTCCTCAAGCCATTGGCTGATATTTTGTAGGCGGTACTGCAGAACTGGTTCCTAGATTTTAAAAGAAGCAACAGATTAGTTCAGTGGACAAGATCTTTGTGCATGTTGATGACAAAGAGATATTTATGTGAAAAGAAGATATACATGGACAATGTGATGGAAGAGAAGTGACTGAAAAAATGGTTTGCATGAGGGTTGGAAAAGGTGACCTCTAGACCTCTCTTCCCATCTAGGTTATTCTGTAATTTCCATCAAGTATTTGAGAGAGGGAGACTGTGATGAGCCATGAGGCAAGTGCACAATGTCTGAATTTAATGTATGAATAATCTGCAGAAGTATGTTAGGGGTGGGGATGGAATGGAAGGCAAGGAAAATCGTTCACAGACTTATTTTCAGTGGGGGGTAGGAGTGGTACTATATGGAAGATGCAAGGATTGAATCTGGTGAAGATAAGGTACTCCTGAGAGTTCTGATAGACTGGCACATCTGAGGGATGCTCTTGTTCATTTTGCCTTGGACAGACCTTGGACAGCTGTTCTGAAAAATCTTTTCACAAGAAGGGTGGTCATATATTGGAAGAGGTACCCAGGGAGACTGGGGAATCTTACTCCTTGGAGATATTAAAAACTTAACTAATGTGACCCTGATCAAGTTAGAGACTTGAAGTTGGATCAAAGTTTGGAGTTGTCCCAGGTTGGAGGTGGGGGATGTTTGTACTCAACAACATCCAGAGATACTGTCCAACCTGAGTTTTTCAGTGATTACATCTTCAAGACAAAGGTAAAGCAGCAACTGAAGTGAAACCACAGGCTTCAATCCATGTGAAAGGGATATAGGGGTAGAGGGAAATGTCAGTTGTAGCAGAAGCAGTTTTTGGGGGTGTGGTTGAGCAGCTGCCTTTAAATAAGTGAAGTTCAAGGTAGCTGCAAGGTGTGCAAAAGCAAATGTCAGAAGGAAGGAAATAAATGGTGGCTGGAGAACAAAAAATGCATTGCCTTGAAAAACTAGACTTTATTCCTAACTGATTACAGCAGCTGGGATATGTTTCCTGACTACACTGCTGGGGATTTTTAGCCTCCCCATTACTTTGCAAGATAAAATTCGTACTGGGGGCGGGGGGGGGGAGGAGAAATGTAGAATAATCTGCCTAAGAAAAAGCTGAACATTTATAGCTACATTTCAGACAAAAACAAATGCTTCTCATATGTCTCACAGGTCTGAGATGGGACAAGCCAGGGAAAGCATCTGTCAGACGCTGTCTTCTGCAGTTCTGACTGTTAATGTTTGCTTAGCATTAAATGTCTCCTGCAGAGGAGAACTTAATCTGTCACAAATTAGGGGCCTGGGGGAGGGGAGAGAAGTTATTTTTAAAAGGTAGATGAAAATGTGTTCAGTTTTTATCACAGTTGCATCAGTGTGTAGTGGAGGAACTTAGAAAATTTACCTTTTGTCTGTATGGCTTAAAAAGAAACGTGGAAGGATAAAGCAGTTCTGTGGGTTAGGATTGTCCTTTCGTGTCAGTTATTTTCGCCACGCAGCCTGTCATCAGGGACTTCAGCTAATTACTAAGACAACATGTTTTAATAATTACATTATTTGTAAATAACATTATTTGCATTTTGCTTGCATTGTTTGTAAATAGCATTAGTTATGTACTTTTCAAAGCCTGGAGCACTACTGTATATATGATGAACTAGGTGATAATGTATTTCATATACACTGAAGTGCTTGATGTCTGACTGGAAACAGTTTTAGAATCATAGAGAATCACAGAATCACAGAGTCATGGAGTCGTCAGGGTTGGAAGGGACCTCTGGAGATCATCTAGTCCAACCCCCCTGCTAGAGCAGGATAACCTACAGCAGATCACACAGGAATGTGTCCAGATGGGTTTTGAATGGCTCCACAACCTCTCTGAGCAGCCTGTTCCAGTGCTCTGTTACTCTCACAGCAAAGTTTTCCCTCATGTTTAACTTGAACCTCCTATGCTCAACTCACGCTTTTGGTTGATTTGCCGTGTTCTAATCAGTGCAATCACAGGATCCAAATGGTGTTCTTGCATTACTGTTTGGCAGCCTTGGTACACAGCAGAAACTGGAAAGGGTGTGTTACGCTGATAGGTGCAGGTCTCTTCAAGCTCCAAGTTCCAGCACTGAAACGGTTGCTCAGAGCTCCTGTTTCACAGGTCAAATTGGTGGGTTGGCATTTTTTTTGGAGGTTTGCATTGAGCTCTTATGATGTGGAAGCTCTGACATGCTCTGTTCTTGGCTTTGCCAGCCCAGACCTCTTGTACTGTTGCCACCAACTTCCACTTGCACATTCTGAGTTGAAGGACTTTGGGATTTGTAAAGCTGACTGGGTGTGTTCCTGCCTTGAAGCATAGCACAATTAGTCGGGTTGCATTTAGTTGTTGCTTTGCTGTGTGAAGTGTGGTGGGCTTAAAAATTATAAATCTGAGCCCAGCACGAGCACCAGGGACAATTTCTTGCCCAGGCCAATGAGGGAGTCCTCAATTGTTCATGCTGCTCCCAGGTTACTGTGAGTGCGTGGCCCTGCCAGTGAACTTTTCAGGACCTCATTCTTCAGTGAATTCTGAGTCTCAGTTCCCTGCTCACACCTAGAAGACATTGTAACATACTGAGTGGATGCACAGGCAGGAGCAGTGTAAGGAATCGTAGCTTAGGTTTGTCTATGAAAAGGAAAGGAGAGCTGTACTCAGCTTGTGCAAATCAGAGCAGTTCCAAGGGAGCCTGCTTGTCTACCAGAGGAAGCAGACCCAGACATGGAAAGTAAAGTAAGGTGGGAATGTGATTTATCAACTCTACAAAGCAGTAAGATGGTGTTAGACTGAGAAGCTGCTGCTTCTTAGACCACAGGCAATGTTTTTTTATTTGGTACCTCTGCAATGAGAAGACTGTGAATGATGTGAAGTGGCACAATATGACTACACTGGATTGCTTTTATTACTTTTTTGCCTAAGGCTACTATGATATGGGTCATGTGGGTGGGTGCTTGAGGCAGCAGGACTTAGGAGTTTCTCAGATAACTTTCAGACTTTGGCTAATACACTGAGATTTAGCTATCCTTTGTTTCATTGGAGCATAATGTTTTAGTCTGGTGGGAACATCTGGGTGCCACTAATTCCTGGGCTCTTGAAGTTCCAGTATCATATCGATTAGTCTGTGTTTTCATGTTCCTCTCTACTATAGTGTCCAAGCTCATGGGTTAGTGGAGCTGAAGGTTCACCTTTCATGTGAAACTGAAGAATTCCCTGCACAGCTCCTTACCCTTCTGGACTTTAAGGTCTCCTGTCCCCGTGAGATTTGCAGACACAGCTTTAAACACCATCAGGAAGCTGTAGTCATCTCCTGCAGACCCATGGCAGGGTTCTGTGCCCCACTCCATCTCCACCAGTCACAGCCTTGGCTTCAGGCCTCTGGGCAGAACAGTTGTGTATCAGAGGTATAAGAAAGTTAACTTTCTAAAGAAAAATATTGCCCTCATTCTCTTCAAGCTTGTGTTTCTCCAAAAGTGAGGTGGACTGTGAGACTGGCTTTGTGGATTCCTATAGCAAAGGGGGTTCCCTCAGAGGGACCCAGCCAGCAGAGGCATGCTGATGTCCTGCCCCAGGCAAGCAAAGATGCAAAGGGAAAGCAGCTGCATGTTCACATGAATTTCTTCACCGTACAATCTGTGTCTCTACCTGTTTTGCCAGTAGGGAGGAACTGATTCTTTTTAAAAAGGAGTCAAGTGCTGCAAACGTGCTGTATGATATGAATCTGGCTGTTTACCTCAGGCAGCCCCATGCTGGGAGTGCTGCCTGCCATGGGTTTTGTCAGCCCTTTGGCTAAAGCAGAGTGGTTCCCATGGTCACAGGAGGAAACACCCTGCCAGACTGTACAGCACTCCCAAATTGTATGGATTAACAAAAGCAATGAAGGAGTGAAAGAGTTTTATTTCTAGCCTGGTGAAAACCTTGGATAGTTTCTGTTTGGTTTCGTTGGGTTTTTTTAAGTGAATGGGATGCAGTTTGCTAACAGAAAATATCATTGGATGCAGATCTATTTAGGGAATGGCATTTGCACTGGAGAAGGGATGTGTTAAGAAGCATGTGGTGGGCTTTGTGAGGCCTTCTCTAGGGAGCTCAGCAAGCTTGTTGCCTCCATGTTTGCATATACATGCATCCATCTGTGCAGGGTGCCATGACTGCATTATCTTCTGTTTCAGTGAAAGTTTTACTGGTTTATGTATTTGTCTGTCCCTCTGGGGTACTTGGTGATATAATTGCATGTAGGGAGACAGTTGCTTCATTAAACAACAAGCGTTTCGGGGTTGAAATTTTCTTCAAATGTCACCTCACCTGGTCAGATTTATAGGTGCTCCTCCAATAGAAGTACTGTCCTGAGTAGTTTGCTGTCTAATTCAGATGTGAAGTTTCAAAACTGGTTCAGATTCCTTAGCATTTTTTCCTGGGATTAAAAGTTTACCAACTTTGATCTATGGGCTCTGTCTGCAAAAGATCTGTGCAGAGTGGGGTGTAGAGCACCAGGACTTTGGTGGCACAGTAACATTTCACTACATGACAAGCAGGTGTTGGGCCCCAGGCTGTGTATCTGTGTCAGGACAGCCTCCTTAGGCCTTCCCATGTCCTCATGCTGCAATCACTTCCAACACAGCTCCTCCAGGTGTTTCCCTGAAAATGTTGTGCATGTTCATATGATATTAATTCTGTGGAGGAAGCTTGTATGGTGCTAACTGTCCAGAAATGCATGCTTGTGAGCCTTTCAGATACGGCGTTTTTCAGCATGAAGTAGACAGGTACATTCTGTGCTTCCAGGCTTTAGGGACAGGGGCAACAACAAAAAAAATCTTCATGTGCAGAGGGATATTTTTCCCTGCATCTCACTCTGCAAGCAAAGCTCGACCTTTCCTCTCCTGCAGCCTTCCTCTTCACATCTGCATTCTCCTTTAGACCTGAAAGAATGCAAAGGGACTTAGCTCTGATCATTATCTCATAGCAGCCTGTGCTATGTTACCTTGTTCAGGTAAGAACTGAGCTCTTCTGTATAAACAACTCCACAGGATCTGGGGGAAATACAAATGGAAGTAGGACTGTGTCACTCCAATAAAAAGTGAGTGTGCTAAGGAAGTGCTGGTGTTTTGCAGGAAGAATTGAATCAAGGAGCCTGAAGACCATGGAGGGAGACTGTCTGAGCTGCATGAAGTACCTGATGTTTCTTTTCAATTTCTTTATATTTGTAAGTATTTAGAATCCACTTTTTCTCTTGAATCCTCCTGTTCACAGCAGCCTGCTGCTCCCCAGGAGGAAAGGCTGTAATTTGGTGAAGTTGCCACAGTTCAGAGTATCCTCTCTGCTTTGCACTAGCGGTCACTGAGTGTTTTGAAGTATACAAAGGTGCTCAAATGTTCAGAAAGCCCGTGTAGTGGTCACTGTTACCTGAGTTATTCCTGTCGTGGGCAAGTGAGACCAGGGGGAAAGCAGTAACTAGTGGTGTACATGGTCTGTTTTGAATGGCAGAAGAAATTGTATGCTAGTCCTGGGTGCCCAGTGGAGGTCTTCTCTAGGAATCACAGTAATTTTCCTACCACATGTAGAGTCATTCTCAGTGATCCTGGTGCTCTTGTCTTTGACAGGAAGGGTGGGAGCCCCCAGCCACCTTGGACCCTAATGGCGGGGAGGGTTCCCGTGTGTCCTTGCACTGGGCTGTCCCTCGCAGATGTGGCAGTAAATCGAGAGACAGTCTCTCAGCATTAGGAAGGGAGTAAACAGTAGGGTGACATGTCAAGCAAGAAAGTTGCTTTTGCTGCACATGTTTCATTTAGAGAGCAAGAGACATTAAAGAATAGCATGTCAGCAGTCACCTGCTCAGCAGGGAATATATGCCATGGAGAAACACAAATTCTCCAAGTCAACACCTTGGATCAAATGATAGCAATGACTCCAGTTTTCCTGCAGCAGTTGTTTTATGTTGACCTGTCTCCCCCTCTCTCCTCTCCTTGTGCCATGACAGCTGGGAGGAGCTTGCCTGCTGGGAGTTGGGATCTGGGTCATTGTGGATCCCACAGGTTTTCGAGAGATTGTGGCTGCCAACCCTCTGCTCTTCACGGGAGCCTACATCATGCTGGCTATGGGAGCCATGCTCTTTCTGCTGGGTTTCCTTGGCTGCTGCGGTGCCATCCGTGAGAACAAATGCCTCCTGCTTTTCGTAAGTGTCCTTGTGTTTTCTCTTGGTCTTTCAGTGTTTCCCAAGAATGGGGGTGACTGGATAGTAGATGCTGTGATAAGTGCATGAAATGCCTGTTACTGTAGCCTTTATTGCCTTAGATAATAAATAGGTTTAGGATGTTTTACATACGGCTAGAAATACAGAGAATTTACTTCTTCCCTGTACCAAGCTTGAGCCCGGTGGATATGGAATCTGGAAGTGTATTTTGACTTCATTAAGGTTTGTTTCAAAATGGTCCTATTTGTTTTGGGTTTTTTTACTTTTATAAAGTGACCAAAAATGGTCCTCTTTTGTCCACCCAAAACCCCACAGCTCCACTTGTGGATTCATTCCTCACTAGTTCACAACAAAGCAGAGGGAGCACATAGAGCAAAGCGTCTGTGTAATGGAGCCCCCCCACATCAGCAGAAATGCCCAGCTCAGAACTGCAAGATGGACTTACACTGCAGCTCTCAAAATCTGGTCACCCACCTATACACCCTACTCTGCTCCTAAAATGAACCAGATTTGTTATCTTTGGGCAATTTTTGCCCTGAGTGATAGGGATGAATTTTAGCCCATGTAGTCATCAAGTGCTACTTACAAACAACTAGCCTCTAAAATAAGTAATTTTTTACCTCCACCATAAGTTCTGATACTGCAGGATTTCCAGCCATTATTTCTTGCTGGAAGGCATTACCTGTTATGTGTCAAAACACAAGGACCATCAGTTTTATTTGTCATTTTTGTCAGATATGACCTTTTGTTTCATGCTCTGGGTCTGTTGGGGTTTTTAGGGTTTTTCTTTCCTCTCCACCCCCCTTATTAAATCTTTGTCTTACAGTGTTTTGTTACGATTCTATCTTGCACAGCTGCTCCATGGTGCAAAAGAGGCTTGTCTCTAAATTTAAATGGAACAGGGAAGTTCACTTTCTTGAAGATCAAACTTTTTTTTTTCCTAGAGATGAGCCTGGCTTCACTGAGATTAATTCTCTCTGGCACTTGGCTCTCCCATCCCTTGAATTCATAACCTGCATGTAAAAGCCCTTTTTTGGAAGGCATTGTGAGTTTGATTTCTAGTGACTCACCTCAGAAGTGAATCATAAAGCCAAGTGTGTCACCTGTGGAGTGCTGTGTTGATATCAAGTGAGAAGAGATACGTTGCTAATTTCTGCTTTTGGGGGGGGGCCTCACCAGCTGATGTTAAAATGGATAAAACATCTGTAAAACCAGAAGTCTGACGGGAGTAAGCTGATGGGGTGCTGAAAAGGCAAACCATTCCTGTGTGTATGCCAGAGAGCGTGGGAACACCTTGCAAAACAGAGGGTGTTAGGCTTCAGGGGGGTGGTAGCTGGGGAGAAGTTGCTAGATCAAATCAAGTCCACTGACAAAGTTGTTGAAGAACTGGTGAGCCTGAGAGCTGCTTGAGTGAGATTTCACAGTGATGCATAATGTATATCTGAAGCTTTTAGTCTGAATGTAAACATGATAGGAGGGACAAGACAGATGCACAAATGTGTGTTCTCTAGGTTCTGGCTTCTGTATTTGCAAGGACTTCTATTTTTCACTAAGCTGCTTGTCTTTTGGTAGAAAACATCACTGTGGAACCTAACATGTTGCATTAAGCACGAGGCTGTGAAGTGTTCCTAGATTTCCCCATATTTGGACTTGGCTCACAAAAAGCAACAAACACTGGTCTGCAAATCAGACATTGAATAACTTCTGAATTGTCCTGAAGACCTTCTGACTGCAAAATAGTGCCAGAAAAATCAGAATCCAACCTGCTGTTGAGCATACTAGGATCTGAGGCAGGATTTTTGACCAATATGGGACACCCCACTCCTCAGGATGTTTGCCTTGGATGTAAGGGTACCCATGTTGAAGTGTAGGTTTCAAGCATGAATTTGAATGTGAGGCTGTTGTGTCCCATGTGTCCCAACCAGTTGGCTCTTTAGTGCTCTCATGTATCAGTAACCAATTTAATTTTGGGAGGCAAAATATAACAAGCAGATTTTGGCTCTCCTTAAAATGCAGAATGAAAGCAAGTTCTAAGACACTGATGATCCATCTTCTTTTTCTCATCAGCCTTAATGGCTGCTCATGTTTTTTTCCTACAGTAACTTACAAATCTGTAATACAGACTGCTCAATGTAAGTGTAAATGAGTTTGGGAATGGTAATGAAGCTTTTCAGAGATTATCTGGGAATGGTCGCTTCCACTTCTGCACAGACCTGTGCTGGAGCTTGGGTGAACATGCATCTCCCAGTAATCAGTAAATGAAATGTAATTAGCAGGGTGATGGGATTAATCACTTGATCACCACCTTAGACCTCTTAGTGACTATGCTGAGATCCCTTGATGGAGGATGATGTGAATTTGCAAAGCATTGTTCATTCTCATCACTTGTTCTTTGCCCTCCTGCAGTGAAATTAAAAACAAAACAGTCTCTGAGCAGGAAAAAAAAGAAGCCGCATAGAAAACTTCAGCAGTAAGAATAAATTATGGAGTTAACTAGTTCAGGAAGATCAAGCAACAGCATTCTGTTGGCAACAGAAGTCCCTGCTCATCTTGACTCTTCTTGTTTTTTTCATTTGAGCCCAGACTCCTTTTTGTCTCCACTGCAGGAGCAGGAAGACAAATGGGACAGAGTGGTGTGTGCAGTTTTCCAGATGGAAAATACTGCTTACACCTCTGATAATTGAAAATAAAACAGCATTTTGCCCATTCCAAACAAGTAGTTTGAATTCTGTCTCCATTACCAAAATATACGGTGCAGAGCATTTCAGACACTGTTTATAAATCATAAGTTGGGGATCACAATGGTACTTCTGGACCCATCTGCCTGCCTTCTGTTTCAAAGAGACCTTCAATAACCTTCCATGTACTACATGTTTATTACCCTCCATGTGGGGCGGTCTTGCTGGGTTCTCTGTTCACTCCTGTTTTTCTCACATGGTGCTGAAATGTGTGTTAATTTATAAATGTTTATAAATGTTATCTCAGTTTTGTCTAATCACCTTAGAGTCTGTGGGCTAGTTCTTGGGATCCTTGAATTTTAGCAGGACTGACTCTCAAATGGTGATTTCTTTTTATGGCCATAAGAACATAAAAAATGTCCACCTAGTTCAGACTTACGACAGTCTCGCTGGAGATGAGACCTCTAAAGTGTATCCAATTTACTTCTGTGGGGTGGGTGGTGAAGGCACAGCAAATTGCTCAGGCTGGGTAACATCACAGGAACAAGAGGCCTTTAGTAAGACTGAAGACCAGACTTTTAGACCAAAGCAGCAGAAGTTTGTAAGGGCAATAAAATGAAAATGGAGTTCCAGCTTAAACTGAAAAACCAACCACGTGCCTCTCTGTTGGCTTTCATTTCTCTTCCTTAGAATTATGATTACATAAATATAATGGTTTTATTGGATGCCTGTTTCTCTTTTGCTACCACTCAATCTGCTGATTATTGCTTTCTGTAACTCTACAGTTTGCCCTTAATTTAAGAATATGAATATGCACACTTTGAATGCTATACAAGACATGGATAATACTTGCATATTCAAATTAAAATTATGATGGTGTGTTATCGACTTTCTGTAGAGGTTCTGCATGTTTAATACTTACCTCAGTGCAATCCCATTCTGTGGAGGGAGATACCAACCAAGGCTAATTTTGTGCTGAAATGCAGAATACTCTGAAAAGAGTCCAGTTTTGGTCATAGGTGTAAATATTTGAGTATATGTTCCACTACCTCCTTCCATAAAAAATGAGCCATGATTGTATTACCATAAATTGGGTTTTTTCCATCTCTTTGGTCACTAGAAAAACCCTGTGTTCTTACTACCTATTGCACGCACCTAATGGTATGTCTGTGTTTGTTTTCTGGTTGTTTTTTTTTTAATCTTCTCTCTTCCAGTTCTTCATGTTTATTTTGTTAATCTTCCTGGCGGAGCTTTCAGCTGCTATCCTGGCTTTTATCTTCAGAGAAAACGTAAGTATCCTATGGTGGGCAAAATCTGAACCCCAGTGGGATGGTACCCAGCTGAAGCATGGTGTTAGATGGGGGCTGATTCATTTGCAGAGCAACTGTTTGTTTCAAATACCAACAAACCTGCTTCATTACTACCCACAGTCTGCAGAACTGCCAGCAAGCCAGTGAATGCTAACTAACCTGGCATGTGCAGGTTGGATGATTTATGTACACAGGAGATAGACACTGAGGGACCACTTAAATCTGGAAGTTTTCAGACCGTTCCTGATTTTTTTGCAGCCAAACCAGCTGCATATTCCATCAGAGAAAAGTTTTATAATAGTCACATTAAGTCTAAAAGCAACTCTTTTCCTTTTTCAATACAGCATGTGTTTAATATTAGCAGTGAAACCTGTTTTCCCAACAGAGCCAGTGTTTGCTCTCCAGTGCAAAAACAGTCTTGTGCATCTTCTAAGCATATTCCTTCTCAAATGTTCATATTCTGGTGCTCACCAGATGCCTCTCAATGCTGCTTGTAAGATATGCCTCCTGACCTGCCCTGAGCAAGTCTCCCCATGTCCCATTTTGAATCTCCTCAATGCATCCCTTGCGTATTGCCCTGCTTACAAGTTTCTGGTCCTTCTCTCCACGGCTTCATGTGATGTAGTCTTTCTCTGGTCTCCTGCTATGCATATTATTATATGGCCATCATCCCTCCCCTACACCAGTATTAAGCTTTTACTACACTAGTAGTAAGCACAATTTCACTTGTTTCTCTAACGAGCAAAGGTTTGTGCATTTTTTTAGATTCCCACATGTGCAAAGAAGAGCTTGACCAAACCAGGTCCACCCTTCTCAGTCAGATCATCTTTGAAATATTACTCTGGCTGATGGCTGTGAAAAAACATTGGCTAGTAGAGGTGGTCACTAGTGACTGTTAGTATTTATTTTGTTTATTTGGCCTCTGCCAGTAGTAAGAGAACAGAGAACACGTTCCTTGTACTGAATATGACAGAAATGTGGCACGAGCATAGAAGGGCAACGTATAAATGATGATTTTCTTAAGCCAGGATATACTTTCAATTTTATTAATATAAAAGACTTTAATAAGCAAAGAATGAATACTTAGGTAGCTCACAGCAAGGCAGTGTGGTGTTTGGGCAGTGGGACAGTCCTGGGGGGAGGTAGTGAGGATGTTTTTTCCCTTTAAAAGCTGGTGGTCTTTTGTCTTTGCTTCAGAAGGCAGTGGGGAAGGGATGGCACTCTGTACACAGGGTGGGTGCCCCATTCCAGCTTAGGCTTTGAGACCATGCCTTCATGGGAGCAGCTGCCACTCCATAAATAGGTTACAGCATGGGGGATCTGGTGTGTTCTGGTCATTACAGCTCTACTGTTAGGAGTTTTTAGAGAATTCCTTTGATTCAGTACAAGTAGCAGACCATACATGTAGAAACTGCCCTGCAGACCCAGGTACAGGCTTAAAGACAGAGAGAGAACATGGTCCCTCATGAGCAGGGGCTGGGCTGCTCCCACCTCCCAGCTTCCTGGTGGGAAACTGGTAAGAGGTACAGTAAACTAAACAGGCTCACTGTGAGTCCTGTGTGTGGGGTGACTGCAGGGCTGCTGTGTCCTCTTCCCACAGCCACAAGGCGCCTGCTTGTGTCTTACTTCTGGGCAAAGCATTGGTACCTTCCACTCCTGTGGAAGCTGTGGGAGATGTGAGGATGTGTTACCTTGCAAGATAAGGTTACAGTGGTTATTCTAGACTTCTGTGGCATCTGGCACTGTTTTAAGAGATAAAACTTGAAGGGGAACAAACATCTATCTTTCCTGAGCTTGTCTCCTTGTTTGTGTCACCAGCTTCCCACTCTGTCAGAATGACTGACAGGAAAGGCTTAAATGGGAAGGAATGAAGAATGGCAGATCTCAACATAGCTGGAGATGACTCTATGCAGAAGTTACACTCAGTCTGCAAATTCTTGTGGTTTGTTCTCTCCTCAGATTTCTTCTGAAAAAAACAAAAACAAAAACCAAAAAACCAAAAGAAAACAAAACAAAAAAAACAAACTCAAAAAGCAAACATTGTTTTGCTGTTGATACATATTTTGTTGGTAGCTCCTCTGGTTTGGTAACTACTGTGGCTAATGCTGTCATCTTTTTGTTAGAGATTGGCTAGATGGCTGGGCAGGATGTCCATCCATGAGGACAGGGATGGTCTTTCAGTGAACCGGTGTCAGGAAGCAGTAGTAGTGTCGTGTCACAGTAGCAATTTAAAATCAGGTTCAGATGAGCTTCCTGTGAAACAAGTCGCTTTCAAGGTGTGTAGGCAACCTAAATTTCTTGGAAACTCACCAGGTGGATTTCTGTGATGTTCACGGCTCCAATTTATATGTCTGTGGCTTCACTGGGTGTATACGAGACAGAAGAGAGATACACTCTATCTGTTGGCTTTCCAGATAAATGTTGCAGTGCAGCTTTCTCTAGTATGGTCTCTTACATCCAACCTAGCTCCCAAACACTCAGCAGAGTTAAATTATTAATAGCTGAGGAAGAGAAAGAAATTAAGAGACAAAAATAAGGAGGAAAAGAATTGTTTTCTGCTGAGATTTGACATGAGAGGAAGAGTCAGTGAAGCAGAGTGTGGTAGTGGTGTGAGTGAAAGGGGTATTAGTGATAGCGAGCTACTGTGATCTGTGAGGCCGGCTAGACTCCCAGTGAGCTGTTTAAAAGCAGTCTCTGAAGAGGAAGGTTGTTGTTAATCAGCTATGGGAGCACCAGCGCGTCTCTTCTTTGTAAAGGAGGTTTTGGAGGATGGAGAACCCTTTTCATCTAGAAGTAGCCTCATAAAATAATGTCTTCCATGAACAATAGAGAGAGGCTGTGGAAGAGCATTTTGACTTAAGTTCAGGGATTGTTCTTCATATGCCCTTCGGTGATCTGGATGGGAAAAACCTTGGAGGGATATTTGACTCTCTTCCTTCATTAATTGTCTTAGCAAGCAAGCAAGCATGATGGTAGGAACAGATCCCTTAAGTGGCCGGGCTCTGCATAGAGTCAGGATGTTTGAATTTTTCGCACTAGTTCTGACTCTTAATAGACAAGTCACTTTGGTTCCTGCTACCTCTGTTTCCTCAGACATGAGGAAACAAAAGAATATATAGTATCCACCCCTCGGTTAGAAAGCTGGAGTCTCTTAGATGGAAGGCACTGTGGAAGATAAAAGTGCTGCACCGGTGACTCTACCTACAGAACAAGCACTGTACTGTCTCAGAAATGTTAGGATGCTCCAGGCAGACGCAGGTGGACAGGAGTGTGCCCTGTTTTCCAAGTAGGCACTATGAAGCCAGCTTCTTGCACAGCATTCAGTATTCCTCAACATAGCAATGCATGAGAAGGCTGTTACCTTCCTGGCCAGTGCCACCACACTTGTGCTGTGCAGAAATGCCCGCTTTTTCCTCAGTCTCCTTCCTTTGGCTGCAGTAATCCCAGCCAAACTATGTTTTGAACCAGTTAGACAAAAAAGCCCCACGTCATTCATTGGCATGTCAATCTATGCATGCATGTGCTGCTTCTGTCTGGAGTCATTCCGCTCAGAACAGCTAGAAAAAACCACAGCTGAAAGGCTCTTTATTGTTCATGACTGTGGCTGGTATAACTGAGTTGCCAGAAGTGTGTGCAAAGTTCTTGTTTTATTAGTAGGTCCTTTGCTCCCTTCTGAATAGTTCTTGCCATAGTCCTCCAGCGTGCACAGAGCTCAGCAGTACTGTTACTAGCTTCAGCAAGAGGGGGGCTGTGGGCGTGTGAGTAGGACTGTTTTACTGACTTTTATCCTTCTTTGTCAGCAATTTTTAAAAAGAAAGATGCTTCTGCTGGTCAATTTTATTTTGTTTTAACATTTTTCTGAACTTCAGATGCTCAGGACAAACAGTTTAAGAGCAACAAAATGGAATCAGTTATTTTCCTGGCAAACTTACCCTTCCAGTACTAGGCTTTGTTTTCGGCCAAGTCTCGTAAAAATCGCACACAAACTCTGAACAATTTCCTCTGGGGTTGCTGCTGTCAAAATAAAGGTTTCACTTTATATTTAAATGACTCTTTTGTTTTAGACCCCGCCAAAGGCAGTCGGCTGGGATTATTACCAATGGTAATATCAGTTTCAAAGTCTGCACTTCAGAAACAGACAAGCATGAAAAAAATGTGCTGCTGTCTCTGCGGGGTAGGATTCTGTGTGGACAAAGTATGCAGAGAAAGGAAAGGAGAACACTGAGGATGTATTTCAGCATCTTCTAACCTGACCTTCCCCCAGTGCACCAAGATCCCAACGGAAAATGCCATGTCCTCTGGTATTTTGATATTCAAAAGCAAGAGATGTGTTAGTAGCTGTCTCATAAAAGTGATTTAGGAACTTAGCAGCATATCTAATTAAAAGGTAGTGAGACTGAGCTGCCTGCATCATTCAAGTCTTTGTGACAAAGTTTTACCCAGTATTGACTTGGTCATTAATTTTAGCCTTAGTTTGTATTTGTAAATACAATATTAAGTGGTATTTGGGGGTCTTTTAAAGAGTCACCACAGCCTTCTCTTTTCCCTTAAATTTGTGATACAATTGCAAAGGAAACAAACAATTTTTCTCTGGTGTTTTTGTGGCCACACGTTGATCTCATACATATGTATGTGTATGTGTGATATTTCACGTTGCATATCAAGAATCTGAAACCAACTTGTAGTAGTGTATGTTACTGCATCTGCAGTGCTGTGCGAACAACAGAATAAAAGGGGCCTTTTTCAGGCAGCTTAATTCCTGATCCTGCAAATATGCAACACTATGACAGTGCTGGATCCAGCCGAGTCAAATCACCTTCCCTGAGGCTGTGCAGTGGCAGAGAGATTTTGTCTGTGTGGATCACGAACCACAAGGTATTTTGAAAAAGGGACCACACAGTTCAAGACCTATTGGGAATGTGAAAGGGGATTCCTTAAAGGTTTTCATCCTGAAGTGATAGAAAGGCAACAAGATTGAATCGGGGTGTTCGGTTCAACCAGACTTTCAAGTTTGTGTATTTCCTAGTCCTTCACAGAGCAATCCTAAGTAAATGTAATTTCAAGGTATCTAACTTTTTGAGAAGATTCTGAGCCAAAATGCTCACCCAGTTTTCTATATTACTATAAACGTAGACAGGAGTAAATGAAATTCCATTTCTTTATATTATTGACCTTAGGAAAAATGTTTAAATTATCTAAACACTGGAAATACAGAGAGGATTCTTTTTCTTCATGTGTGTGGGTTAGTTTAGATAATCTTAAGCATTGTCAGGGAGATGGTCTTTTGTTCCAATTCAAAAGTTGGCTTGAACATTTAATATTCATTACATGTTTTTTACTTTCTTTTCATTCCCAGAAAGTTGTATATTAGGACTTCATTCTGCTTTCTCACACATGGAAGTAAATTCAGAGCAGTTCCCCTGTCATTAGAAGGAAGTTAACTGGTTTAAAATGAAAAGTGAGAGGAAAGTCTTGCTTTGATTGCAGGTTTTATGAAGCATAGGAAGTTAAACTACTATTTGAAGTGGATTTGAAGATCTTTCTAAAATCTGTTTTAGTCCTGTTAGAACTTATGAAACACTTTCAAATAGTGCTAAATACTTAACAATCCAACCAAGCTTACAAGTGTAGATATCATTTAATCCCTGATTTTTAATGAGCAAGCATTTTATACAAGAGATACCATTCACCCTGGATATAGTTACAGTTCAGTCAGTGGCTTTTCTCATCTTTGTCGTCTGAGATTCACAAAATAGAACAAAACAGAAACAACCAAACAACCCCCAGCATTCACAGAGGAAGCTTTGGGAAGTGCTGGGGAAAGGAGGTGTTGCCAGTAGCCTTTACATTTCTACCTGCCTGTGTGTTTCAGCTGACCAGAGAGTTTTTCACCAAAGAGCTGAAGAAGCATTACTTGAGGAACAACGACACAGACGTCTTCTCTTCGACCTGGAACTCAGTTATGATCACAGTAAGTCAGGCTGTGCTGGTCCCATGCTGCCCTATGGTCAGCAGCCATCAACACAGTGTTCAGCCCCGCACCTTCAACTCACCCAGGTTCAGCCTGCTTCAACCATCCTGTTGCGTCAAGCATAGCACCAGGGTTTATGGTCATGGTGGAGGTGGGGGGGAGATGAGAATTTGACTGGCAGCTGGTCTTTCTCAAAGTGAGCTGCCGTCGGTCCTGAAAGGCTCCAAGTGACTGTGTCAGCCTTTGTGGTTTGTTAAAGACTGAGGCGTTTGCCTTGACTGGCTACCCTCAGCTTTCAACCAGTGGGCACATGTACCCTTGCAGACTGCCTCAGAACCCTTCCCAGCCAAAAGCAGCCAAAACCTGGGGCTGACTAAGGCTTTTTATAGCTCTTGTGAAATGAGTTGGTAAGTTGTAGATTAGGCAGGACTGTGCCTAACGGTGTCTTTTCAATATAGACATGTTGGCCATCAAAATTGTGTTTGGTATTACAATCCTAAGCAGGCAGGTTAAAGATGGACTGTCATTGGAATTGGAGTTGTCTACTACAGTAAATTCTGTGTGTGCATGTGTGTGTGTGGGTACACATGTGAACTTAGTGCTTGGTACTGCCCACTGTGTATCTCTTCACGAGTGAAGAGAAGGATGTCGGGCTCTGCAGATGAAAATATCTATTTTAATCTTAAAAGAAAAAGATGATTGCTGCCTCTCATGCTGATTCAGGACTTTAATAAAGACATTTCCTTTTGCTGACTGAAAGGAGACAGAGTCAGAGAATGACTTGAAACTTTTAAAAGGACCTGACTTGAATCCTAAAAAGCGACCTTACTTGAATGACCTAGCAGTGGCTTTGAGCAGCAACAATCCTGGCCATTAGCTCTTGGGAGAATGGGCGGTCGGGAGGCTGGATTGTACTGCTGGCTCCCTTACAGACTTGTTGGGTGATGTCGCGGACCGATATCAATGGTTATCGGATGTCAGGATGCTTCCGCGACTATTCCCCACCCCCCTTCTCGGCAGGGAGCAGAGAGGCCCGTGGACGGGACCGCACCTCAGAGGGTGGAGTGGAACGCCCCCCCTCCCCCACGCTCACAAAGACCAATATGTCGCTCACACAACCGGAGGTTTATTGAAGGACCAAGGCTCGGGGAAGGTTATCTAGGTATATATCAGGGGTCTATGGAGTTAGTAGGTGCACTCCCCGCGGAAGAGGTGAGGGAGGATCAATGTAAGGGAAGGGTAGGACGTGAAGCCTGAGTACCAAGTATGGTGTGTAGGTGTACCCGTGTTACCCCTTCTGTAGTGAAGATGTAACCAATGACCGGGGAGCCAGCAGCGGCGGTGATGGGACGAGCGGGGCGTGCCCGGTGGCGAGTTCTCTGGCAGGCACAGCCCTGTAGACACCACGGCACGACAGTCTTCCCTGGCACCGGCGAGCAGCAGCAGGCAGCGATCCAGACTCCGCTTCGAGCGGCGAGCAGGAAGGCAGCGAGTCCCCGGCTCCGCTTCAGGCGGCAGGGCGAGGGGGGAGACGATTCCCCCGCGGGCGAGCACCGGCCCTCCTGCGCGCAGCCGCACTCCGACAGGTGGCTCGGTGGGTCCAGCGGCTCCACCGGCACAGCCCGCCTCCCTTCAGATATCGTTCTCCTTTGGTATGTGGCCGGGTGCCCAGTCTCTCAGGGGGAGTCCGCTATCTGTCTTTCTGCCACGGCTGTTTCAGTCTGTCCTTGGTTACAAGAGGCACTTCGCTGGCTTGAAAGGCATTCCGTTGTGTGGGGGGAGAAATAGTCCATTCCCCACAGGTGATCTCAAGCAAGTTATTCTGGATGTGCTTCAAAGCCCTGTGTAATTTGTGGCAATATTCCCATTGTTACCTTAGAGTCTGCAGCATGACATGGGAGTAGTGGGACTTTATAAAAAAGTTTTACGAAACAGAAGCTCCAAGGTACAACTGGAAATAACAGTTGTTTTGTCTCTGCTTTGACTAAGGCTCTGATTCCTACAGGAATAGGTCTTTGGTAGTTTTTTCATATCTACTTTCAGTGCGAAGTGTCAACTCTGTCTTTCTTTGGTCTGTCTTTCTTCTCTCTGCCTCTCTCTTCCTAGTTTGCCTGCTGTGGAGTGAACGGACCAGAAGATTTTGAAGCTGTCCCTCATCTGCCACACTCCTCTTCAGAAAAGGCAACACCAGAGGCTTGTTGCCAGCGAGAGCTGCAGAGCCGGGAAGGGACGTTTGTCAACAAGGAAGCCTGCCTCACAGGTGTCGAGAGGTTTCAGAACCGACAGGTACAGGATTCTGAACACCAGGAAAAGGATTTGCACAGCAGACAGAGAGATGGCTGGGCTGGTTTTGGGTAGCTAGCGAAGCTGACAGGTCATGCCATTCTGACTGTAGCTCACATCATAATTACACTTCTGCTGACAGCTTTTGAAGCTGTGGCATATGTCTGATTTTGAAAATCCCTTAATTGTGTGCACTGCTAAGTCCATCTTTGTGCCGTATCAGTATAAATATGAAGATTCTCCCAAGGGATTGAGAGGCACAGGGTGGAAGTTTGCATCAAGTTTTATTGAAGTCTTTCTGAAGGTTAGAACTATCTCTAAGAAGTTAATTCGCAAGCCAGCACAGGTCAGCAAGGATGGGATGGAACTGGCTCTTACTCGCCATGGTAGTGGCTCCAGTTCAGTTGAGTTCACAAAGATTCCTTATCAACAGCAAATGCAACCAAGAGATCCAGGGTTAAACAGCTACAGAAAGCCATGTCTTTTTTCCAAGGAATAGAAGTGTTGGAAAGCTGCATTTCTCTACTCTTTTACTCTTTACAGTAGGAAAAGGGCATTCTCTCTCCCCTTGGCAGTTTTTCCCAATACTAGAATGAAACAAGACAGGTCAGGATAATGTCATTGACACTGGTACTACAGTCGTGTTTCCTTACACTGCCACCAAGATGCGAAGTTTAAGAAACTTTATAGCAAAGTTCCTGACTTTGTCAACCTTAGCATTAACAATCCAGCTGACCCCTGTGCTGACTGTATGTAGAAGCCTCCTTTTCTCTCCCAGAGTAAGCAGTGGTCCTCTTTTCAGCACTTGATAGCAGATTGTGGAAGAGAGTAAAGGAGCTTGGAAGCAGCGTGTGAGCTGTTCCTTGCCTGGCAGCTGTAGATGGTTGGCAAAGGCACTCTGGGTGAGAGATCATAGCAGACAGCACCGTAGTGCTTCTGCCAGGTCTGATTGCTGTGAATGGATGGAAAAGAGAGAGGGGAGAGAGACAACAAACAGCAGGGAGGGAAAGATAAATTAATTTTGAGAAAGAGGGTTAAAGCAGATAACAGATTTAGCTTTCCCTAAGTGTTGATGCCAAGGCCTACCACTTATATGGAAAGGGAAGTTTTCCTGTGAGATCTTGCCACCTCTGAGTGTTGGTGGGAAGAGCAGTGTGCTCAGCAAGTGTCGCCAAAAGCATGCAGTGAGGCACTTCTGTAAAATGGTAGAGACATTCCCAAGCAACTGATGGCTGAATTGAGGCATTTCTGGAGCAAATTCAGGCTCTTGGGACAGCATGCTGGTAGAACCGTGCTGGCTGCATTTGTGCTCACCCCCCTTGGTAGCAAGCTGAGTGAGACATGCTTAAAGTTGGGTTAAGGTCAGAGTTCTGGCAAGCACCCAAACATTTTGTGCCTTGGCTGGATGCTTTTCCCTGAAAATTGGGCTGAAACGTGGCTGGAACAAAGCTGCTGCTGAACAGTCTCATGTTGACAAGGGCATGGTTTAACAGCTGGGTTACTGCCCCAGTGGTCTGCACTCCCTGGGTCTGCCTCATGCGTGGATCCCTTCTGTGCTCTCCCCGGCTTTCCTCTGGTTCTTCCTCACTCGCAGTGAGCAGGGTCTGGCATGGACACCAGCAGGGAAATGCTGTGCTGTCTTTGCAGTTGAAACATTTTATTTTCGGATGGAAGGCAAAGATCAGGTGATTGAAACATCCCAGCAGTATGGATAGGATTAAACATGTATTTGAAGAACATGGTCAATGGGGAGGTGAGCTATTTTTATGTTGGACAAACTCCAATATGCTTTTCTCTTTATGTGTGATCTATTCGTGGAAATTTGCTGGTGAGTTGGAATTTTAGGCTGGGAGAACTGAGGCTAGGATAAGTAGAAGGACTGCTGTAATGCATGACCCTGAGTTCTTAATAAAATTATTCTACGGCCAGCAGGTGATCATTCCTGCTACTTTGGGTGAAGATAAAAGGTTGTGGATTGTGAAAGAGCTGCTGGGTGGGAGAGAGTACTCAAGAATCTCCTACCTTGGCTTTAAATTAATTGTCCTTATCCATAGCCAGCCTGGGCTGTCATCCCCCTGAGGGTCCTTTCCTCTGTGCTTAGTCTCCTTGTTCCTCAAGGGTCAGTGCTGTTTAACATCTTTGTCAGTGACATGGAGAAAGGGACTGAGTGCCCTCTCAGCAAGTTTGCTGACAACACCAAGTTGTGTGGTGAGGTTGACATGCTGGAGAGAAGGGATGCCACCCAGAGGGACCTTGACAGGCTTCAGAGGTGGTCCCATGCCCACCTCATGAAGTTCAATAAGGTCACATGCAAGGTCCTGCACATGGGTTGGGGCAATCCCAAGCACAGTTACAGCTGGGTGGAGAATTAATTGAGAACAGTCCTGAGGAAAAGAACTAGTATGGAACTTTAAGCAAACTGATCTAGTGGAAGGTGTCCCTGCCAATGCAGGGGAGTTGGAACTAGAAGATCTTTAAGGTACCTTCCAACCCAAACCATTCTGTGATATGATCTCTGCCCTTTTCCTCTCCCCTGCTGCACCTCTCTGCCCTGCAAGAAGACACAATTCCTTGAGGTCAGTGAGAGGGACTGAGGGTGTGAACCACTCCAATTCCCCTATAGCAAAATTTTACCCTCCCTGGCACTGTCCTGTGCCTGAAACTGGGAGCACCTTCTGTACTAATGAGGGCTGTGATGTGAGAACAACATGATATGCTGCTCAGGTGTGTCTCACCATGTTTTGTCCTTCCTAGGGCTGCTACACTGTGATCCTGAACTCCTTTGAGACCTATGTGTACCTTGCAGGAGCCCTTGCCATCGGAGTGTTGGCCATTGAGGTACTTACCCTTGTGCGACTAGAAGAAAAGCAAGTGTTTGTAGATATCCAGCAGTGAGGCAAACAGGCCGGTGCTCCTCTTTGCCAAGGGAACCTGCTCCTGCCAAGTGTGAGCAGGTTATCAGCTTGTGGTTTCAATTGCCTTGAAAGAGTGGGTGTTAGGTCCTTTGCCACAGAAGGCAGGGAAATGCCTGTTGTTTTCTCCAGTGCCCTGCCTTGTGCAAAGGAGCAGGAGCTGGGCAGTGCCTCAGCAGCCCCCACGAAGGCCCTGCTTGCTGTGCCTGCTCTGGGCAGTGGGAATGGTGTGTGGAGCAGGGACCGCAAAGCCTGTTCCCCTGCAACACCAAGGGTGGTTTGGGAATTAAGCCAGGCTCCTTCTGTAGCCACAAACAGTTTGGGGGACAGGGAAAGGATGGGAAGGGTTGTCTTAAGGGGAAAAAAAGTTATGTCACAGCCTCCCCTGGGTCGTGGGAAGGGTCCCCTGTGCTGCGCCACTGACTGCTGGGCAGGAGGGAGTGACAGGAATGGTCCTGAGGCCAGGGAGGGCTTTGCTGATCTTCTGGAAGATGCAGCTGACTCCTGTGGTTCTGTTTTGTTTTTGCCTTCTTCTTCCCACCCCTTCCCAGCTGTTTGCCATGATCTTTGCCATGTGTCTCTTTCGAGGGATCCAGTAAGAGGTGGCCATTAACACCACTTTCCCCACATACTCAGAAGAAAGAAGAAAAATCAGAAGAAACAAAACCTGAAAACACCTACAAAACTTTATTTTTTTTAACAAAATGGGGTCGGGGAAAAAAAAAAAAAAAAGAAGAAAAAAGAGGGTTGTAATATATGAATGACCAAAAGGATTGTACTTCAGGGGCTGGATCTTTGAGGTGATGTGCACTACACTGTACACCAGACCCTTGCCCAGAGCCACCCGCAGCAGCCCTGGAGCCGGAGCCCAGCACAGCTGATTGCACAGCACAGCTGATTGCACGAGAGACTGACAGAGCCAGAGGGGGCGGGAGGACAAGCACAGCTGCGTCTACTGCAAAGCCATGCCTACTGTTCTCAACTTCATCATGTTTTAGACTGAAGGACTAAGGACTGAGGAACAGCCACACATAAGGTAATGGGTTGGCCAAAGCCTGTGACTGTCCACGTGGGATTGAAACAAGCAGTGGTGGCTCATCTCAGAAGCAGGTAGTTGTTCGTGTGATTCTGGCTTTAATGCCCAGCCACAGAATGGAAACACATTTTCAGTGGAAACTTTTGCCTGTTACCTGAAACTTGTCAGAGAAGTCAGGCACTTCAGTGAGGCTGGCTTTTCTCAGGAGCTCCAAGCAGGGGCAGTGTGTTCTTATTTAGCAATGGGACTCAGCTAAGTAAGAATGGCTGATGGTCAAGAGTTTGGTGCCTACCTTTCTGTTTATACTAAGATTTAGTGTTCCTTGTTGTGAAAGAGAGCAAATGGTTGCCTGCTGTGTTCCCATCTCCTGGGAAAAAAAAAATGGCTCTGGTCAAGAATCACTGATACTGCTGCCTTCCTGAGAAGGGGAGGAAATAGTGTTTAAATCTTTTCAGCCTTTGCCTTTCCCTTCACACTTGCAAAAAAAAAAAAAAAGTTTGTGGTGCTCTGTTAGCATAAATATTTGCAGTGGATTCCTACATGCTTCCTAGCCCTTAGGGGAGTTCCAGGCATGGTTCTGGATGGAGGAGGCTGAGGTTTGTCAGCCACTCCCATGCTGTTTGCCTGCAACAGTCTTGTGGCAACATTTCCTCTCAGAGGATTTCCTCCAAGGTCCTCCCATGGCATCATGATGACCCTATCAAGTCAGAAATTGTTTTAGTAGTTGAGAGTGTTTCCTCTCTTGAGGTAGGTTGACGTTTAACTAACATATAATCTACTTAATCATTTGGAAATAAACTTGGAGAAAGATGCCTGGGACTAGACCTTGGTTTGAGATTAAGATGGAACTGCTGAGGCCCCAGGCAGGCTTTAGGAGCACCCAGTGTGCAGTCAAACTGCTCCAGACGCTGCTCCAGTGGTCGTGGTTATCAACCCAGACAGGTCACTGGTTTCTCTCTTCTGCAAGCATCAACCCCTGTTGCCTTAATTGTTCATCTGGTTCACTCCCTGACCCCAAACTCATTGTGGTTGAGGGAAGACAGAAGGGGCTGTGGTTTCTTCCTTGGCTTAGGTCTTTTTACAGATTTTATAGGCTCAGATTATGCAGCACTTTTGTATAGGTTTAAACCAGCCCTCCTGCAAACTATAAGCACTGACAAGGAAGGTGAGGAGGCAGAAGGTAGCAGCAAGGAGCCAGGCAGTAATCTTGTGCCCAAGTTTGGCAGCAGCAGGAGCACTTTGCCTGGCTGTTCCCTTACAGCACTGGAGCTATGTCCCTTCAGCTCTCCACACAGGCTACAAGAAAGGAAGGAAGGTAGCAGGAAGATTGGTCCATAATAGACAACATCCTGGCTACAAGTCCAGGTTGGGGAATCAGTATACTAAGGAACAGGAAGGAACCATTTGAGCTTTTCCAAGCTTCATTTAAGAACAACTATTCATCCACAGGAGAGGACCCAGCTGCAGCTCCCCATGCCACAGTCAGCATGTTCCAGCAATAGAATAGGAGGCTAGGGCTGCTGAGCGGCCTCAGATGTTGCATTAAACCTCGTGGAAAGTTTTTCTGAACTATTTGCCTCTGGATCTGCTTTTAATGAGGCATTTTAGCATTAAATTCTGGTCTGTTGTTTAATGAAGGAAAACAGTTTTGCTAGCCAAAAACCAGCAGTATTTGTACCTGACAGCAGGTGGCTGCACTTGAGATACGGAAAATCTGTTGCATCCACCAGTCTTGCAGGGAATGGGCCAAGCAGGTGAGCTTATCTGTTCTGCTTCTGTTTCTGTCTCTGAAGCTGGTGTTAGGGACAGTTCTGGGAGAGCAGTTCCCAGGGGAGGAACAAAAACCGTGAGCAGAGATGGTGATCTGGCTGGAGGTGAGCAAGAGAAGCAGAACAGCCTCCCCCAGTCTCCATTTTTTTCCTTTTCCTTCAGTTTTAATATGCAAAGGCCTGGCTGGCAAATACCCTGATTTGTACATGGTGAGTGGCTGAAGTGGGGGAGGGGAAAAGCCTTAAAGCCTTTTTCTGCCACGAGTGGCACAGAAAAAGTTACAGCTGGGGGAACCAGACCAGCACAGCCAGAGTGCTAAATGATACATACACGTGCCTGAAGTAGGATCTCTGCTGGCTTATTTCTCTTTGACTTTCCCAATTCTGTACTCAGAATCACAGAGTTGTTCGGGTTGGAAAAGACCTTTAAGATCCATTCCTTTGTCTGTTTTTTAGCTTTTTCACTTTCCCTCTCTCCCTAATGGTAGTTGCTGTATCTACAAAAACAGCTCTTATTCGTCTTATTCTGGCCTTTGCACAACTCTTTTTCCTCTCTTACCTTGTCTGATTCCCTCATTGCTCTTTTCTGGATGAAGACTTCAAATCCTCTCTGCAGCCGGCTAGCGTGCCACTGGGAACACATCTTGAAACCCCAGCAAGCAGCCGGCGTTCCCAGCCAGGGAACACGTTTTAAACAAGAGCTGGAGATAGCTGTAAAGATAAGTGCAAGTCTGAGAGGACCTGTGGATGTTGGTAACAGACAGAAGGAATTTCCCCTGGGGAATTTAATGAACAGGCAAGCCCAAAAAGCAGACTCCTACTGTATGGCAAAGCATGTAAATTTGTTGGTTTTTCCCTTGATTATATGGCTGCCCCCTCTGTTGTACAGTAGGTTACAGAACAGTAGGCAGGAGAAGCAACTGTATTTTTGTATTTGTTTTTAACAGCTCTGGTGAGTATTTTGGGATCAGGGGCTCAAGCTAGAGTCACTGCTTGCTAGAGAGCTCTGGGCAGGCTGGGGACCAGAGGGAGCTGCTGCAGTGCTGCTGCCTCCTTCGCTGTAGCACTGTGACCATGGCCCAAGCACCTTGGATGGAAGTAGCAGAGAGCACTCTGTGCCTGTGAGCCCACAGCCCCTCTCGGCACCCCTGGCTGTTATTTAATGCTCAAATGACCGTCACAAATGCCTGGGAAAAGGGCTGCGTATGAAATAATGTTTGAAATCTATTTTAAAAAAAACTGTAAATGTTCTTTTTATTAGATAGTGGAGCTAATTTATCCTGTATTCCCTACTGTAATGCTTTTTTATAATGAAAGGACTTTTTTTTGGTAATATAAACCAGAACACAAGCCTGAAGCACTCTCTGCACGGTTTTTGTGTGCGTTTCTTAAAAAAATAAAAAAAAAATAAAGATATTGTGACAGTGAAGTGAAATGGCTTTAATTTTCACTATTTGCTTGGTATTAAGTACAGTCACTTTCTTACCAGAGGAGAAAGAATAAACTCAGGTACAGCAGCTAAAATGAGGTATACACTGAAGTGTCCCCTTCTCCCCTGCCCCTCACCCCAACTAAAAACCCTTGACCAGAAAGGAGAGGCCAACTAAGGACAGACAGAGCCTCTCCTTTCTCACCAGCTCCAGTTTGCCAGATATTGGTTAGGTGTAAATAAGATGATGTAGAGAGTTATGTGAATGATGAGCTTTCTTCACCCTCAAAAGCGAGGGCTCTGTGAAGACAGGGCTTGAGTCCATCTCTCACAGAGAAAGAGAGTCAGTCTTAGTCCTGGCCTGCTCCCCTCTGGGGAACATGATTCCCAACCCTGCAAAACATTGCAAACTGTCTCCCATGGGAGATGATGTCAGTCTAAGGCCTTTCTCACAATTTAACAGATAAAGAAACTGAGGCCTGTGGAGATGGAGCTTTTTCTCAGCAGATCAGTAGCAGAGCCTGAAGTGATGCCTCAGGCTTTTGATCCCAAATTATATGCTCAACTGCCACTTGCAGCTGTGATGTACTTCTGTCCTTAGGGACGCAGCTCTGTACAAACATTTCAGCATCCTCCTCTCCCCCCAACCCCCCACATTCACAACCAGCCACACTTGGTTTCTGGCAGCACAGCAGATGCTCTGCCTTGGTTCCAGCCTCAAGCCACTCTGGATAACTCCCACCTGGACTTCACCTACTACAAATTCACCTCCTCAGGTGGGCCTGGCCATGTTTCTTCTGCAGCACCTTGCTGATGAGAAGGGACCACAGCCTTTTTTAGCCATTGCCAGGCAAAGACATCCATTTGCCCCTTCTCTCTTCGTTGTAGAAGAGGTGTAGAGGCCCAGTCCACTTCTATACTTTCTACATGGTCCACTTATAGCAAGATGTAGCAAAAAGCATGAAAATAAAACAACTTCTTCATTGCTCCCCTTTCAGGACTAAGTACCAAGTAGCACAAAATCTCTTATGTGGCATTGACTGGCAAAACTAGACATTGGTCACTGTTTTAAGTTTTGCAAAGGCAGCTGCTAAGCAGGGGACCAGAAGCATCTGACCTCACCTGATTTAAAACTCCTCTGGAAAGCTGTAACTGCTTCTCCCACCTGATTTAACCATCAAGAAGTCTTCAGAGAACTGCTCTCACATAGTGCAGTAACTCATTTCTCTCACCTGCCAGATGATATTTTAAGGTACCCTAATCAGGCAGCTATCTACAGACCCAGAGTCATAACTAAGTTCCTAGGACCTGAGGCCAACACAGATGGGAGGACAGCATTAAGAAGACCCTTCCTTTCCTTCTTGTGCGAGATTGCTTTTGCTGTGGTAAGTTTTACTTGTCTTTCCTCGAAACACAATTTCCCCCCCCCGCCCCCAAACCAACGATCAGTCTACGCATACATTCATGTGACCTCCAATACACAAATAATCAAGCTTCACGTACCTATTCCAGCAACTACAGCCGACGTGCTGCACTGAAGCTGTGGCAGCTGCCCATGCAGGTGATGTGCAGGGTGAGAGCAACAGCCGCAGCCTGCCATGCTCCAGCTCCCCCCACAGCACCACTCTAAGTCATGACACTCTCCAGGCTGCACTTGATCATTTCCTGCCTCACACGGAGAAGGTTTCCCTCCTGAGCCCAACTCTTCCACCTGAACAGGAAGACCCCTCTTAAATAGAAGTTTTAGTTGCTCAGTATCTAATTTTGGACACACTGAAAGCAGCTTGGCAGGCATGTGTTGTTGGGAGGCTCCAGAAATTAGCTGTTGGATGTTGCGTCTCCCTTTGATTTATATTACAGTTGTGATGTTTCCTGGCTCAGCTGTTTCGTTTCCAATATTCTCACCTGACAGACGTTTTGCATGGCCAGTAGGTACAATGCATACAGTGTTCCAAGTTTATGCAGCTGCTTCTAAATGCCAAAAGCACTAACACAACATACAGTAACTACCCACTACCTTCTTCTAACTCTACTAAGATATTAAACAGCAATAGCCGTAGATCCCAGTCTCACCAGAGGCTTGAGAGCTGTTGTTCACACCAGCACTTCTGTTTGTCTAGGCATCTTTCTACTGGGATTTTGGGACGTCAGCTCTATTCCAGGGCACGCTTTGATCCAGTCAACAGTAGCGCATGAGTAAGAAGTCCATATCCTGTACACAGACCTTCTGGCATCAGTCCAATGGAGAACAAAAAATGCCGCCTTCAGCTGTGGACAGGGATAATCCGCAAGGAAAACACTAGGAAGTAGGGCAGCCAACGCTGTTAAGCCCAGGAGGTGTTGGAGAAACTGGCCAGTGAGTACTAAAGCACATTTAGTCCTTCCTTGGCTGAGATAGAGAAGGCAATGATGCCTTCATATGCCCTGCTCCTCGCTGTTCTTCATTCCAATTGAGTATCTTAATGCTACAAACTTTGGTCCTGTCTTCTCAAAGTCAGAGGAGCAGTGATGCCTGCACATTTGCAGAGCAGAAACACCATCTCCCACAATCAGGGCTCATCTCTAAGAGGCTGTTCACTGACCCAAGCAGCTGTAGTGATGCTTGCTCTTCCCAGCCCCTGCTTAACTAAAGTATCAGATGCTACTTCCCACCCCCCCACTGCTACCATCAGTAAAGCTGCAATTGTAGAAAGTGTTCTGGTGTGAAGGGAGAGGACCCCAGCATAGAAACTTCACAAAACACCCCAAGCAAGGGGATATCTTTGTGCTCAACTGGCTATTTCCAATAGCTTCCTTCACTTCTCTCATACTGTATTTCAAGCTGCTCCGCTGTTCCCATTGCTGTGCCTGCAAAGGGAACAAGCAAGAAACTTCCCACTACTTTTGCTCTATCCCCTGTCAAGCTTTGCACAGCACCTGGTGCAAAACTACAGGCGGGTTCAGACCTCCGGCAGGGAGGACAGAGCAGCTGTTTGCAAAGCCCTGAACTAGACCTAGCCCTGCCCAGCTCCCAGCTCCCTGGACAGTCAGTACTTGCTAAAAGGGGAATGGGCTGTAGATGAGGGCACACTCCACCAGGCAGGTGCAAGGCTTACCAAGGGAAGTAGCTGAATCCTTTGCCCTGTCTCCTCAGGGGTTTGGTTTCAATGTGCTGTTCTTATTTTGTGCTTTGTTCCAGCGGGTTCAGAGCCTGTGATCCCATTGGCCAGCTCCCCCCAGGAAACTGGCTCCTTTCCCTGAGCCTGCCAGGCCTGCACACCTCCCTGAGCCTTCTTCCCACTGCTCCTCCCCTCCTGCAGAGGGGCTGGGGGGTCCTGCCCCACAATGCTTCCCCCCATTTCACCTGGCAATTCCACCAGCACTGGCTTACACACTGATTCATGCCGGTAAGTGAAAAAGAAGGAAACCACTTTAGAGCAAAAAAGGACTAACAAAAAAAAAATAAAGTTATAATGCAAAATTACCGACACAAACCCCTCCCTCCCACCCTTCCCATGACAAAAAGCCCAGGAGTTAGACTTTCTTGGGACGGCGTCCAACTTGGTAATAATAATAAATGCTGATGAGGATGAAGAGGACTCGGCTGACCAGGAGGAGCACGGCACCTGTGGCTATCCGGCTACTCTCAACCAGGGAGACAGTGGTAACTGGAGGAGAAGGAGGGAGACAAGGCAGAGGTTGGTGATGAAAAAACAGATGGAGACAAGTAGCACAAAGCTTTCTGCTGCCCTCTAATGCAGCTTCCCAGCAAGACCTGCAGAGCTTTGCCACCGCAGAAGCTTTCACCACAGGCTCACATGCATAGTGCACCCATGGCAGAGGCTCTTCACTAGCTTGACTGCACAGCCTTGAAGTTAGAGACAGACCCACGGTCCCCAGAGCTCTCACTTACAGAAACCCCATTTTAACGGCAGCCCCATTTTCAGGCAGCCCCAAGCTTGAAATGGTTACTCAAGTAGATGCATGTTTCTGTCATGCTGAGGTGTTAATTGTGGAAGCTGTGTGTTCCTGGGTTTGCTTTGTGGTTTGACCACTTCAGCACTGATAAGTATTTTTCAAACACAGGAACATCTACAAAATACACAGAGTCCACAAATGCTACCTCTTTTCTAAGCATCTCTCTGCTTTTTTGGTTACCAACATATAGCACATATCCAAACCAGCTGCTTTATAACATAGTAAGTTACCAATATATTCACACAAAACCCCCCTTTGTGATTAAATATAGACAAGCTCCTAGAACCAAGCTGAACTGTGATTCTCTGTTTTGGTAAGACCAAACATCCCCCTTTTTAGTGCAGGTTGCTGCAATCTTTCCTTCTTAGCCCCAGAATCTAGGCATCTCACTCCAAGAGATTACCTGTGCTGGCTGGGAAGGCAAGATGTTCATAGGGAGAAAAACAGACATATCATCAGAGGAAGATGGCTCCCCTGCACCTGGACACCCTCTGGTGAGCAGCCCAAGGCAGAGGTCACCCCACAGGGAAGGAAGGGCAAGGGAGAGCAACTGAGAGGTAAGATTCTCTCCGGGCCAGGTTAAATTTGCCGTTGTGCGGAACAAAGGAGCCATCTCCAGCACAAGCCAGGCACAGCATGGGGACAGCCAGGGACAGCATGCTGCTGTGGCCAGACAGGCTGCAGAGATGTCGTCTCCCCATGAGATGAGTCCATTTTGACTCCGAGGGCCTCACCCCATAACCTCGAGTTTCCTCAGCAGACCCAAAGACACTGCTCCAACGTTGCCTTCGGTCTCACCACTCACACTGGCTGTCCTGTGCACCCTCACTTCTCCCTCATCCCCCCACGATGGGGGACGGCAGCATTCACCCCCATCCTTGGCGTGCCCCTCCCTCCCAGGCTGCCGCAACCTCTCACCCAGGAACTGCACGGTGAAGTAGCACGCCTCGGTCAGCAGGCTCCAGCGGATGATGGCTTTTTCGGCCGTGTAGAGCGCGTTCCACATGATGAGCGCAATGCCTGAGGAGGGACAGCAGAGCGCAGCTGCCCTAGGGCCGGGGGGTCCCGGGAAGGGGTAGGCCCCCCATCCGCCCCCATACCATCCATCCTGGCCCCCCGCGGAGGAGGCAGGGGGAGGCTCCCCTCTCCGTGCCGCCGCGCTCCCAGCTCCCCCCCGCCAGGTGCTGCTGCAGGCTGCGAGAAGCGCCAGCCGGCAGCATCGCGCTCCGGCGCCTGCCCTCGGCCGCCCCCCAAAACACGCGCCTGTCTTTTGGGGCTGGGTACCACCCGTCGCAGCGTGCCAGGAGGAACCTGGCTGGGCACCCAGAAGCTACAGTCCCTGCAGCCTGGGAGCACCAGCGGCCACAGCGCAGGGTGCAGAGCCACACAACTGCCGTGTGTTTAATTCCTCTGATCCTTTTCTTTTCCAGAACGTTTCTCTAGGCTCCCCCACCTTCTTGTCTTCTGCCTGCCACGGGATGCCTTTGCCTGCCCCTTCTCTCCTCCCACTCCCATGAGGAGGGTCTGGCCTCGGCTGCAGCCCAGCACCCCATCTCCCAGCCCATCTGCAATCCCTCTTTGATAGGACACTTGGGGGGAACTCCCCCAGGTATTTTGCTGCAAAAAAGCAGTAGTAGCTGAGCTTCTCAAAATACCCCTAAACAAACCATTTCTTTGCTAAGAGCAGATTGTCTGCTCTCCAGCTTCAGTCGTCCTGCTGGGCACAGACTTTGCACCCTCCTGCTATTTTGGCCTCTTGTCCCCTTACTCCGCAGGGCAGCGGTGTGGCCCAGGTACAACGGCATGGCACTCACTGAGGAGGGCTCCACCATAGAGCCGGATGGGAGTCTTGCTGCTTGCTGATTCCTCGTTGAAGACGACATCGTAGAGCTGGTCAGGGAAAGCAAGAGCCTGGCAAAGGGAAAGGAGAGATCCAGCAGCCTACACTGGCCAGGGCCATCAAATCCTGCCATCTCAGGCAGCAGCGCTCTGACATAAAGTTTTCATTAAATTAGAGCCACATGCCAGGACATTGGAAATTAAGCAGGCACAGTATCACTGTGTCAGCTACTGCCTTCACAGCCAGTTTCTATGGCTGAGGCTGTTGTGCCATGTGTGGTTTACGATCCTGCTAATGAAAACAGATTCCGGTGATGGGAACAAATGGCCAAGGACACTGCCGGCAAAAACTACCAACTGAGACACAGTGAAAGCAAAGGCCTCACAAGAGAAAGCGGTGGAAGTTCCTGGAGGCAGAGAAGGGGGCTGAGGAGCCATGCTGGGGCACCTCTCCGGAAGCCAGGAGCTGGCAGTGCCCAGGACCACCTTCCTCACTTACCATGATGGCAACCCCAGAAAACATGATGGCGGAAACCAGCTGCCAGACCCTGTGTGGGAAGGAAGACAGAGGACCTGGCATGAGCACAGGGATGATGCCATCACTTACACTCACCCCTCACACAATCGAGGTAGCCACAAGCCTCCGGCAGAAAAACTGGCTCCCCATGCCCCACTAGCTCCAGCCTCAGCATGCAGACTGGCCTCACTGATGAGACAGATCTAAAATCCTCTTCACGCAAGCAGAGGAGGGAAGCGACCCTGACAAGAGGATGGCATAGAGGGGTTTCTCCAGAGATGCGCCACCCTGCCACGTGTGAGATCAGAGCTCCTCCAGCCCCCTCACAGCCCTTGTGGTTCCCAGCTCCTGCTATGGGATGAGAGCTTGAGGGTCTCAGAGGGAGAAGGAACCAGGGCCAGGCCAGTCCCAGAGCACCGAGAAGCCCCTTCAGGAAGCAGTGATGCTGGCACAGCAGCCGAGCTGCTGTCAGTGGCCAGAGTTATCCTAGATACTGTGGCCAAGGGCCTCCAGACAACCCATCTCCAAGGTGTCCCAATGCCTTACCTGAGCCCCAGTGGTTCCCGGACAGCAAACTTGATTTCATTTCCCAGTACTTGGCTAATCTGAAATTCAAATAATAGACATGAGGTGACTGAGCAGACCCTTACACAGCTTTTAGGCAGTATTCACCAGCTCAAAAAAGCATACCTAACCCCGTGTGGGAGTTTATCTCTAAGAGGGCTGGAAGGAGGATGAGAACAAGAGATTAATCTGTGGCCCCTATGTCCCAACACCTGCTCAAGGCTGCCTTGATCTTCATCTGCAGATGCAGCCTCTATCGCTCCTTTACTGGGATCAGCCATGTACAGTAAGGGCCTGGCCAGGGTCAACATTAACTCTTGTCTCCTCTCACTTAAATCGTAGGGAACTGTCTCCTCCCACACACCACCTGCAGCCACATTCTGATGGAGCACAGGCTCCAGCAGAGCCCTCGGAGTGTCACAGAGTCTGTCCCACTCTCGCGTTTCCACTGCCCAGGCAGGAACAGACCAGCAACAGGGAAAGGTACTGGGCAACCTTTTGGTTGCAGAGAGCTCAGAGAACCCTGCACTGCTCCCCACAAGTGGGCAGGAGCTGGGCAATGCCCTGCCAGCAAACTCTCCAGACAGCATCCAGGACAGGGCTCCTGCAGGGCTAACCCTTGTCTTCCAGCTCTGGTATTCCACTGAAATGGGTTGTTTGCAATTTGGGTCTCTTCCGAGAGGCACCACAGCACTGCTGCTTAAATTGCTACTCCAGCATCCAGGCCACCAGCTGGTGGGCATTGGTGGTGCCATGTTCTTATGGCACCAGCTCTGAGCTAGCTCACAGGTGTCCCGGCAATACTATTTCAAGAATGGATTAAAGCAGAAAGTCTCTCTTCTGTCATTACTGCGTGCAGGCTTCCCTCTCTCATGCCCCTCACCTTTGAGCGATGGACCTCGCCATCATCATCCTCCCCGCCGACCCCCAGGATCTTGCGCGTCTTCAGCCTGCTCACCAGGTCAGTCTGGCTGTGCTTCTTCATCAGCGGTGGGGGCTGCTTGGCTGCCATGGTGGTGGCCCTCCACCACCGAGCCCTTGGCTGCCAGGTGGTGTGAAGGGGGCACAGAAAGCAGCTCTGCTGTCACATGAAATTTCAAGAGGTTTGGGAAGAAAAAAGTAACTACCACCACAAAATCTTCCTGTTAGTCTGGCAGATGGCTCCTCATCGTCCTGGGGCAGGGAGCCCTGGCAGTGGGGCTGGCTATGGGTGGCTCATCTCAAGGTGATCCTATAGGCACCAGGATCTGCCAGAAGGGAAACAAACAGAAAAAAAATCAGAGCAGTGTGCTTTACTATGAGCATTTACTTACACAGGTTTCAGACCTGCAAACCATGGTCCAGCCCTATCCCAGTATGAGGCAATACCCAAGGTACCTCTTTGCTGTTTCCCAGACTAGGCAAATGAAATGCTTCCCAGATTAGGGGAATTTTAAATCATTAAACTTAAAATCATTAAGTGATGCTTTGCCTTTTGTCTTTCTCCATGCTATACATCGCAACTTTCAGCTGCCATTTCAGGCCGAATACCACTCAAGTCTCAGGTATTTATTTCTTCCTCCACCCCCTAGATGCTGCAGTCTCCCTACTATGCCCGGCCATACCAGCCCCAGGCCAACAAGAAGCCAGATATATTGCTTTCTGGGATTCAGAAGATGACAGCAAGCAGAAAGTACAAATACTACCTATCTGGGGTAAGAACAAAACAAAGATAACTAACAGAAGTTACCGTGGAAGAGGTAACTTCTATCTTGGCATGGTGGTATAAAGGTAGAGGTGTCAAGAGTCCCACGAAATCACTCTATTATCATCCTGCAATCATAAAACCTTGGAAACCCTCCATTCCTAAAGTCTTTTCTTCCACTTTGTCTTAATTTCATCTTGGCCCAGCTGAACACAAACACATTGTTCTGTTTGTCACTTCGCCCTCCCACAGACAAACACAGACAAATCCCCACAGGCACCAGGCACAACTAATCCAGCACAGGCAAGTGCAGGGCTCAGGCACCAGCAGTCCCGTGCCCCAGCCAAGCCTTCCCACCACCGCCCCAGGAGGAGAGAATTTATGCTCACGTCTGAAGAGTTCTCAAGTCTTCAGGGAGCAATGAAATGAGGTGCTGGTTATTTTGGCACTGTGCATGCAAGTGTTGTCCCACTGCCTTGCGAGGGATTTCCCTCTCGCAGGAAAACCCTTCCCTGTGGTTGTCCAGGCAAGAGCAGACAGTCAAGTCTGCAAGTGCCCAGCGCAACCCTTGCTGTAAGGCAAAGCAAAGAGACTGGGACAGTGCAAAGACTGAATCCCATGATCAAGGGTTTTAAAAGACCCTTTCAGCAGACCACAGGCAAAATGTTTTGCAGTGAGCCAGTTCAGCTACCCAGGGCTCTTTGCAGGTGCTTCTTTTGGATTTGCTGGGGGTTCTGTTTGGTTGCAGTTTTTTTGCTCTTATTCTACTGAATCACTAAGCCAGGTTCCTGAACAGGCAGCACAGAATCTAGAAATACTTCAGAAATGGAACAATGGAAAACAACTGCTCAGGAGGAAGATGGAAGCTATATACTCATGCCTACACTGAAGCACAAGGCAAGAAGCGCAAAAGGTAGCTTCTAGTAGAAAAGTTTGGAAGCTTCAGCTTATCTGGAGTTCACTAACCCAAATTGCCACAGTAGCTTGTATGTACTTCAATCTAGGCAACCTGCACACAAAATCCACCTCCAAGCCAGAGTGATGTATCAAAAAGAAAAGCTTGACCTCTTTCTAATTTCTTTTACTCCAGTTTCTAAAGTCCCTTCTGCTCCTGGCAGACCCAGACTCAGCACTTTGGGGGTTGAGTGCTTTCCCCCCCAAAACTGCACTGCCACTGAAACCAGAGAAGAACTGTTGCTGTGGTATTTCTAGCCCGGCATTTTCTGATCAAAGCTATGCAGCTCGACCCTGAAGCAACACCCCTCTGTTGAATCCTCCTCTTCCTCACACTGAACCTCAGGACCATTCTGAGGCCACCCCTCATCACTCCCTTGGCCCAGCGCAGCTCCTGGGACATGGGGAGGACAGCCCTGAGTGAAGGGCTAGTGCACAGTGCCCCAGCTATGCCACGCTGTGAGGAGGATCCTCACACCCCTGTGAAAGTGCTGCATACATATGAAGGTGCTGCATAACTATTTGGCCACTCTCCCTGCCCTGCACACTTTGATGGGGAGCAAAGCAAAGTCTTTCCACAAAGACTTGCTATTTGAGGGGAAGGTGTGGCAGAGGGCCTGAGCAGCAGCATCCTACTGGACCTGGGCCATCAAAGCCCTTCCCAGGGATGAGAGACCCAAGTCTTGCTGATCTTGAAAGGACCTGGGGTGCTGAGTGTGCTGGCCACACCAGCCAGCACCTCTGGATGCCTCTCAGTTACTTGCTAGGGAAAGCCTGCTGCTCACTCCTCCTACACTGTCATCATGGTCAGAAACAGCAGGAGAAGGGAAGATAGGATGGAAAAAACAATTAAAAAAAGAGAAATGAAAAGAAATAGAGAGAATAGAGAGAAGGGGCAGGAGGGAAGAGAAAGAAACGGGGAAAAAAGCAGGGCGAGAAGAAGACATCTTCAGATCTAGAGAATCTTTCCTGAGGGCAAGAAGCAAAGAATGGTGCTGGGGCTGAAGGGGAGACTCCATGACTCACCGATGAAGACAGCAAAAAACGGCTCAGTGATTGCAGAAGCAGTTTTGCAACTCTGACCACAGGCCAAAAGATCAGAATTTGCCTTCATCAGTTGTCTCGCCAGTTGCTTTCAGGGCAGGAGTTGGTGGAAATTTATCCACGTCATCATTAGCACTGCTCTCCCATTAAGAAATTCCACTAATTTGTAGTAAATCACTGACCAAGAGCCGCTACAATCTAGGCCAGATATAAGTGCCAATAAAACAATCACCAAAGGCCATTCTGGTACATAAAACCACACTCCCACCACACTAAGCACAGCTACAGCATGGCCCAGCAGCCAGTCCCATGTCTTATTATCCCTATCTTCCAGAGAAAGAGCCAGTCTAAGGAATATTGAATATTAATGAATAATGAGCTAACAAATGCATTAACACTAATTCAATGACATTCAGAGAGAAGATGCCGAAGATTTGAAAACATTATACTTACATTAACATATCCTGACACACTGACAATTCAGAGGGATGTTTTCTATTAGCTTGTGCATTTCAAAGGAGAACCTCCACCTCCTCCTTCTCCTGTGATTCTTTTCTCCTTAATCTGTTTTCTGAGCATCCCAGGGGCTGTGCAGATCAATCACCATAAAAAGGCAATTCCCACTCCCCACCACAGCTCTCAGTGATGGGCAGTGCCTGTGTACAGTTGAAAGAGGGTTTTTTTTCCTCCAAAATCCTTTTTCTTTGCAGGCTCCTTTCAGCATCTGTTCCCTCGATGAGCTGTTCAGCATACTGTACTCAATTTCGATAGCTACTGCTTTGTGGTGCAAAGAAACCTCACTGGTGCCACACTAATGATAGCTCAATCTCTCCCCACCTCCACAGCTCTTCCCCCACCATCTCCGCTTCCCTCCCAGGGTCTGGAGAGAAGCAGAGCTCTGCAGCAAGGGAGAGGGGAGACTCAACCATGCACACAATGATGCTGCAGCAGACAGAGCTGCGCACCCAACAAGGAAGGTGCATGGGGCTGTAACAAGGGAACCAGACCCTGTTCCCACAGGCACCTGAAGTTGACTGCCTCCAGCTTCAGCAAGCAGCTGCTGATCAGCTGATGGGTGCTGTCCTGGGAGCACAGGGCACCCCAGGGGACTCTGGGGACAGGGCTGCTGCCTATTGTTTAGCTGGACGTTTTTTTCAGTGACACTACCATCCACAGTGCAGCCTTTCACCAGACAAAGCAGTGCTGCTCCAATTAAAGAGGTAGCACTACAGTACCTCTCACTCCAAGGGCTTTAGGGCACTTTCAATCTGCAAGCAGAGGAAGAGAAAATGAACTAGAGTCATGCCAGGATAATGAGTGAAACGTTAATACACTTAAGCTGGCCACAGGTTTGTTCAGCTCTATCATGTTCAGGCCAGGGACTCTTGCTATCTTGTTTTAGATTTCCCAAGTCAATACACCTCAGACAACTAAACATCTTGAGCCCACTTTGAGTTGTTATGCCTAAGAGCTAACCAAGAAGGTGCAGTGGATGTATGTCCCTTGTAATAGCCTAACAGGGCACTTGCCATGCCTAAGCATCTTTCATGGACCACAGGTTGAGAACCACTAGTAGGTCTGAAGCAGCAGCACTGTCCTTTTATAATATTGGAGCTGCCCTAGGAGCACCCTGGCAAAGCCCAGGGGAGTTCTCCAGTGTGCAGCAGCACAAGGGGGTGTTGCACATGAACGGGGCACCCAGCACAGCAGCTGCACTGTGCCCAGCTCTCAGAGCCAGGCTGATGCCCACAGCATTCCTCTTGCAAGGCCCTGGCAGCCATAACACATTTATCCAGATCTTCTGCTGTTTCTCCAGGCTCTGGTGGTCTTGTCTCTTTGCCAGGGAGGACAGTGCCTTGAGGACAGAGCAGCTGCTCTGGACCCCATACCTACATGGCTCCAGAGACAGTGAGAAAGCCTGGGCTCAAACATATGGGCAGGGCAAAGAAGACAGGTCAGGGCAGTCGTACAAGAGCAAGACGAGCACAAAAGGGAAAGATAACGGTCCACATATTATTTTCCACCAGACAGACATCTCTTCCCTCTTCTTATCTACAAGGCTCATTATCTTGGTGCTTCACAATCTCATCTTACTACAGCCCTGCACCTTCAGGACAGATGATATCCCCACTTTGGAAACACCAGGAGTTTAAGGACAGGATCCACAGATGTACTAAGAACCTTGGCTCTTGCAAGCATTAGGCTCTTGGCTAATTGAATGACCTCTTAAGACTCCTTTTTTCCCCCCACTTATGAAGGCTCAGTCTGCTCACTTTTACATGCAGAAAATCAAACAACCTCATATACTTCAAGACTCATAAATCCTGGGGAACAAGGCAAATGCCCTGTGTCTAACCCAACAACACACCTGAAAACCACAGAGCATCTTTGGGGGTCCTATCCAAACAGCCTAATACAAGTTTCCCCAGGAAACCCATGGTGGAGCAGATCCCAACACAGAACTCCATATGTAACTACCATGGTACAGCTAACTCCATGCTGTGCTTCTGCAACTGCACATCCCAAATCCAAAGTGACTGAACCAGCTCCCTGCCCTGATTTCTATCCAGAATGGAAATCTAGACAATTAGTACCTGTCAGCAACCAGCCAGCTGTGGCAGCACATCACTATCATCATGTCCCAGTGAATTTCTTCCACGCCAGCTGCAGCACATGGCTTTGCACACTCTGGGCTAGCAACACATCTTAAAACAACAACTGAATAATTTGCATTTTTTTGCTGGGAAGAATATACTGCCACCCATGCCCTGGATGAGGGGCGTAAGTTCTAGACCATAGAGAAGATACACTCTCCCAAAGCAGTTTCTGCAGGTCAGGAAGTCTCAGAGACCTGCAGGGAATGAAACTTGATCAAGCCAAAAAATAACCCAGTGCTCAGGCAGTAAAAACAATTAGCACTCAACCACCACAGCTGTTGTGGCTGTTGCTCCTGCTCAGTCTGGCACAGTCTGTACACCTAAGCAACAGGGATACTGCAGATTTCTCACCTGTAACAAGCCAGGTACATGGGACTCCCTTCCCACATAAACACTATCCCTTTCAGTACAGAAGGCTCTTTGCAACACCAGCAGGAAACGTCTCTTGCCAGAGGTTCACTCCCAGCTCTGCCACAGCCCCATTGCTGCCTTAAGCAACTCCAACAGGCACAGGGGCACAGTGTCCTTCCTAGGGAAAACCTACAAGCCTGAACAGTACATCTCCAGCCCCCACACATGATGAAAATGCAAGGCAAACTCCCTCAGTCAAAAGGCATCCTCACTGGGTGCCTCCAGATCATTTAATAGAGGCAAGCCAGAGGGAACCTCAAAACCCAAACCAGCTGTGATGCATGAAGGGTCCGCTCAGGCACTCCAAAGTTCACCCTGCAGGTTAGACATGGCCAGACACAGCCAAATGCCCTCCAGGGTTGTCTGAGCGGTGCTGAACTGGCCTTGGAGGTACCAGGTGCAAGGCAGTGACACCCTGTGCCTGACGTGGCTCCAGCAACCACAAAGGAAAGGGACTGCAAGGGATGTAGCCAGCATCACCACTCAGCAATGGACAGCTGGCTGGGGAGGTAGGATTTAATTTGTGCTACTAACCGGTTGCCATTGCAGACAGCAAAGGACATCCAAAGCCTGTTCAGCCTGGCTGAGCACATCCTGAACTCTCCCCTCTGCCTGCTGCATCCCCTGGGCAGGCTCAGCCCCCACACCCTCCTCACAGGCTTTTCTCCTGCAGCCCAGCTCCCCAGTGCCATCAGGTGCTGTGGCAAGCTCCCTGTGGCCATAAAAACATCCTGCCCCCAGAAGCACCACTACCAGGGGCCAAGCAATACCCTCCAGGAGGTATGGCCCAGCTCAAGGATTTTATTGCCCGTAGGTTTCAATTTTCCTTTCGCAGGGTGCACAGGAGAGTTTCTTCCCATGTCACAGGACATGTTCTATAGCAATCAAAAGCTGTGAAGTGCTCAGTTTCCCCAGAACAAGATAAAAAAGTCCTGTTGCTCTTCTAGTTTCTCAGACAGGAGCTATAATTAAACTCAGCGACCACACTCCTGCCAGCCTGCTAACCACTGCCTGCAGACACACACCAGCCCCTCTGTGGCGAGCAGGCTTGTCCAGGCTGCTCCTCAAATACCAAGGATGAGAGGTACAATCTACTGCTTCAGCAACTCCCATCTGTATTATTCACATAAGAGTCCATACCCACCACCATCCTCCTCCCCACCACCGAGGCTCTCAGCCCGGCTGACTGCAGCAATCCATCCCCCCAAACCTGCCCTTGCTCTCCCCCATGGCTAGGGCAGCTGCATCCCAGCCTCCACCCACACCCAGCACTCAGCCCCTCGCCTACACCATCAGGCTGTGAAGCTTTCCAGGGAGCAGGGAGGATAGAGAGAGAGGGAAATAAGATGTATGGGGATTTGGTGCTGTTTTTAATTTAAGGGCATTAAAGAGGAGATTTCCTCTTTCATTTCCCAGCTGCCTTAGACAGGTGTTTCTGGGAGACAGTCCCAGAAGCTTAGCGGGCCATCTGTCCTGCAGATGATTCCTTCAGGGAAACATCAGATGGAAAAATAAAACCCATATGCACACATACAGACACGCATACACAAAAAAACCCTCACAACACCAAAAAAACAAAGTCCTGCTACTGAAAAAGGGCAACTTTAAAAATTCAAAAGAGCCCTTCAATCAAACAGGATAATAAAGGTCGGTTTTACAGAAAATCTGATGCAACTCTGTACTGCTCTAGTGGGAGGTGTCCCTGCCCATGCAGCGGGGTTGGAACTATATGATCTTTAAGGTCCCTTCCAATCCAAACCATTCTGTGATTCTATAATCAATTGCCCATGCCTCACACCTGAGGAATGACATAGGCTCAGAGAAACTATAGAAAGTAACCCAGGGACCAGGGTGGAGACCAGACACAGCCCATGTACCCATGACACCACTGAATACTGCATCATGACAGTAAAACAAAGCTTCTTGGCAACTCTCCCCACTACAACCTCAAACCTCCCCAGATTTTCTTTCCACTGTGCCTCCAGACACTCGACAATTTTCACTCACAAACCCTCCAGGAATCCGACGCCTTTTATTCCCAACAATCCTCCAGCTCCATCCCTTTCCAGAACTCAAAGGGAAAGTGTAAGCAATTATGATTCGGGAGATTCGGTCTCCTCAGCCACACACAAGCACAACATCCCTCTGAATACCATCACTGAGGCAATGATTTTGAAGACATTCTTGAAAGACACTTCCTCAAAAGAAGATGAACTACATCTCCAGCAACATTCTTCCTTTACCTGCAGTCCAGTAACTTACCCAGTACAATGCAACTATCACAATTTGTAAACTACATCTACTGATATGAAATGGAAGAAGAAACTTAATAAGGCTGTGCCACTCCAGTACAGTTTCTCCAAAAGCAGTTTCCTGACCTATACTGCACCTGAATTTGCAGCCCCAGCCTGAAAACAGCAGCTGGAGGATGCTACAGCACCATCAGATTTTTTACTTCCATTTTTGTAAAAAAACAAAGTGTTCCTCTTCTCCCATAGTCTGTCATGATATGACCAGATGTGCAGTCCTAGGCACACACAAAGAGGGGGAAAAAGGGCAGACGAATAAATTTGCATTAAACAGGAAGATCGCCTTTTGGTCTAGCTAGGCCATCTCCTGCATCCCAGGCACACAGACACTCGTAGGACTCATGCCTCTTGTGCAAACAATAAAATCTGCTTCTACAGCACAGAAGTCCTGTAAATCATACGTGATATGAAATGGCCCGAGTCGCCATCAGCCAACAGCTAGGTTGTCACCAATCCTATATTACTGAACATTTTCCATATTACATGGTCACAGCCATATTCTGTAAGAATAATATATATAATAATATGTAATAATATATAATATTATAATATATAATATGTATGTAATGTATATGTAATATTATAATATATAATATATATGTAATAATATATAATATAATAATATGTAATATACATATTATGTATATAAATATATATAATGTATAACTAATTATAAATTATATACTAATAAATCAAGTATATATTATTTTACTATAAATATACAAATAAATCATACAGTTTAATTTGTGTGGATGTACTTTGGGTCCCACTGCACAGTGACGATCTCTTGAGACTAGTTAGTAAAGACAATTCAGGCTGCCAGACCAGATGAGGCTTTTGGTATTCACCTATATTTTAAGTCTCAGGGGAGAGAAAAGTCACAGAGAGCAGTTCATCCCAGACTCCCTGCTGGGAGAAGTCAGTAAGAGCCTTGACTCCTGCTTCTATGTCAACCATACTGTCCTAGAGATTGATACATGCCTTTCATCTTTTAGCCTTGCACTACACAGCACTTTAACCCATCACTGCAGCTTGGCCCTCACATCCTCCCTAAACTATTTGGCAATATTAAACCCTGCTCATTTGCATGCAATTACAATTCCAGGTTTATCACTCTCTTGTGGCTCCTTAGACTCAAAATAAGCACAGACATGCAGACAGGCTGGGGGGTTGCTTAGCAAAACACGATGGAGAAGGCCTCCCAACAAAACACATACTTCAACTACTTGATAGCTTATCCCCAAGTGACAAAAATCTCCCCCTGACATCTTAGCAGTTTCTATAGCAACAGGTTAATGCTAAAAATGTTAGGTGCAAAATTCCCCATGTTGGGCAAACAGGAGCTAGGAGAACAGATTTAAAAGTGGGAAACTTCTAAATAGCTGCTGACAGAGCTAGCACAGGCTCTGCTAATTCACAAGTCAGTGGAGACCCGCCTCAAAAGAAATTCCTAGCAATCCACTAGCAGGGCAGTGTGTGGTGCACAGAGAGACGTCTGTGGAGCACCAGCCTCCAGCATCCCCCAGAACTACAGCATCCCCCAGAAGGGCAAGGAGCCACAAGTATTGCTCTCTCCTGCAACACAGCACTGGGAACTGAAACCAGCTGTTCTCAGGAACAGAATTACAGTCCAGCATGCAGAATAGCAAGCCTGAAAGAAAAATACTAGATTATAGGTTTGACAGTGCTGCTGCCCCTCCATGTAACCAAGACCGGATTATTTAATCTCTCCCACCTTGGTTTTCCCAGTTGTATATGAAAATAAACATACCACCCTAGTTCATATGGCTTACACTCAGCAGATACAGCACTCCAAAGGCGACTGCCCAGGCTGTTCCCAACCGGTGCTGATGGCCTGCTGTGACACCTGGCTGCTGACGAAGGCTAGGGATTCTGGTGCAGCACTCGGTGCATTACACACAATGTGTCAGAGGCAGAAATGTCCTTCCTGGCCTAAGTAATGACCAGTTTAGCATGACATCAATTTTTTTCTGTCTGTCTTCATTCCCCGCTAGCAGGTGACAGCACTGTGGAAACCTCAGGGTGAATCTCACATCAATACCGCATTTGCACACACCAGAAGCTCCCAGAAGATTCTCCTGGTCAGATTAAACCCATATGGGTAACCACATGCCAAGTGAAGTTTCACATAGGTAGAGGGGAGCCCACCACACTACCAAGAAGTGATTGCTTTTGCCAGCGTGGTTCTCAGGTCAAACAGCCCTGAAGAACCCACAGGCTTTCTACACTGATGCTGCACCCACCCACACATCCCCAGGACTTGATACAAACCTGACTTTGCTTTTATTTGCTGCTAATTCAGGGGAAAAGACTCTGTGCATGCACGCGTGTATGTGCGCATGTTTGTTTATGCATGAACTGTCAAACCCCCAATTATGCACAGATCAACAAGGTTCTTTGAATTCCCTGACTGTGAAGTGTGTGACATTTAATCTCAACCTTCCTTCTGGATTTCATAAAGTGCATTATCAGCAATGGGTATTCATCACACAAGTACCCTTTAGAAAGCTTTCGTCAGAAAAAGGCAATAATGTAAAGAAGATTGAAAAAGACAATGCCTCTGATGCGTGAGAGGTTCTCCGGGTTCCACAAAAAGCCAGTGTATGAACAACCTGATCTAGCTGAAGATGTTCCTTCTCACAGGAGGGAGGGTTGGACTAAATGACCTTTAAAGGTCCCTTCCAACCTGAACCGTTCTATGATTCTGTGCATACTGCAAGGGCCACATACAGACACAATCTGTCCCCAGTGCAGAATGAAAGCATTTCATAGGTGGAGAGAGTGAGGCTTGGAAGTGTCAAATAAGCATGAACCTACAGCTCTCCTCAACTCCCTCCTTTTGGCTCCCTGGGAAACAGGCAGGGTGAGCCATACCCCAGAGGTGCCTATTTTAGGAAGGATGCATCATTTTCTACAATGGCTTACCTCTTTCCATAGACCACAGGAGGAGCCTAGGAGACAAGTGAGACCAGGTATTTGATTGCTTGGATGGGCAAGACAAATTTTTGATCCTTGCACTTTTCACTACCCAATCCTAGGCAAACACTGTATCAGTCTCACAGCATGAAGTCACACTTTGGGATTATAAAAAAACTAGACAACCAACTGCAAGGAAAGGGGTTCCCTTCTCTTCTGTTGGGCACAGAGAAGCTATGTCCTAAGCAGACTTGCTCTTACTGGTCACCAAGGACAGATATCAGCCTAAGGGACTAAAGCAAGATTTCTCTTTTTATATCAGAGAGAAGACAAAGGGGTGGACACCAGTGTGTGGCATCAGTAGCCTTGGTGATGTGGGATATCTGAGAAAACCTGAAAGTCCCACATTCAAGGAAGTCTCTCTCCATCTCACCTGGCACATGTGAAAGAAGCCTTAGGAAAGAAAGGATAAAAGTACTATGGACTAGTTCTTCTCCTTGCCAAATTACACACTGACTCCATACTTTTGGTTTACTGCTGCACCCAGTGAGGAAGAGGCAACAGGGACACCCAGAAAGCCAAGTGCTACTAGCACCAGCACTGACAAAGCGGGGTCTCAAGTAACCATGGAAAACACTGAGTTGCCAGATGTCTCAACTCTACTATCAAGGGTTGTTTAAGGACCTTCCCTTCCTGGCGCTTGCACAATTTTAAGTCTCAGACACTTGAATGCAACAAGCCCCAGTAATATCAGCACCACACAAAAGCAGCATGCCGTATGCTCACACACACATAGTGCTTTGCTGGTGTCCATGTGTGTATATATACATCTCTATCACCAAGTATATAGCAGCATCCTGCTTAGAAAGGCTCATGTCATAAAGTGTCAGGGTTTCGTCAACACTCTCACTATTACCTTACCTGTAATGTCACTCCCACACAGCAGTGACTCTGGGGATGGAAGGCTAGTCTCTCCCATTTTCTTTGCAAGTGCCAACAAAAGGAACTTGGTTCACACAGTGATGTAGAGCAGGGAATAAACTGGCTGGAGGAGATCAGCTCAACTGCTTTATTATTCCTCCATCCATCAACACTTGATGCATCCTACTTGTCCAGAGATTTGAACAGTGTATATCGACACAGCTCACAGAAGGGACGTATTGAACTCATGATGTACAGCAGCTGGGTTTTTGTCAGCAGACAAGGCAAGAACACATTCATACACCGCAATGAGCAAACGGTTGCACTGGGCAGGGCAATGGGGGAGGAGGGTGAGAGGATGCACTAAAGGTGTCTGCTGTTCAGATGCATGCCAGATCCATGGGCAGCACTTCCAGAGACTCCACCAGCAATACTGGTATTAAAGGCAGCTAAATTTTATTCTCACTTACCATGAAAACAACCTGGGAACATGCAGACAGATGGCTTAAATTCTTCAATCCTGTTTGGTACAGCCTTTGACTCCTGGCAGATTTCCACGTTCTGTGAAGCAATGTTTGGGAGCTCTTTATTGCTATTAGGCTGCTTCAACAGTAACATTTTTTCCTAGGCCACAACAAAGATTTTAGTGAAAAGCCAATACCACCCAGCTCCTCTGGACTCAGTCTTGCAGTTTTTGAGTTTACCTCTCCCCTCTGCAAGAAGGCAGCTCGCATTTCTAACTCCTTGAAATACACTGAGCATTCACCCTGAGTGACGTGGCAAGCAGCTAAAATTAAATGTCCAACAGAACGATTCAGAGTGACTTAAAAGCATGGACCTTTAAGATACCTTGTTTCCTAAGAGAACAGCTTGCTTCCTGAAACTCCTTTACCACTGGCAATACCGCCCTCCATTTCCATAACATGGTCCTTTCTTAGGGTCTCATATAGCACTGCTGAGCTGTTCCTAGGGCATTGCCCATGTATCTCTCACAGCTTGGCAGCAACACGGGCCATGGAACAGCTGCCTAGATAGGTTTATGTGGCCTATAGCAAGACAGGGTGAGGCAACCAGGAAGGCTGAATTAAAGGCATCCGTAAGGAAGATGGGTTAGGAAGCACAAAATGCACAGACTGACCTCGAGAAAGCTGCCTGCTCTTCTTTGTCAAAGCCATCACGATCTACAGCAGGCCCAGCTGTCAGCCCCCAAAAAACCTGCAATGCCCAACAACGGCTGGAGCGACTTTAGGGCTCGGCAGTGGGATTCCTGAAATAACCTCTGTCAGCTGGAAAAGCTTCTCAAGTCTTTCCATGACCACAAACGACCAGAGGTTTGTATTTCTCTCATAAGATGGCACCACTACAAAAGAGCACTTCTGCTGCCATCATGGGTTACTGAATGAATGCATACTCGGACAAAAACACCGTCTGAGTAACCCACAGTGTTTCCTGAAGACTTGTGGGTTTTGTCGGTAAGTCTCTTGTTTGGCTGCTGACAGGGCTTCAAACTGTTTATTTTCTCAAGCAAGGCAGGATACAGCTAAAATCAAGAGGGCTGGAAGCCTTTGTGTGCTGCTCTGTCTGCACCTGCCTTCGTCCTGCCTCTCTGGGCTGGCAGTCAAGTGCTGCCTGATTTTAATAAGAAAAGGAGGGATTTCTCTCCTGTATGCAGCAGCAGGCAGCTGCAAAGGGGACTATGCACTAATCTCCCTACAAAACACAGAATCCCTTCAAACAAATAATTAGACTGCCAGTGGCCAATATTATCTGACACTTCTGCATGAACATCTCCTGCTACATAAACTCATACTGCTAATACCACTCCCCAGGAGACTGGACTACCAAATCACTGTTTTATTTATTTCTAACTCTCCTTCTCCCCATGCTCTCCTCAGTGTCTTCGACTTAAATCAGCTTAATTCAAATCCCTAACAAATACTTCTAGGAAGGCCAGTAACAACAGAGGCAGCTAACAGTCCCTCTGCTCAGGGTTCTGGTTTTGGCCCCATAGGTTCAGAAAGTGAGCACATGGTTTGTGACCACCAGTGTCAGCAGAAGCATCTCACCGTTAGCTACAAACATTTTGACCACTTCCCTATTTTGGTGACAGAACTTTTCTCCCTCCTCTCCCACAACCACAGCAGTGGTCAGTATAAATCTGGATTAGAGCTTTCTCACAGACTTTGTTTGTGGCTTTGGACATCCCTTTGTGTCCTTGGCTTTGCCCTGTAAGATGAGCTGGGTAAAGCAGAGTACGTGGGTCCAAACAAGGTCTGGTATAAGTGAGTTAGGTACAGCCCAGGCAAGGACTTCCCCATGAAAACCAACGCACAAATGTGCTCAATAAGCTCCTATTTTGCATATAGAAGAGACAGAAAAACATTTACAGATTTACCTAACTGAAACACCCCCCCCCCCCTCACAGGATGATGGTGGGAAATGTACCCACATTGTGAATCCAAAAGGGAAAGTCAGCCACTGAGGTTTTATCAGGGAGCTGTTGTGGGGCTGGTGCAGGCTCCTCCATGGTCTGTCATCCAACACAAATCTTGAACATCTCCAAGCCATCTGTTGTCTGGGAGCAGCCACACTAACCAGCACCACAGATGGTCAGTGAAACACACTGAGATACATTAACCCTTGCAGATGACAAAGAGCTTCACAAAGAAGAAACTTGAGAAGACCAGAGAGTCATTGATCATTTCCCGTTACGCCTGAACCACCAGGCTGTCTTTGGTTATAGCTGGATTTGTCTTTGAGAACATCTTTTAGCATCTCGAGTAAGAACTCTTCAAACACGGAGTGAACTTGTGCTTGCCTGTAATCTCCAGGACAGAATCAAAGCCATATTTTCCAAGAGAAGGCAGGAAGCAGTGTGAACAGGGAACACCTGGTCACCTCTTAAGTGTTGTTTTTCCTGGTCTGGAGAAACTCCCAATGTACTTGGGGGCCAGCATTGAGTCTTTCCTCCTGAGACTTGTTTTTACATTCTTACGTCAAAAATACAAAACCCAGAAGATCTCCCTTCTATAAATAATGTCCCAATAGTGCCAAGGTCACCAAGTCATTCTGCCTGGCACCAGGCCAGAAGCAGAACATAAACAATCTCAACATCTTTCTGGTCTGCATGTGCTTTTTTCCTGTGCAAGGGGAGAACTTGAAACCAAAAACATAGTGCTAGGAGGACAGACACCCCCACTTCATAGTCCTGTTGGTCTCTTCTCACTTTTGCCAGCTCAGAAAAGCCCCCAGCTCCACCCACGTCAAGGTGCAGCCTCCTGGGCAGCCCAGTAGTGTGGCAGCCCACCCTGCCTGAAGCAGAGGGCAACACTGTGTTGTAAGAGCATTTAGCAGTTCTCATGAGAAATTTGGGCACTTTACTTACTGAGTTCAAACAGCTCAAAGGGATGCTTTGGAATGATTCCTCCCAGCCTCAGCCCTTTCTGTTAAACACTTTGACCTTCAGAGAGCTGCAGGACAAGAAAACACCAGCAGCAGATGTACTCTGGACTTTTTGCACACTTAGCACTTGATGCTCATTGAGAGCAAGAGAAAAACACTTCCTTTTGGATCAGGCCCCAGCCTCCAAGCAGCTCCAAATGGACAGAAAATCTCTGGGTATTGCATCTCTGTGCTTTATTCTCCCACAGATTAACGTTACCCCCCACCCCCAACACCCCTCCCTCCAATGCAAGTCCCTGCAGATGCTCTTCTGACCACCTCTCTCTACAATAAATCCTTGCTACAGGCCCGCAAGCAGAAGGGATACATTTCCCTTTAGACTATATGACAGACGACATCTCTTCAACCTCCTGGTTGGGACAAACTACCTGTCTGGGGAAGAGCTGCCTTGACCTCACTCTGCACAGCAGGCAAAGAACAAAAACACACGGACACATCTGAAAGCAACCAAGTCCCACTCTTCCCAGCCACCATCAATACCTAGATGCTCTCTGCTGAGGGCACCAGGTCATGGCAGGTTCACAGGGCCCCTAATAGAACACTGTGGATGCATCAAGTGTATTTCTGCAATCCAGCTGAGATATGGTTAGGGCTAGTTGAGGCAACTGGTTAATTTTTGGTTTTCGCCAAAACCTTTCTCAGAAAACTTCCTCCTGGGGGGACTTCCCTGCCTGAAAGGTAACTACTATTTATTTGTTTAAAATCCACTTTCCTCATCCACAGGCCCTGCATGTCATTATTCAGCAGACTCTGCCTTAGTGCAGACAGAGTTACTGAGCAAGTTATTTATGCCAAGTCCAGAACAGCCAGTGCTCTTGCATACTCTGTCGTTTCTCATGGCTCAGCTGTACTGGTGGTAGCCCTAATGTCAACAAGGCTTTGTTTGCTGCTGGCATTTATACCTCCCAGACTCTGCAGACCAAGAAGATAGATTAAATGATACCCAATTAATGACTTGTAGCTCAGGGTCTTCTGGCCCTGTCTCTCAGGCACCTGCAAGAGGGACAGGGACACTTCTTGGGTAAGGGAAAGGCTCAGTTGTCACCAACTCCAGGCAGTGCCAGGGCACGGCAAGGAGCAGGTGCTGAGTAAGGTACAGCTTTTTCCTCAGCTCGATTGTCAGTTGGAGCTGTATTCACCTAGAAAGCCTAAAAGCTGCTGTTGCTCTAGACAGAGCAGCACACCTGCTCAGCAGGGACAGCCAGGCCCCACACAGCAGACATCTCCACATGCAGGGATGCACGAGTGCCCAGGCAGGGACACAGAGTCCTCTGAGAACAGGCTCACCTCACCTTCCTGCGATGGCAGGAGCTCTGTCCCATCCCGGCTCCCCGGCTCCCTCCTGCATCACAGCTCTGTCACTCCATTTCTCTCTCTCTGTTCCCAGCCCAAGTACCACCCCGTACCCCACGGCCAAGCCCTCCCTGCTTGCCAGGGCTCCACATCACACCCACAGGGTGCATCCCATAGTAGTGTGGCTACGCCAGCCTCCCTCGTCCCAACCCCAGGCATGGCTTAGCCATCGAGGCTGACTTCCCAGCCCATGCAGTGGCCAGGACACAGTCTCCCCTTTCAGGCACCTGAGGCACCCATTGGGGATGGTGGTCCTCCTGTGACTTTTGCCGAGTAAGATAAAAGAAGGATGGGCACTTCCAGCGGGAAAGAAGTGATAAGGGACCCCTACCTTTAGGAGGAATGACAGCCAGGAGAAAGCCCTTGCCACAAAGCTCCTAGCCAAGGCACCCATCTGAGCGTCACCTCGCAAGGAGTCATGGCTACTGTCCCCCCAAGCCTCCGGGTAACCTGCCACCCTCCCAGCAGGATGCAGCACTCCACCACTTCCTCCTCCACCCATCCCACCCGAACCACGCACAGCCAGGACGGATACGGTCCCACCGCAGTCGTGGGCAGCCAGCGCAAGGGCTACTCCCTCTTCTGCCGCCCTGTCCGTCCGTCCGTCCGTCCGTCCGTCCATCCATCCATCCATCCTCGCCCGAGCTGACTGCGGGGAGTCTCCTCCGAGTGGACGCCGGGACACGGGGGCCTGAGGACGGCTGCCAGCAGCGGGCTCCCGCGGGGCGCACGGACAAGTAGGGACACGCGCCCCCGGTCCCCCCAGCTCGAGTCCCGAGACCCCGGGGGGCGGCGGGGAAAGCCCGCAACGCGGAGAGACGCGCACGGTACTCACCGCCCTAGCGCACGTCTTGGCGGCGGCGGCAGCTCCCGAGTGCTCAGCGCGGCAGCCCCATGGGCAAAGTAGTCCGGGGCAGCGCCGACAACTGCCGGCGCCGCGTAGCCCACTGGCTGCCAGACTGAACCCAGCCCCCGCGCCGCGCCTCCTTAACCGCGCCCGCCTGCCCCGCCCGGGCCGGCCCACCGCGGGCGGGACCCGCTGCCGCCACCGCCCGCCCGACGGGGAGGCTCCGCCGCACGCCGCAGCACCGGGAAGCGGCCGCACCGGACGGCAGCGGCGTCACCCGTGGGTTACGCCTAGGTTCCGCCTGGCATATGTATCGGTTTTGTGGGCGCCACGCGTGACCGCGGCGCGGAGCCTGGGAACAAAGAGCAACGTCCGAGGGCCTGGTTCCTGCGACGGAAGGAGGGGCGGGGAGACCCACGAAAGTAAATCAGTACGTGGGAGCAACAAAAGGCTCCTCACCCCACCCATCCCTGGGGAAAGCTGCCAGAGGGACGTTTCCGTGGGTTAGGGCGAAGTGAGTGCTAGCAGCGAGATTGTCCTTCTCTGCAATTTAAATGGGGCCTCAGTCGTTCTGGTCATGGACGCGTGGTTCCGAGGACTGTTACACAATTCCCTGTAAAAGGCAAAAGAGAAGAGACCTGGGCACAGCGGAATACGCATGTATTTTCCAAGTGAGTTCGTGCACGGGAAGCGCCCGGCTCTGCTTCCGCAGAGAGAGCTGCAGGGCCAGCTCCCTCTGCCAACCTCTCCAGCCTGGGCCAGAGCCTATCCTGGAGAGAGGCTCGCATCACTGGGTCCCTCTGGAGGGATGCTTGGGGAGCAAAATGAGCGAGGTGGCATTTTAATGTTGCACTTGGCTCAGACCAGGTGAGACGGTGATGAAAGAGCATGACAACATGGTAAACAGCAAATATCGGGGGCAATTAGCACACGGAGTGATGGCAGGGGAGCAGGAGCCAGCTCTGTCTCTTTCCTGATGCCACTCGTTTTGCCCAGTGAGGTTTCTGGTGTGTTTGTTTGGCCCAGTTCGTTTCACTGATGCAGTTTAGAGGAAGACCATGCAAAGAGGAGAAGGGCAATGCGCCTGGGTGAGGCACGGGGAGGGAAGCAAAGGGAGGCAGGATGGTGTGGGAACCTCTGAACTCACTTTAACCCCATGGACAAACCCTAATGGGGAGCTGCATCCTGAAACGTGCCATGTGATGAGGTCATTGCAAGCACGAGGGTGTCCCTTTAGAAACTGAAGGCTTGTCCACTGGGCTGAAATCTCTCATTTCACAGAGGCCAAGTAATTAACGTTTGGAAAACAGAACATTTATTCAGAGGAAATATCTGACATTTCAGTAGCTGGTTTTTGCTGCATAGTGGGGAAGAAAAAGCTGAAGATTTTATATTTTTGAAAAATTTTTTAAATTCCAAAACAAATCCAATCCTGACTTGGAGCTAGTGAAACATTTTACTGTTATAATGTTCAAAATTTTCAGTGTGATTGTACTCCATCTGGGCTTTGTGGCACTGAAATATGATAATGTAATACAAAAGCACACAGAGCAAAATAAGAAGGCAAGGCTGAAACAATAATGTTTTACATTATTGAGATGAAATTGATGAAACTGATATTATCAAACAAGGGAAGTCAAAATATGTCATGCCAACTTTTTTAACAACAAATCTGCATTCAAGGAGATCTCTCTGTTTCAAAGAAGTAATGAACAGTTTTCCAAGGATAACTCAGGCTGCTGCATCGGGGTAAGAGTTTGAGAAGTAGTAAGTGTCTTTTTTCAAAAGTGATTCAAACATTTGTGTCATCTGATGTCATGAGCAGCTCCAGGGTTATTTCTGGCATATATAAAAGTGCTTTTGAAAATATTACCCTCAGACAAGATTTGAATTAATAAACGAAAGCCAGAGTCTTTCTGCAGCAACTGCTTTATTTGAGACTGCCCTGATCTCCCACACACCTTTTCCTCATTCAGAGCCTTTATCCTCCCTGGCGAGTATTTCAATTGTAAGATAAGGACCACAAAAAGCGCCCTCAGCTCGGCCCCTCTCTCCTTTCTGTTTGATGATCGTTACAGCATTAGCATAGGTCCGTGCGACCTCCCATTGATAAGTAACCTCGGACTCTTACGTGCATTTCCCTCTATCTTCCCAAGCAACAGGCAGATGGATGAAGGCAGCATCTCTCCTCTGAGTCCTCGCAGGCAGGCATGGGGTGTGCCGCCGCTGGCAGGAGTGACCGGCAGCCTTCTGCAGCAGGAGGCACTCACAAAAGAGACTTCAAAAGGCAGCAGCTGGTCTGCGGGAGGCTTTCACCCACGCAGTGCTGGAACCTTACATGTGTCCAAAGAATCTTTAGTTTCCTTCACAGCAGCTTTAGTATATGCACAATCGAACCTTCACTGCAGCATCTGTAGCAGGCACCAGTGACTTGGGGCTAACATTGTCATGCAGAACTGTACCACCGGACTGAGGCTGATGTAGGAGTTGTTGTACAATCTATATGAACTAAAATTCCCAGTGGGAACAAACACTTCAGAACCACCAGCTTCCAGTCCCTCGGGAGCTTCGGCTGAGGCACTTGATCAGGCTGTGGAGAACAGAGGATGGAAAGCAAACTCCGAGCTGTGCGCCTGAGGGAACATCAGGATGGAGGTTGGACAAACAAGGGCAGGGAGGAGGGAAGTGCAGAGAGGACTGCGCTTGTCATTGGGACCCAAATGAGATGGCTGGAGCCTTGAAAACTGTCCCTAAGAAATGTCCTGTGCTTGGGGGAGAGTCAGTGGAGTGGGTTGTGACCCAAAGAGAGTGGGACACAGAAGACAGGGATCGGGGAGACCTGGCAGGACTGGGGAAGGGAGAGAGTGGCCCAGGATGCCTCCTAAGCTGCGCTCATTAATATCTGTCTGAGGAGCATCTGCAAGGGAGAAAGGTCTGGAAGCCTGCCTCCTAGCAGGGAAGAAAGCCTTTTTTGTAATGTGAGGAGCACTAAATGAAGGTTAGCAAGCACGGTGCAGTCCTAGGCTGGAGGCACACCAGCCGGCCTTTTTCATCTCCAAACAAGACAGCCTGTTAAGCGTGATGCCTCTGAAGTGTGCTAAGGCAGTAGAATTTGTTACCTGCAGTGTTGACCACATTAAAACGCATGCCAGGAGGAAGCTGTGTGGGAATGTAGAGTGCAGATACTTAGTTCTGTTAGAGTATGCATGGAGCAAGCTCCTGGGATGCTGGCAGGGAGGATTTGGCTGTCTCCCTGGGGAATGCTGAGTCTTCATTTCTGTCCACGGCCAGTTGGAAACATGGAGGGGGCATGTAAAGCCCACAGGTGGCACTGCCTCCTGCTCTGGCCTAGGGGGCTGGCCCCATGTGTCATCTACTCACCAAGAGCCATGTCTGGCAATACCCACAAGGGGTCTGAGTGGGAGCACGCTGCCTGTGAGAAGCCAGGGTAACGTATGGAGAGGCAATACAGAGAAAGAAGGGTGCTGTGAGATACCATGTACTGTTTGAGCTGAGGTCCCTCCTTATTGTTGGACCTAATTCTACCACTGAGTTGGGGCAGGAAGGTAAAGACAATGACAGGGACATTGTCTTCACCGGAAACAAGATCCAAGCTGCTTTAACAGCAAGGTAGCCTTTTTTGTCTGGGAAGGGGAGTGCAGAGATCAGGTGTGGGCTCAGGGTCCCCAGGCTGCTGTCTTTCAAGATGGACAGATGTTGCAGGAAAAAAAAAGCTGTTGAGAAATTGTGTTTTCTGATCTGTGAAAAGCCATGAGGCCTAGAAAGTAGGCTTCAGGTTGGCATGAACGTTTTGTTCTTCTTTCAAGGAAATCCAAAAAACTGTTGTTTCAGGTGAAGGCATTTTGATTCAGGCTATACAGAGTGTTGCATTTTAATCTCTGTCTTTTAAATAATTTTATGTATACCCAATTAAGCAGAAAAGCAAAGTGCCATTGGAATAGAAACTTAAAAACAATTTATTCAAGTTTTATCAGAAATTACATAAGACATTCTCGTTTTTTGCCAAAATGGCATTTTCAGTAGAAAAAAAAACAAACCAAAACAAACCCCAAAACCCCCAAACAAACAAAAAAACCGAACACAAAAAATTAAAATCCACCAGCCATTCCCACAGTGTCATCTGAAGGAGTCAGAATGTGTCTGTGCACACCCAGGTTTTGCTGAAAGGAGCTCCAGCACCTGCAAGAGGCTCCTGCAGGGGCTTTGGTGTTTTAGCAGGGTGGGCACAAACCCCACCCACTGTAAAAGAAGGTCACATCAAGGGGAAGCAATATTTTTTTTCCTTCTTTTTCTTGCTATTTCAGCAGCCTCCCACACTCTTCTGGATTGCCACCCTTGTTTTCAAAATTCCACAATCCTTTTTCACTGTTACCCTGTAGCTGCCTACACATCCTATCAACTCTGAGGCTCTCTGAGCATCCATGAGTGTCCTCTTTTCAGTCCTTTTATGCTCCGTATCCAAGGTTGTCTTGTTGTCCCTGTAGCATGTTGTGGCACCTGCTGACTTAAATTTTTCACCCTTTAGATTGTCATTTTCTCACACTGGGGAATATTTTCTAGTGTTTCCTTTGAAAGATGCCACAGAAAATTAGCTGAGTGGTACATCCGTAAGGTGTATGATCAGAGGAGATTACTAAACTACCTAGTCCAAACTATTTTATCCATCACAGCTTCTTGAATTTCATCTAGTTAGAACTGTATTGAGTGTGACAACCTGTGCTTCTCCTTGGCTGCAGCATACTTTCTGGAAAGATAGTCAGGACCAGCCTTTACCATAAAGCTGCTTTGCAGAAGTTACGTTTTTGAATGCTGAAGGCTTCCAGTCAACACACAGTCAAATCAAGATGCTTTGGCCCTGTGTTTCAACACACAGGTCACCTTGCCTTCCTTCACACAGCCTTCCTCAAGTGAGGTGGGTGGCAGGGGCAAAATCCATTCCATTGTGCATGTTCCATAGGCAACAGCTTGACACCACCAGCAAGTCTGGAGAAGGGGCACAGCCTCCCTCTGGGTATGAAAACCTGGTGAGGTCTCTCCTTTTCCAGAAACATGTTGTGATGGTTAATCAACCTCATAGAAAAATTTCTTACTGGACTTTGCTTGGTGTCCATCTCTGGTTACTTGCAGTTGCTGTGACCAGTTCTGCTGGCTTGCAGACACAGTATGTCTGGAAGTAAGGGTTGATGTGCTCTTCTCAACAGTGCTAGTCTTGCAGTCATGGAGCGAATGAGTGGAGCAGTTGTGTTGGATGAGGTATAATTTGAAGCTGTGGCACCTTGAAGTTTCTCCACCTTTGTTTTCTTCCTTCTGGACATCTTTTTTTTTGTCACTGGGCAAGTCTCTTCCTTAGCTCTAGGAGCAGCGCCTTCGTGGCTTCTGTATCTAAAGGTCCTACATTCAGTCTTCACAGGGGGCTGCTCTGGAAGCATACATATAATAACACTACATCATCTGCTAATGATTGAAGCACCACAGAGTTACCTACTGGATCAACACTTTGCCTTTCCCTCAAGCCTCCCACCTAGGCTAAGTTATCTCCCAAGCCCTCCTTGGTGTTCAGCAGACACTGAGCAAACCTCCTCCCCCCAAGGAGGATGTCAGAGAAGCATAGATCTGAATGGAAAGGTATTTTCTGAGAGTCGACTGTCGAAGTGTGGCAATGTTAAGGGGCAGCAGATATTATCCCAGTGGGATCTGTTGTGTGCCAGCATTCCCAGGTGCTGTGCCAGTGACAGTAGTGTGATGCTTATACCTAGCATTAGATTTCTATGTGACTGTCACTTCGGAATGGTCTGTGATTATACCTTGTGCAGCATTTCTGCTTCCCTGTGCTTGTGGGCAGGGTGCACAGGCAGACAAAGGACTGTGCTGGTGGGGAGCCGGGGCTCCTGCCCCCATGGTTCCCACAGCTCCAGGGCCTCACAGCTGCCAGCTCTCCCTCCTGCCATCACTGACCTGGTCCTCGCCCACCTCTGGAAACCACAATGGCTTTAATAGCGGTATTGCAAAACAGGAGGGCTGCCGGGAGCAGCAGTCAACCTCTGCCCCCAGCAGCAGGGAGGGGTGGGAGCAGCACCCAGGGGAGGCCACTGCAGCCCCTCTGACAGCTTCGGCACCTGCCGTGGCGTTTCCTTGAGGGAAGCAAAGCTGATGGAGAGCAGCCCACAGGAAAATAACTGCCTGTGCTTTGATTTGCAGGTACAGGTGTCACAGGTAGGCTGCCCATCCTTTGGTACTCAAGAGGAGCACATCTTCCTGGTGGGGGACTCTCTCAGCCAAAAACAGAAGTGACAAAGCACTGGAAAGCAGAAAAAGGCTGTGGAGGGTGGTCTTGCAGAGGTGTCAGAGGTGGAATTTCCCCTACGCCCCAGGCACCATGCTGGGATTGCTAATGCTCTTGCCCATCTGGAAGGCAGTGAATCACGACAAGGGGCTGCAACAATAGGAGCTGTAGAAGCAAATGAGCAACATACAGAAACAAGGACAGAGCACCCTCCCAGCCCTGCCCCCTTTAATTTGAGCTGGAAAATTAATGAATAAGCCTTGCTTGGAGGCCTCAAGGGCAGCTGTGCCAGACACTTAATCCTCCCGCTGCAGAGCAGCCGTGCTGCTGCCCCAGCAAAACCAGGAGTGAGGGGCTTCCCTCCCTGCCACGACCTCCCCAGCCACCTCCCAGCCTTCTGCTGCTGGGGGTTTCTGGATGGGAGGGAAAGCTTGGGTGCCCACTTAGCAGAGGCATTTCCAAACCACAGTGGTAGGAAGGTGCTGCCAGGCTGCTGGCAACCACGTGTCTGAGCTGCACCCCACACCAGTCCTTGTGCTCCCCACACCTCTGCCCTGAACACCCCAGTGGCCTGTGGCCTTGATGATCAGATACCCCCTTCCCTTTTCTGTTAAAGTAAGCCAATTTAGCTAATGATTACAAAGTGCTTTGAGAAGGATGCGTAGGTGAGTAATGCCAGATGTTGGGGTGGGCACCACAACAGTTTGACATAGACAAATATGAAGCTGTGTGAGCTTTTCCTCTCTATCTCCCTGATCCTGGTTGTTTGTTGCCCTTTTTTTCTCACTGTGTGGGCTGATATTTCCATAGCTTAATCTCTGATGGAAAGTGAGATGATTCTCCTTTGTGTTAATTGATTTCCCCTGCCAAAAGTTCAGGCCAAAAAAGAACCCTGGCTGTCTCTTTCTCAAAGCACGAAGGTGAGCTGCCCTCAGGGCTCCTCATGAGCCATACTGGGGGCTGGCACATACCTGGTACATACAGATGGTACAGCTGGAACATGTGTTCCCCACAGCCTGACAACTGTTAAGCAGCAATTTACTTTTTGAGCTGCAAGATAAAGACTTCAGAGCTTGTTGCTACAAGGCTGAGAACAAAAGGTTGCAAGAAAACCAAACCAAGTAAGTGCCACTGCAGACCACAGGCATCTTCCTTCTCCCAGGGTATGTTGCCTAAAATGTGTGCAGCATGTGCCAGCCTGGGTCCTGATGACCCACTCTCCATCAGGTAACCCCATTTCACCCTTCCTGTAATTCTGGATGGCTCCTTTCTGGTTCAGCTCCCAGATATGCCAGTTTTCTCTTCCTGCTTTTGTTAAAAAGTTAGTGCATCCCCAGTGTCCAGACCAAGCATCTATCTCATCTCTGAATCATCCCCGAGGTGCTGGTGGCAGAGGAAGGGGCTCTGTGCCTCTCAACGGGGCTGACAAGGGTGGAGGGAGAAACCCTTGTGAACAGGAGGGCCATGTGCTTGAACTGTGAGCTGGTCAGAGAAGCTGTGATCCCCTGGGTGGCTCCCCTAAGAGGAAGGAGGCAAACCACCGTGGTGAGCCTTGCAGCAGGATTTCCCCCTGCGACCTTAAATGACTGCGTGCAACATTTATAGTGTTGCCTGCTGTTCTCTGCATGCCTGACGAGGTCTTTGTAATTAATTTATACAAAATGCACAGCCAACCGTACTTAAACAGCATACTACAGATCACATTCAACATCAAAGAGCAATTGCGAACATTTCTTGGCATATATAGGCCACCTAGTTTAACATTTCAGCTATCTTTATAGTTAACTGCTTCAGCCCCTGAACTAAGCTGGGCAGCTGTCAGCACCTGGAAGGTTCCAGCAGGTTGGGAAGAGCATCCACTGCAGACCTCTTTGCCTATGTGGCGCCTTCAGAGCCGTGACCATGCAGGCCAACTCCCAGCAATATTCAAAGCACAACCATGAAGGTGAACACTCAAAGTGTGACCCTCCCTAGAACTGGGACTGCTGGTTTGCTGCAGGTGTAGCTTCCTCAGTCAACTGCCAAACCCTTCTCAGAGGTGCTTGTTTCTGTGTCTGTGATCTCCAGCACAGCAGGGCTGCTGCCAAGCAAAGCAGCTCCAGAGGTTTTTTGGTTGTTCACACGAAGTGGAGCATTGCCATCCATCTCTATTTGATCCCAACCTGCGTGTCACTGCAGCCAAAGCTGGCTTGCAGACCCTGCCCCAGAGCATGCCCACCTTGTTTCCTCAGCTCAAAAGCTCAAATTCAGGGCTTTTCACTGGTGACACTGAGGGTTTCAATGTGGCCTCCTTCCAGTCCTCCTTGCAGCCTCTGCCCACTCCCCACTACACCCCAAGCAATCGGTCACAGTCCTGGGTGAAACTGGGATGTGCACATACGCCAGAAGCCCCCTTCCTCCTGATGGTGACAGTTGATAAGACAGAAAGAAAGAAAAAAATCATGAAGAGTAAGACAAATCCAGGGCCTCTTCAGCAGTTGCATACTGGGAAAGGGACCAGTTTTGCTTACTGAAAGCCAAGATTTACATCCAAAAAATAAATTACCCTTCAGTGTTCCTTGGTGGCTGGGGTGCACTGGAGTGCCTCCCTGCAAGCAAAATGGTGCTCCTGAGGAACAGGCTGTGGCAGGCTGTCCTTCAGCTGCCCCTTGTTTTAGCAGGAAAGATGCTTTGAGGGAAAACATGACAAATTACTGGGAAACACCCTGCCCCAATGTCCCACCTCTGCCCCTACACCCTGCTGTGCCCTGCTGGGTCAGTGTGAGTCAGCATATCATAGCATGATAGAATGGTTTGGGTTGGAAGGGACCTTAAAGATCATCTAGTTCCAACCCCTCTGCATGGGCAGGGACACCTCTCACTAGACCAGGTTGCTCAAAGCCCCATCCACCTGGCCTTGAACACTTCCAGGGAGGGGGCATCCACAACCACCCTGGGCAACCTGTGCCAGTGTCTCACCACCCTCACAGGAAATAATTTCTTCCTAACGTCTAGCCTAAATCTATCCTTTTCCAGCTTACTCCTCATCATATGACTACACAGCCTGGTAAAAAGTCCCTCCCCAGCTTTTCTGTAGGCCCCCTTCAGGTACTGGAAGGCTGCTGTAAGGTCTTCTCAGAGCCTTCTCTTCCCCAGGTTGAACAGCCCCAACTCTCTCAGCCTGTATTCATAGGAGAGGTGCTCCAGCGCTCGGATCATTTTTGTGGCCCTCCTCTGGACTCGCTCCAAGAGCTCCATGTCCTTCCTGTGTTGAGGGCTCCATCTCAGAGTTGATCAGTGAGGAGCCACAGGCGCCTGCGGGACCCTGCCCAGGAGGAGTCTCTGATGTTGGAGGAATCAAAAGGGGGGGTAAAGCACTTTATAAGGAAACCAGGAGTTAGTAGATAGCTGCTCAGGGTCAGCAGGGTCCAGGTCTGATGTCATGCAGCAGCAACCTGACAGGCTTCTGTGTGCAGAGTACAGGATGGGGATGCAGTGTGATAGTGCTTAGCCAGCCCCTTGTAAGGGAGAGCTCTGACCTGCTACCCTTAGCCAGATGTGAGGATTTGCAGGCTCCCACAACCTGCTTTGCATCAGGCAACACTTTCTGAGGCTTGCGAGCTCCCTCTTTCCTGCTGACTAGGAGTGTCCAACAGTACCGCAGCTCGTATTTTAGCTGTAGCATTTGCTTAGCACATGGTGTTCACCAAAATCGGGGGGGGTAAACAGTATGACCTCAGTCAGCATAAACAAGGAAAAGAGAGAGAAAATGTTTATGTAGGTTTGCTCTTATGACAGTGTAGGGATAAAGCCAAATTCCTCAGCCCTTGGCTTATGGGTTTGCATTGGTTAAGAGGCTGGGTCTGATCTCCACACCAAAGGTGTGCTCAGTCACTTGCTCCTTCTTCAGTCGCTTCTGCCTCTTTCACTGGCAGCCTGGAGACCCTCTTGCTTTTCCTGTCACTAGGAGGTGGCTGCTGGCCTGCCACCTGCCTGACCTGTTGGACATTGATGCATATAGCTGAGAGCACTTGGAAGCTGATAACTGAATCCTGGGGCCACATTTGCTTGGGAGAGCAGAGCCTTGGTGACCATCTAGCAGGATAGAAGTGTTCCACAGCCTGCTAGCTATATAAATATAATGCTTGGCACCTTTACATGTATACTTTTAATGCCATGAATGCCTTTGCCAACTCCAGTATTTTCCAGCATGCTGAGTTCTGTTCTCAGTATATTTTGCCAATCTACTAAACATGTTTTTGGTCCCATTAGGAAAAATAAAAAGCTTCCTGCAGCTGGTCCCTTTGTGTCTCTGGGCACTCTGACAGCCACCCCAGTGCCAAAAGTGGCGCTAATTCCCATTGCAGCCATACCTGGAGTCCAGCCTCCTCAGGGAGCAAGGAGAGATAGCAGCACTTATCAGAAGCATGGTTGAAGAGAAATGGACCTTTTAAAAGTGGGATTCAAAGTCGGGGCTACATCTGGGGAGAAGCAGCTTGGGAGGAAGGAACAAGAGTTAATGCTGACAGGAAGCATCTGGCAGGTTCGTAAGTTCTAAGTCACACAGACTTTGACTTGTTGCTGCCCTGCAGCTGCAGGGATGTGCAGACACCTCCAAAGTGTCAGGTGTAAACAGTCAGTGAAGCTGTCCATTGGAGCTCTGGACCAAAGCTGCATTTCCACTCTATGGCAAGAGCCAGTCCAACACCTATGCACCGCTTCCATTTGCACAAGGGCAGCAGCAGGAAGCTTTGTGCAGTGCTTCTGCCTCGTATGGTTTAAGCCTAAATGACATAAGAAGTAAATCAGCAGCACAAATGGGGACAAGTTGCCTTCCTTTCTAATAATCACAATTAAGCTTTAAATACAAATTAATAGTAGCAATAAAAGTCAGGCTTGAAATATGGCTTTAGACCTGGCAATGTTTCCCATCACCCTCTTCCTGAAATTTCTATTTTTCTCTCTGTAGACATCTGTCGCTCAGGATGAGCTCCAGCCTTGACCTGGCTTGAGTATTAAACTCTGTACCTCCATTCCCCACATAAAGAGCCAGGACAAGTTAAATTCCATATTAGCTGGCAGCAAGACCAGGCCCTGGCTTTCCACATTTTTCTAGTGTGTCGTAGTGGCCAGAGGTGTGTTCAACTCTTCTCCAATGTTCACCTTGCTGAGAGCCAAACTGACCTCTGTCCACGCTTTCTAGTAAAATTACAATTAAATTTTTCCAACGAAAGGTACAATATAGTTTCTCTGGGGAGCTGGGAGGTCAGTAGGGCCAGATAGCCAAGGAGACAAATGGCATAAACTTTTAAAAAAGCACCATCAGGGAGATAAAAGCCTGCTTTATGAGAAATACTGGGAACTATTTTAAGAGAGCACAACTAGCAGTCTAGAGCTCTACCTTTGTGGGAAGGACATATGGGAAAGAATGAGATGTTTGTCATTTCAACCCAAACTTGCTTATCTCAAGTGTGAGCTCCAGCTTGTGTTTGGGAGTGGATCTGCAAAGGCTATGCACTCCCAAATTACATGAAAGTCAGTAAAACCCAATTAACACTTAGCAGCTTTCCTACGGTCACATCTGACAAATCTCACTCATTTTATTAAGAAAAATCTTTAAAAAACCCAACCAACAAACAAAACAAACTCACAATGTTCACACTTTTTACTCTTAAGGCCCAAATATATTTTCCCTGGTAAGTTCATCACAGGTTAGTGGAAGCACATTATCTTGGTGCCCAGGGACATTGGCCCCTTGCAAGGTGTTCCCATATCTTTTTAATCTATATTTTGTCCAAGGTGGTTTTCTGAGAGTTTCTTTACCCACTTTGATGTGCACGTTAGTGCAGAGCTCTTTTTGATGATACAAATCTGTTTCCTCAGACGTGCTTTATTACATTGAAGCTATAATCGCAGTTCAGCCTTGCGCTTCCGTGTTCAGCAGGAACAGCTCTAGCGAACAACCCAAACATCTTCACTTAGCAAAACACCACCTCTGCCTAGTGCTAATAATAAACAGATATTTCTGTTGCCCTTTTTGGCTAACAGTGCATCAACATACATCCAGCCTAAGATGCCACTGTGGTGGCACTGGCTCTGCAATGGGTGGTGCTCCAGGCTGTGGACACGTGCCCTCTTCCAGCATTCCTGATGCTGCAGTCAGACCCATAGCCTCCCTCCCTGGGTGTAGGGATGAGGGCTGCAGAGCATCCCCCTCTGCGCGGAAAGGCTGTCACAGGCATGCTCAGTACCAGCAAGGTAGCTTTAAAAAAACCCCAAACAAAAGCCCCTGTCTTGAGGTCTCAGCCATTTCAAGTCAGTCCTGAGCAGGGCAGGGTTAGGGATAATTGTACAAACTGTTAATCCAATTGGTGAATTAACACAAGAAAGTAGAGATTAGAGGCAGAAGCCCAGCAACAACACTAACATTGAGGCTGCTGCTCAGAGCAACTCCTGCAAGACCTTCCTGCTTTCACCGCAAGATGATTTGAGGAGAGTCCAAGCGCATGCAGAGGGTATGAAGGACACATGCTGCTCCCCGGCCTCTACATTCCATTTTGCAATTTTGTTTTCCCCCTCCTCTTTTAGCCGGTTTTAATCGTACCTGTAAATGTGCCATTGGGTGGCTTTGTACCAGCGAAATGACCCCTATGATTGTAAAAGATCTTCATTTAAATGGCAAAAAAAGCCTCTAGGCACTCAAGACAGCCTTTGCCTGGGTTATAACAAAGTGCAGTGACCGGGGTATTTTAAGCTCTCTGAGGCAATGTGTACCTTAAGGTAAAAGATGAGTGTTTCAAACTGGCTTTGTTAAGTCTTACACACTATACCCGATGTACCCAGCATAAACAGTGGATTCATATTTTACATACATGTGAGCTCATCAGGCCTGACCTAAAACTCCTGCTGTAAGTTACTGCCACGTTCCCTAAGGGGACAGCCAGGAGAATGACAAGGAATTAGTTAAAGCCTGCCCGCTTTAATCCTATAAAAGGACTTTTGGGAGAGTTTAGTGAGAACTAAGCTCACATGCCTTGCTTTTTGACAGTGTAGTACCCCAGGCTTTCTCAACCCAGCATGACAGGCCCGCACTGCTGCCACATTGGTAGGACAGGCTGGGGGGTTCTCCCCTAGACCAAAGAGCCTTTTGCTCAAACTTAAAGTTCCATCAGATGGACTGGATGACTCCAGCACTCCAGCAGCTGGGCTCACCACCTGGGGTCAAACCAAGGAAAGAGTTGGGCAGAGCCACGTCTCTGGGGCCAGGGCAGAAAGGAGGGGAGCAGGGACACAGCAGGGGGCAGTGGGAACTTCTTTCTCAGGGTGGTAAAGAGCTAAATTCGCTCCATTGCACCTGAAACCGTCTCCTGAAAACAAGTGCTTGTGGCAAAAACAGGCAACTTGTGCTCCAGGATGTTTGCCCTGGGGGAAAAGAAGTTGACTGGTTTCCCCCTCAAAACACAGGGAGTGGAAGACAGGAAGAACAATAAAAGCTAGCTTGAATTTTTATGGGCCCTTGACTTTTAGAACTAATGTAGGTTGCATCTGTTTTTTCCCATAATACAAGAGATAAACCAATTTAATTCCACTTGTAGTGAAGCATAAGATTAGATGGGGCTAAATATGTGTGTAGGCTGTTTATTAGCAAATGGAAGGTAGCAGTGAAGGAAAACAAACAAGCTTGTTTCAGGGAAAAACTGTCACTGTATCACTGGTCACAGGCTCCTCTAGAGAAAGCAGACAACATTCTAATTGGACTTACGTAGCAATGAGCAGCTGGTGAAGATCTCTGCTCAAGAGTAGGAGAACTGTGAAATTCAACTTCATTGAAAAAAAATGCTCCATTTTGCCTAGTGATTGCAACAGCTACGGGGTTTGCAAGCCTTAGTTGTTTTGAGAATTGGTTACCCAGTGGTCAGTGGGACTGCCAGCACAGCTGGGTGGGTGGTTTGGGGGGGGAGGGTTCAGAAAACTGAGCTGGTCAAAGCACTGCTCCTGTAAAGTGAAAAAAGGATGGCTTCATTTCCAGCCAGTTCAGCTGCTGGCAAGAGACTTCAAAGGAAGCATTTTTGCAGGGCTGGTACTTTGGCCACTCAGGCTGCACCAGCACCTGAGCATGCATCATGAGGGGGCTACACCACTGGGTGAAGGTGTAAAGGAGGCAAGTAGGCAGTCCTGATTTTGAGCAGTTTAGACTGTTGGGGAAGTTTCCCCTTGAGATGTTTTCAGGCATTTAGCAGCTGGTTAAAGTGCTCTGACTGGGACAATTTCTGCGCCCTGACATGTCCCACTCTGCTCTTCTGCAGACAACCTCTCTGGTGACAGGGTCACCCGTGTGGCTCATGAGCCACCTCTGAGCAGCAGTGCCTTGCTCCAGCAAAGTGGACTCACTTCATTTATCTTACAAATTACATCCATACATCCCAACATGATTTTGATTTTTTCCATAAAAATGTAACTATGGTCTAAAGTTGGCATATGTGATTCTTTATGAACCCTTTTCTTCCAGCAGACCCTCAACCCATCCTGCCATCTCCATCTTCTGTTTAATAATTTGATTATTGCTTCCTAAGTGTACTACTTTGTCCTTGTCTTTATTGAAGTACCTTCTGTTATTTTCAGACTATTTCTTTAAACTTATTACACCATTTTGAATTCTAATCTTACGAAATGTGCCTACAGCCCCTCCCAAATTAGTGCCACCTTCAAATTTAATTTATGTTCTCATTCCAGCATCTAAGCCATTAATGAAAATATTTAATAACATCTGCTACAGGAATGATCACTGCAAAATATTGGCTGATGAATTATTCCAACTTGACAACTAAATGTGAGCAGTTTTAAACTACCCTTATACTCAGCCTAGAGAAACTGCCTTTGGGCCATGTTTCCCTAACTGGTTTATGAGTATGTCATATAAGACCAGTGTCATAAACCTTACTGAAGTGAAAACACATGACATTGACTGCCCCTGCCTCATGCACAAGCCCTATTACCCTGTCAAGAAGGAAATTGCATTGTGTTGATGCAATTTATCCTTGGCATATTCCTATTAACATCAACTTTTCTTAGCCCTATCATCTAGGTGCTTGCAAAAAATGTGTTAAATTATTCGTTTCAGGATTTTTTCCAGAAATACAAGTTCAGCTCGTGGCTCCATAATTTTCTGACTCGCACCGCTCCCTCCCTTTATTCATATGAGAGGCTTTTTCTCTGCCTGGGGGCAGAATTTGCAAAAACTCTCCATGGTTGCCATTATCTTCAGAGAGTTAGCCTTAGGTCAGTGTTTCCTTTGGGCCTTTCAAAAACATCTTCTCCATCTGCACAAAAGACTATGAAAATGAGGGAAGATGCTGTTCCCGCACTGTTTTTCTTTAATGCTACTAATTTTTGTGCTATGCAGAGCAGGAGGACTTTTTCCCTTGGCTCTCAGCACCAGGTAATGCCTACTGCTGTACGAGGAATAGAGATGCTCTGCTGCAAACTTACTGAGCCCACTCATTCACCCACCGCTGCGGTACGAACACGTGCTGCGCATCCAGGCTCACCAGCTGCGCTCAGGTTCAGCAGGAGCCCATCGGGCAGATTTCAGGGTAACTTGCTCACCGGTTAGCTTTTTCTAAAGAGAATTCTGATGCTGCGAATCAGTATGGGTAACGCCATTTGCATCTTTCAGGAGGACAATGAGTGAGGAATTAACAGCAACGTGATTTTGTCAACCGTTGTGATGCTAATTTTTCATAGAAAGGGTCAGTGGGACTCAGGCAGTTGTGAAAGGGAGCCTCTCTATTTCCCCTTGGCCTCCCACTCCCCACTGCATTTTAATTGCCAATGGCAGCAGAGTACTTCCCAGTGGGAACACTGGGAAGAAGCCACAGTCCCTTCACAGCCTCACTCTGCCTTCCCTGCCTGTTCTGGGCATAAGATTTACAACGTGGCCACCAAACCATACTCACACCTGTTCACTTTGGTGGTGCCAGATATGGCTAGAGCTACTGCTAGGCACCCAGAAGCAGCCTCACAAGACGAGAGCACTGAGCCTGGCCCTGCTCCTCCCTGTGATAGCTGCCCGCAGTGACCATGACCTTCTGGAGCAAACTTTCGCGTGGTGCTAGTAACCTACAGTAAGAGTTTACCCTTCAGTGGTGGCTACTGATAGCTGATAGTCTTCAACCATGGCCTGACATGAGCAAGCTGGCATGGCAGTAGGGCAGCGAGTCTCTGTATCACAACAAAACTACCCATCAGGCCTGACATAAACCAGGCCTCTAAAATAAATGTATTGTGGGAAGAGAGGAGCAGCAGGGAAGGAAGGGAGGCGTGCAGAGTGGAGAGGTCAGCTTGCTGTGTGCATGTGTTCATCTGAAACCCTTTCATGCTAGATGTGCCTTGAGGAAAGCCAGTTTCCCTGAGGAGCTTCAGCAAGCACAGTCAATGGTGTGTATGAACAATGCTCCAGGCTGAAATGAAAGCCTTGATCAGTCAGCACCTGTAGGGCACATGCAGCTGAGCAGCTCCGGGGTTAGCCACTGAAAAGCCCCTGGCATATGGGGAGGCCAGCCACGTCTTTTAACCCCTCTCCAGCCTGACAGATTGAGGCATGAAAGGGAGTCACTGCTGCTGACTGACCCGCCAGAGCAGGTGGTGACTGCGGGCAGCCATGGGGAGGGAGAATCCTTCAGGAACAGGGAGCAAAGTCTCCCTAGTGTTGGTGACACAGCAGGAGGTAGGTCAGGGTGAAGGTACCAGCGTGGGCTTATGGCTGAATATCCCTGTGGCTGTGCCCACCCTCACAGCCAAGCTGCTGCCTGGGGAGTGCGGCTCTGGGCTTTTCCATACAGCAGCCATTGAAAAAGAAGGCAGTCAAAGCCATGGAGCATGGACGTGACCAAAAACAGGGACAGGCACTTCTTCGCCTTTTCTCCATGTGGGCTTCTTTAGCTTGGCAAAAATTATTTGCAAGTGGAGAAGAGAAGGAAACACCTTGTTCAAAAGCACATTGTAGCACAGTTCTCCCCCCTTTCTTCCCCCTGCCTCCAGTCCTAGGAGGCAGAAAGGACAATAGTGAGCATGGGGGGGGGTAGTGTATGGGGGGCATCTATTTTGCATTGTAGGACTTGGTACCTGCTCTTCACTGGGTGGCAAGGCTACCTCACCACTGCAACACATGAAACTGGTCCTGTTTGGGAGGACTGGATACAGAATGGAAAAGGACTTGGCAGGCACTGAAGCTGGAAGGATGGCTGGTTTCAGAGAGGCAGGATGTGTTCAGGGAAAGGTCTGGCAAGGTGCAAGACTGGGCAAGGCTTGGGGGTCAACTCAGTGCTGAGAAGCAGGATCTGAAGTAGAAGTCATGGGTAACAGAGGCCAGCAGGATGTGGGGAGGGGGAAGGGTGGGAGGAGAGGCATTGTGTCATTTGGAATAAAGCTTTTGAGATACCTTTGAGTTAACCCATCCAGCTTCTGGTGATGCCCATGAAAGCCTTACCCTCCTTGGCCAGCATCACTGAGCCCTGTTGGTGCATGTGCTGGAAAGGGTCACCCCCTAAGCACGCTTGCAATTACTGTTGGTAAGAAATGGATTTTCTGTACTTATCTAAAGCCTTATTAAGTTGATATTAATCAGATCCAATAAATGGTTCCAAATTAAGTTGGGCAACAGCCTCGGTATGAGAAGTCCAGTTAATGAGAGACCGTTGTATCCAGAGGGTGATGGGTATGTGGAGGAGGGGGCTGTGCTGTGCACAATGCTCTCTCAGTGTCATATTCTGCACAGAGGGGATTTTTATTTATTTTTCTCCTTTTTATTCTGGGATGACACAAAGGAGGAGAAAATAACTTCTTCCCTAACCCCGAACTGGAAATGAATGTTGCAGCTGTGCAAGCAGCACCCTCCTTGATTTGCTTGAGAGAAAGGGCCCCTTTAAAGGAAGGGAGGCTCCCAGCAGCAAACAAATGATATTACAGGGGAAGAAAGATTCAAGCCTCTCTTGTTTGCTGCTGGTTCTTTCATGGAGCAGTTTTAACCCTTCTGTCTACTGCTTTGTTTGCTGGCCTGAAGATACTCCCAAACGTGCTCCCTGGATGAGCTTGCAGTGACCTCACCCAGGCGCAGCGTCCCTGACGGGTCAGAGGGGCACCCCTAACCTCAGAATAACCCCAGCATCTGGCGCACTGCCTCAGGAGGGGCCGCAGCGGTAGCGCTGTTCAGCCAGCGCCTGCCTGCCCTACATTGGTAATTAGATTTACACGGGGAGGACCGGGCCCAGCTGAAAGGGAAAGAAGATTCGCTTCCAGCAGTGGGGAGGGAAGGGGTTTCTTTCCATTGCTAACCATGCTGGCTTCCTGTAGCATCTGCCTGTAGGTTCTTCCTTTTGATTTTCTGTAGCTAAGCTGTAAACTGAGCTTTGGAGATAATGTGTCTCCTGATGCTTTCAGCTCTGTCTTTGCCATACAATGGGGTGTGAGATGTGATGCTTAACGATTCATTGGATGAATCAGTGGAGCCTGATATTTCTGCAGGGGAAACTGTAAGCGAGGTGAATGTTTCTGACACGTAGATAGCAGCTCCAAGCCAAGGATACAGTGACATGTGGAATCCTGGTCCAGAGAAGAACCTCCCAACCTCCCACATCCTAGAAAAAAAAAAAAAAAGAAAAAACAATAAACCCAAGAACTGGATAAGAATAAAAGAAAAAGAGTTTAAAAACAAACTAAAAATAGAAATGGCATAAGTGCTTACAAATGAAAATAAATGAGGATATTCTGTTGTTTAAAAAAATGAATGTGGATATTGAGAAGATGTAGAGAGGCATGCTTTATGGAAATAAACAGAATGAGTCAGGATTTAAAAATAGGTAAAAATTGAGAGCATACAGTATTTAACATTTACTAATTATAAGAGCAGGAAGGGATTCAGACCCAAGCAGCAATTAAATAAGAGCATTTTAGGGAACAGCAGCCCGCCCCCCTCCCCCCCTTCAGCAGCTTTAGCTGCAGAATGGGATAGTCAATGTCTGGGAAACACGCAAGAAAGAGGAAAGGGGAACAGCTAAATGATATGAAGGTTCAGATGTATTTGGACTTGCACTTAATTGCTACTTGAATTACTAAGATACATCCAACTTTTAGGTCAGACCCTAACACCTTTGTTTTCCATTTATTCTCCTTGGAGACTAGTTACACAAGTCAGTGTAAGGGTAATGGCTTACAAATCTGAAGAAGGCACCCACAGTCTTCCAGTGGCTGAGATGCTGTGTCTCTCTCACCTTCCCCCCAGCCTGCATCTAATCTGGTTGTTGCCCAAGAGATTCTTCTGGATTATGAGTTGTTCAGAGCTCTTCCTGTTTGTTTGTTCAGCCTCCAAGCTGCAAATGGAACAGCAAATCACAAGAATTACTGCCATGACACAGCAAACTTGTCCCCCATGAGAGTTAGCATGTCCTCTTGGATTCAGGGAATGCAATTACATAGCTGCGGACAATGAGGAGGGTTGATGCTCGTATTGGAAACAGGGAAAAACACAGTAACAGAGCTAAATTCAAGAAAATTGCTCTAATTTTTGGTTTATGAAAGGGACAACAGCATTCCTCATCTGTCACTCACTTCAGGGATCCTGAACCTTCTATTCTATTCTGTACTGTGTGTGAGGGATTAAAGATCTTTGCCACTACATTGAAGATTATTATTCTTCTTTAAATAGAATTAAAAGAGAAATAAAATCCAGCTGAACCTTCTCTTACAAGAATTGAGTGGGACATGTTGAGACAGTCTCTGCTGTGATTTATATGCACCAATTATATCTGAGGGGGAGCATAAATAACACCTGCCACGAAGACACTGTGGCACATCCGCCTCTCTCCTCATTATTGATCCCATGGGCAGCATGGCTTTGTCATTAGCCTCTTTACCTTCAGAGCCTCCAGCTTGGGGACTGGCTTCAGGCAAGGAAAGTGCAAGATGGAGGCATTATCCCTCAAGGAGGGAACTCCATGGTCACTCCAGGCCACTCATACCGCTGAGTCCAGGGGAAACCTCTCAGTGCATCACAAGCCTCAAAACACTCTTACAGAGTAAGACCTTCATAGCACAAGACCAGCCTCCTTGGTTTGTATGTGACAGAATATTTTATTGATTGGAAGAATATAGAGGACCCCTAAGAAAGAGCCGCTTTTCACCAACAGGACATTATAATACACCAGAAGAGATCACTTGCTCCTTATTATTACCACCAGTTTAAGCAGTTTGTTGAACAGTCAGTTAAAGAAAAACTTAATGTCTGTCTGTGGCCTAAACCTTCTAAGGACATGAAAACAACAGCTCAGAAGAAAATCAGAATATGTTCCTGGCTCTCATGGTTAGGGATCCAACAGCCCAGCAAGGACTGAGGGATCACAGCTGCACCAGCTCCATTACAAGCCCAAAGTATGCAGCACCTGACAGCAATTGCCCAGCATGCTGCCAAACCTGACCCATGCCCTCAAAATAATGCTAACATCACAGAAAGGTGCATTGAGTGCTCTAGAAACACCGCAGGAAGTGCATCTGGAGCACCAATGCGTCTTGTTTCTGCTCATCCAACCCTTGATACCAATGCTTTCCTCACAAAACTAGACTTAGGGCAATTAGATGTTCAAGGCTCCTGTTACTTTCCTCCCATCCTCTCACACTGAAGTAGAACACACTTTGTTTCAAGAGCTCTTGATAATTCTGATTGTGACAGGAGGGTCTTGGAAGAACATTGGAGAAGGTCAGACACTTTTTAGGCTCCATGTCATAAGAATCATCATGGAGGGACACAACAGTTCTCCATCACAAAAAGATGAGATGGATTATCTGACAGGAGTAATATGGGTGTTTTCTTAACTGACCGAAGAATCCCCATTTTAACTCATTTAGTCATAGATTACTGAGTATTTTCACCTGAGTCCAGGCCATGGTGCCAGGCCAGGTGTCAACTGTCCTTGCTGTCCAAAGAGATTACTGAGCAATACCCTGAGCTGCCTAGTCCTGATAATCGTAATAAAGTCCTAGTGGCACAGAATATCTTGATAGGTGCAATCCTTCAAGGCCAATTGGTGCTTCCAAACTATCTGTCAAAAAGGTGAAATTCCTGCAAATCTCATAGCATAGTTTCCTCCCAACAAATTTATGATGTCATGAAGACATCAGTCTCATTGCATGTCATGTCATTGCTCTTTTTTCTACTATGGGAATTTATACAGCAAAGTCCTACGTTTGTAGTATCACAGAGATGGCTGTTTTGTCACAAAAGGAGAAAAAAATTGTTAGTCAAGACTCTGTGTTACCCCATTAAGATGTGTGGTTCCCCTCTTCCCAGACTCTAGATGGTCCTAGTTCAGCTCTCATGCAGTGTGAGAAAGCAACTTGTCCCCAGGTCTCCAGATAATATGGAGCTGGAAGGAAAACAAACTGTAAGTCAGGGTGTTTTTGCACAGGCAAGTTAGGATTCAAAAACTGATGTCAATGTTTGTCTTGAATTTGGCTTCATCTGCAAGACTGCTAGCAAGTTGTCCTGCACAGTTTCTGCCTCAGCCGTTAAGAGAGGAGAGTGTTTAGAGGGAAGGAGATGATGTGTTATTGTTTCTACAGAGATACAATCCGGGCTGTTTGGCTCAGCTGCTCTGAGGCTCCTTTGCACCCGGTGTTAAACAAGCAGAGACCATCGCAGGCCAGGCACACAGCTCCCCGATCCAGCCCGGGCACTGCTGCTGCAAACCCTGCCAGGTTTGTAACCCCAGGGGTGCAGCCCCACTGTATCTGAGGAGACTGGACATCGGGACCCTTGTCGTGGCTGCTACCACTCTGTCACCCAGGCAGTGCCAGTCTGCAACCAGTGCTTCTGTTAGGGCAAGGAGTAAAGAAAACATGGTGAGGTACTTGGGTAAGGCAGAGGATCCAGACCCAGTAGAGTTGGGGTCCTGTATCACCTTAGCAAAATGTTTGCAAGGCAAAAAGTTGGCATTTGTGTAATTGGTAGGCAGTCATTAGCATAAGATGATGCTTGATATGTTTAAAGGTACATTCCCTTTGGTGGGAATGGCTTGGCTCTATATCGCAGGCCTGTGCCAAACTAATAAAATAATCTCTTAATTCCAAGGTATATTTTCTATCATTTTTTTTGCAATTAGGTCTTAAAACCTGTGTGTTGTTTTCCTTAAAATTTCATTGGTGACTGAGGGTTAAATTTCTTTTAGATTTTTTAGAAATCTAAGTGTATACTTCCTTCAGATTGATGGTAATACCTGGCGCTTTAAGCTAGGCAGTTCTGCAAATCCTGACTGGATCAGAGCCACAATATGCTACCTCTTTTTCCAGAGCAAAACTGATTCCAGATGATACATCTCTCTAAAACTTGGGCAATTTCTGCTCCCAGTCAAAAAGTCATAATGTAAATACAGAGTCTTAGTGCTTTGCCTTAAATACAACAAATGTGATCTTGGTTATACAAATTTATACCGTCTTAAAAAGAATGAGTATCAAAGGGGTGTGTCTTTGTTGTTTCCCATCTTGACTAATGGCCCTCAGTAGCACCATCCCCTGAGCTGGCCATCTCTTTCTGTGCCAGCAATTCACTGCCATCCAGCCTGATGTGCTTTCAGGCCCACAGAAAGGGGGCCTTTGCCCATCTTCCCTCCCAAGCTGAGGGATGCCCTGTGCAGCTGGCTTGTGCACGATGGCTTGAGTCAGTTCGATAGCTCAGATCCATTCCTCACCATAACACCATGTTGTTTTTGTTGTGCCTTCATACTTGTGTTTGTTTTCTTGGAGCCACTGCTTTCAGTGCCTGTTTCTGTTGGCTACACACACCTGCTCTGTTGGCTGCCAGATCCCGTTTTGGTCCCCGCACAATCTCTTGTTTTCTCAGCTCTGTGCAGCTGCTATCCACATGGATTCACCTGCCACACCCTGAATACACAGACACACGTGGCGATGGAAGCAGCCACCCAGCTCCTGCCTGGGCATTGCACCCATCATGCACATTGGGAAACCCTGCTCCTGGTCCCTTCATCCATCAGCCCCTTCCTGAGAGCTTACAACTAACCAACCAGAGGCAGAGCCCAAGATAAAGATGATTCACCCTTTTTCAGAAATCTGAAGTGCGAAATCAGGATGATCTTATATCATACATGAAGGAATGAGCAAGAGCATTTGTGGAGGGAGAGGTAGTACCTGTCATGAGCATCACTCCTACAGCCAGGAAAAAACAACAAGCGTTTTCAGGGAGCTTTAAATTTTTAATTCATAGCTAAAAGGCATGTTCATGTGTATCTATTTCTATTATTAATGAAGAGGTCCAGGGTTGCAAACTGATTTCAGTGGGTTGGGCTTTTTTCTTGGGGGGAGGTAAAGACTGGGAAGTTATTATAACTCACCCTTTCTGGTGTCATTCCATGTGCTGAACCACATTATGTCTGGGTAGCTCCACATTAACACCGCTGAGTCAAACCAGAGATTATATTTGGTCTCTAACCAGTCTGTCTCATTTTCTAATTTTGTGACATGAGCTACACTGGTGCATAAGTGGGATGCAAATATGATGAGTATATAAACAAAATAGGGAATATGAGTCAGATCCAGTGTTCAAGTCACAGGAAACAAGCCATGTACTCTCAGGATTATGACTCTGGGGATCAGCAAGATTTGGTGGGCCCTGTGCTAGGGATGCGACTAGTAGAGAAGGTGGCCTGGGAGTCCTGCATGTTGGTCAAAAGAGCAGAAGTCTCAGACCAGTGTTATCACTAGAAGAAGGCTTTGTCCTGCAGCAGTTTGTGCTTACTGCATGGAAAGGAGGACAAGAAATCTGTCACTTTTTCAAAATCTAACATTGGCACTTTTTCTCCTCTCACAAAGTGCCCTTTGTGGAACATGCAGTCACGAGTCTTGCTAATTGGCTTATTCTCAAGGATAAAGATTTCCTTTCTGGAATCAGTCGGCAAATACACTCCCGGACTTGCCTCTCTAATTTGGACAAGTGACTCTTCCCTTTTTTCAAGTTATTGGGCATGTAAGTTCTCCTACTTAGCCTTGAAGCTTAATAGCTTTTAGATGCTCTTTCTTCTGAAGGAGAAGTAATGGTATAGTGCATTTTAATTAAGAGGAGATAACAACCCAGTAAGAACTAAAGCTGGATCCCATTCATGCCTCCAGTCCAGCTAATGACCAACCTCCCCACTTAGTCATGCCTGCAGGAAGGAAGTCCCAGTGTCTGGAAACTGGCAGACCAGGGACCCTGAGTTCACACTGGTGAGAGCATCTTTGCAAATTAATCTCATTTTATTGGCTTCCGACTGAAAATTGCAATTGAAACTTTTGAATGGTGTTACTACTTGGCTGGTTCTTCTCCCTGATGCTTCCTTGCCCTTTTTCCTTTTTTTTTTTAAGCAGTCTTTGGGGTTTTTTTGCAGGGAAAAATCCTCTCTTGACAGCTGTTACTATTGCAGGAATTACTAAGTAATATTTTTTTATCTAGATAACTGATCAGAGCAGGTTAATTTGTGCTGTTTCTATAGGTCTGAATACAAAATGTTTGCTGTGCCTTTGCCCTTTTGAATGAATACAGCTAGAGGTGCGTAGGTTTTTCTTTAACAACTGCACATTAATGCAAATTCTATTAGACAAAGCTGACTTCAGGCTTTTTTCCTTTGTTCAGACATGGGTGGCAGTCCTGATCATCCAGTTTTAATTAGTTCACTAGCATTATTTCAGGCATTTGTTCAATAAATGTGATTATTTTCTATGAATTTATTTGTTCTTAATGATAAAAAGCTGAAGTCTATCACAAAGCTGAGTGGGTAAAAACCATAAGCCTGTTTATTGTCCAGGAGAACAGCATATTTAAAGGATTGTAAACAAGTAACTAGAACATCTAATGCAGCTATTACACTTGACCCTTGCAATACAGGAGCATTTTGTCCCCTCTGTGGTTTGAAGAACATGATAAAAAGTAAAAAGACATATGAATGAGACTACAGCCCATCCCTAAGCCAAGAGCTGCCTCTGGTTTCTTGGGTTCGGGATGGCAAATCTTCAGTGCCAGGAGTGGAGAAAGCAAAGCTGAATATTGTCTATCACTTCATTGCCCTTGTGCTTTGTGGCCTGCATCTCACAAAGCCCATTTCAAGGAGAACATTGGGATCTCTTGCCCATCACTGCCACCCTTGAAACATCATTGCATTTATTGTAGAAGAGTCTAAGCAGACACTGAGCCCATCAGCTGCTCCCCCTGGCTCAGTGTATAGGCCTTTCAATGTTCTTTTATTAGTTTGTGGCTGGTCCTATCTCTCCAGTGAACAGTGCTTCTTTGGTATGAAACTGATGTCAGCAGTGACAGTTATGATTACCATCATTGCTTCTTTTGATTATTTGTATTACTCCACTATTTATTCACCTGTCATAGCTTGCTGAGAGAGTATTCACCTCTGTTTTGGTGAAGTTTGCCTGTCTTCAGTCCTTCTCCATGATCATCACTAACTTAAACCAGACTTAAAATGTGTAATGGAAGTTGAAATACTTCTTTGAAATAACTTCTGTTGTGTTAGTCTTATTTCACAGAATAATTAGAACAAAAAAAGAAAAATCACCAAAACCCAGAGCTAATGCAATTCCTGTGGTAGTTAGAATTCAAAAGCTAAGCAATTAGAATAACTAACACAAATGTCCCTGACAAAAGGCAGATTTACTTTGCCTAGCTTAGCCCTACAATGCAAAGAGTTAAGAATAGATGTTCTTTTGGGTTCAGTGCAAAAAGTTCTAGTTAGAGAGACTAGCAGGTCCTCTGTATATGCTGTAGAGCCCATGCCATTATGTTACAACAGGAGTATGGAGACTGTCAGAGCTGCTCAAGGATTAAGCAACAACATGGTGGGACTGTGGCAGACAAGGATGCTCTTCTGTTTGTCTTGCTTCACAAAAAAGTGTAAAAAATTAGATAAGAAATGTGAAGAAAAGCAAAGAGAAAGCCACCTAGGCAGCAAGGAATGAAGAGAAATATGAGAAGAGGAAGGTAGACTTGTAAAATCTGAATTGTGAGCCATAGAATGATTGCATGGGGTGAGGAAAGAGACTTGATGGGAGATTATAAACACTTCATGCCAGCAGCAGTGAATTAGTCACACCCTCAGAAGCCGGTAAAACAAAAAGAAAGAATTGATGCAAAGGAAGGATTGGTTTTGCAGTTCTTTACCACCAGACATGGACTCCCCAGGAGCATGATGGAGTCCTTCTTGCCAGCCTGTCAGATGTGGAAGTGCACGCAGCCAGCACAGCCCAGTGGTGCTCTCGGCAGCTCTCTTTGCTGCACTGGCACTGGCAGCCTCTGTGGCTCCGTTGCTGACTGGGGCATTGCAGGCCCAGGGACAACCTCGCTGTAATTGCATTCTGCATCGCAGGGAAAACTGCTTCCCTCCCAATAAACCTCTGTGCAGCTGAGAGTAAACAGAGATAAAGGAGATTGTCTGCCTCCAATGTAGGGGATACAGTTAATGGACTTCTTGTCTGTACTCAGCAGGTAGGTTTATCTACTTTTTATTTATTGCTGCACCATGTAGAACAGTGCAGTGGTGCTCCCCAGGACATGTTCTGGAACTCTGTCCAGAGAAGACCTATACAGCCATCATTTATCTGCACCACCACATGGGGATTTTGCCTTGGCCTGAGTCAGCAATCACCTGTGCACAAATCCAGCAGTAGCCTGAGCAATTCTTCTTTTCTCCCCCTTCTCTCCCTTCTCCCTCTCCCTTCTCCCTCTCCCTCTCTCCCTCTCTCCCTCTCCCTCTCCCTCTCCCTCTCCCTTTCTGAAATGAGCATGCTACAACATACTATAAAAAACCTGCAAAATCCAGAGATTGCATCAGCACTATCTTCTGAACCCAACAGTGACCTCATCTGTAAATGAGTCTGGCAACGCTATTAAAACTTCCTTTCTTTTGTAGCCAAAGATGTCTTATTGAAAAGCATGGCAGCATCTGTAACTAACCATGTGTTTTTACCCTGCGAATAGGCTGCACTGGCTGGCACTGGGTGATCTGGTCATAGTGTGGCTGGAGCTCAGATGCAGAAAAACCAGAGCACGGAGTAGCAGCTGACACTTGCCATGATGAAGAGAGGGAAGGCATGGAATGAACACCCCTGAGCCATGCTCGCTCCTCCCATGGAGAGCTCCTGGTGGAGCCTTGAAGCAAAGGGGTGCTTCTAAGTCACAGCATGGCTGATACAACCCTGTGTCTGCCAGTGCAAAACAATGGTAAAGTGATTCAATAACTTCTTCAAATAAGTCAGTGTCAATACATGAGGTAAGGCACTCTCAGTCCCCCCCGCAAAGTTTTATTAACATTTATTGCATACATACAGAAGATGTAATTGAATTCATCTGAGAAAAAAGGATTACGGTGCTGCTGTGACTATGATTGGAATTAGTCAGCTACTTACTTGTGGGCAGCAAATGTTTTAGTGTTTAAGCATGAATTTTAGAGCTTTGAGTTTGATTTTGCTTGGAAGGGAGAAAAAAGTCACTGTTTTCCAATGAGCACCAAAATCACTAATTGTCTCTGAAAATGATTCCCCTCTCTCTACATCTTAGACATTTAAAAAAGGTATACCAAATTCTGTATGTCAAATCTTGCCTGCATCCAGATTCCTATGAAGGGGGTACCTTTGCCTTTCCAGGTGACTGATGGAGGAGCAGCTCAGCCCCATGACTGTTCACAGGAGAGCAAAGGCTGTGGCTGCTACTTTTTCAGCGTGTCTCGGACCGGTGCTGTTTAACGTCTTTGTCGGCAACATGGACAGTGGAATCAAGTGCACCCTCAGCAAGTTTGCTGATGACACCAAACCGTGTGGTGAAGTCAACATGCCGAAGGGAAGGGATGCCATCCAGAGGGACCTTGACTGGCTTGAGAAGTGGGCTCGAGCAAACCGCATGAAGTTCAATGAGGCCAAGTGCAAGGTTCTCCACCTGGGTTGGGGCAATCCCAAGCACAAATACAGACTGGGAGAAGTATGGATTGAGAACAGTCTTGAGGAGAAGGACTTTAGTGTGATGGTGGACCAGAAGCTCAGCATGAGCCTGCAATGTGTGCTTACAGCCCAGAAAGCCAACCAAGTCCTGGGCTGCATCAGAAGAAGTGTGGCCAGCAGGTCAAGAGAAGTGATAGTCTCCCTCTACTCTGCTCTCATGAGACCTCATCTGGAGTATGGTGTCCAGCTCTGGAGTCCCCATCATAAGAAGCACATAGAGCTCCTGGAGTGAGTCCAGAGGAGGGACACAAAAATGATCAAAGGGCTGGTGCACCTCTCCTATGAAGAGCAGCTGGCTAAGCTGGGGTTGTTCAGCCTAGAGAAGAGAAGGCTTCGGGGAGACCTCATAGCAGCCTTCGTAGTATCTGAAGGGGGCCTTCAGAAAAGCTGGGAATGGACTTTTTACAAGGGCATGGAGTGACAGGACAAGGAGTAACAGGTTTAAACTGGGAGAGGGGAGATTTAGATTAGACATTAGGAAGAAACTCTTTAGTGTGAGGGTGGTGAGACACTGGAACAGGTTGCCCAGAGAAGTGGTGGAAGCCCCATCCCTGGCAGTGTTCAAGGGCAGGTTGGATGGGGCTCTGAGCAACCTGATCTAGTGGAGGGTGTCCCTGCTCCATGCAGGGGGGTTGGATTTAAATCATCTCTGAAGTCCCTTCCAACCCTAGCCATTCTATGATTCTATGATTCTATGGCCATTAATGGCAATGCAGAACTGCTCTTGGTAGTAACAAAAATTTTTGAAATTTCAGAGCAAATTTTTATGTCATGTAAGTTGTCCTAAGTGTTCTTAAGTGGCAGTTTTGAGACATTGCTGCATCAGGTGCATCCTATTAACACATAAGTAGGCAGGTAAGGAAAAGGCATTTTTCATGCATTTCTGTGGTCTTTTTTCATCATCTCTAAGTGGTTAGTGGTGAATGTGTACTCAAGCTGTGTTTAATGAGACTGGTCTTTGACTCGTCTTGCTTCACTTGAAGGTCCCTTCCCCACCTCCAAAGCTCTAGGTGCCAGAAGTCACAAAGCATTTACCGACCTACTACTAAAAGGTGTATTGATTTCCACTAGACAGTCCTATTCATACTCCTGACTGTATGTGTTTTTTCTCCTTCTAACTGGAGTCTGGCCTGAAGCCATATGACAATAAGCAATGGAAAATGTTCCAAGAATAGATAGCTTACTGTTTCCCCTTTGTCAAACATTGCCACATGGGGAACAGACAAGTTGAAAGTAGCAGGAAATTATGCAAAATGCTTGAACAAGAATTACAAGATGTGCCCAGATAATGATATATATTTTTGTTTGCAGTCTTCTTCAACTAGAGAGCATTAAAATGAGCCTTCTGTGGTGCTTTCCATCTTAGGATGGGGGTTGTCTCAGCATGCTAATGAGCCCCACCATGCTCTCTTGCAGGGGTCATGATCACCCTCACCCTGATCTGACCATCTCAGCTCTGTCTGAGGCCACAGAGCTTAGCAGAAGAGGCTGGGGACTATTTTGTTTGGACCAAAGACAATGTGCAATATGTTCTTTCATTATTATTATTATTATTATTATTATTATTATTATTATTATTATCAGTCATGTGTTAGAGATCTGACAGCCAGATCTGAAATTATCTAGTCTGAACTGCTTGCACAAAGCACAGATTTCTTTCCTATCCCAATATGAATGAATTCTGATTCCTGAAGGATTTTGGAATTGGCTCTACTGACATAAAAAAAATAGTATTCTTGGGATAGGTGCCATTACAATTAAATACATGAATCTTCAGGGGGATAGGGGAAGATTATCCACTCCTGCAGATATGAAATGGGACATTTCATATATGTTTATGGCAGACAAGTAAAATGAGCCTACAGCTCCTAATCCCATACTGTTGCTTTAAATATAGATTCAGCCTGATCCTTCGCCGTACATGTATAGTATTAAATGGAATTAATAGAAAAAAAAAAACCAACCATGCATGCATGTGTGTGCATGCGTGTGTGTACATGTGTGTGTGTGCATGGAGCCAGAGAAGAGTTTCAGCTCTGTTCACCTCCAGATCAACCCCTTGATGCCTAAACCATATAATCTTCCTGTACTTTAAGAGTGCCTTGACAGGCCTGTGATAAATCATGAAGAGTCACACAAGTGCTCAGGGTTCATTTCTCTAACACAGAAGCATCCATTGCCCAATGAAGCAGCTGGCAGTTACTGTTCCTCTGCTGCTCTACAAAGCACAAGTTGTCAACACACTAGAGTCGAGTGCACTAAAGTGCTAAAGACAGAGACCCTCTCCCACCAGCTTCCATGACCACTTTTATTGGGAAGGCAGCAATCTTGCAGGGTTTCCTGGGACAGAAAATGTGGGGTTTGGGCTGCCCCTTATGTCCAGGAGCTTTTTCACAGTTTTTTGTGTTTTAAGGCTTTTGATACTGTTTCCCGTAATAACATCCTCGTAGGAAAACTCAAGAAATGTGGGATAGATGATTGGACTGGGAGGTGGATTGAAAACTGGCTCAACAACAGAGTTCAGAGGGTTGTGATCAGTGGCACAGAGTTAAGTTGGAGGCCTGTGGTCAGTGGTGTTCCCCAGGGATCAGTACAGGGTCCAGTTTTGTTTAATATCTTAATCAACGACCTCGATGGGGGGATAGAGTGTACCCTCAGCAAGTTTGCTAATGATAAGAAACTGGAAGGGGTGGCTGACACACCAGAGGGCTGTGCTGCTATCCAGTGAGATCTAGACAGGCTAGAGAGCTGAATGAAGGTGAACCTCATGAAGTTCAATAAGTACTAGTGGAGAATCCAGCATCTGAGGAGGAATAAGACCAGGCACCAGTACAGATTAGGAGCTGAACTGCTAGAAAGCAGCTCTGTGGAGAAGGACCTTGGAGTCCTGGTGGACAACAAGTTATCCATGGACAGCAATGTACCCTTCTGGCCAAGAAGGCAAATGGTATCCTGGGGTGCATTAAGAAGAGTGTGTCCAGCAGGTAGAGGAAGGTTCTCTTCCTCCCCTATTCTGCCCTGGTGAGACCACACCTGTAATACTGTGTCCAGTTTTGGGCTTCCCAATTCAAGAGAGACAGGGATCTACTGGAGAAAGTCCAATGGAGAGCTATGAGGATGATTAAGGGACTTGAACATCTCTCATATGAAGAAAGGCTGAGAGACCTGGGGCTGTTTAGTTTCAAGAAGAGAAGGCTGAGAGGGGATCTTATTAATGTCTAGAAATATCTGAGGGGTGGGTGTCAAGAGGAAGCGGCCAGTCTCTTTTCAGTGGTGCCCAGTGATAGAACTAGAACACAGGAAGTTCCACCTCAACATGAGGAGAAACTTCTTTACTGTGAGAGTGACAGAGCACTGGAACAGGCTCTCCAGAGAGGTTGTGGAGTCTCCTTCTCTGGAGACTTTCAAAATCTGCCTGGATGCATTCCTGTGTGGCCTGCCCTAAGTGATCCTGCTTTGGCAGAGGGGGTGGACTAGATGATCTCTAGGTGTCCCTTCCAACCCCTAACAGTCTATGATTCTAGGATTCTATGATTCACCCTGAGGGAGCAGTTGTACCCCTTCCATCTTGCACAGCCATTTTTTGATGGCTGCTCTGAGCAGAGCCCACACTCATGATCCCTCCAAAGACAGAGAGTGTGGGTCCTCATTAGTAACAGCCATTTGTTTGTTTGTTTTCTTTTTTCTTAATGACTTCCAAGGCTGCTGGCCTTTCCCTCACTGTGCATTGTGCCTGCTAGGACCAGGCTCTGAACTATGAGCTCTTTCCAAAAGAGACTTTCCTCTCTCCCTCAATCCTGCTTGTCCTGCTGCTGATGTTGCCTTCTTCCTGAATGTTGGTCAGGAAACAGAGGAGTTATTTCTCGTGCAGGAAGCCCTAGTGGCAGGTTAGTAGTTCTGTATACCTCCATTTTCTTATTATTTCTGAATTTCTGAGCTGTGTCTTCCAAGGTTGGGATTTCAATACGAATATGGCTAAAAGAATCTGCTACCACAGTTAGACTAACTGTACCAGTTCATCTAATACGAGGCATCATCCTCCCTTACAGTCCTTGCCTTCTTCTATTGATGACCCCCCTTTTTGTGGGTGATGGGGGCAAATGAGTGTACAAATGGTGCCAGAACAGAGCAACCATTTTGCATTTCACATATATCACACAGCTTTATTTTTCTCTCACTTTTCAGCTGTTGTCACAGCATCTGTGGAGGAAAGGAAATGTGTGGATGATTTGTGGAGGAACAGAACGTGCCTTGAATAGATATGTGGGTTTCCAATTACTTGGGAGCTGTCCAGACAGGTATTAAATGCTGCACATGAAGTTGTGTAGGGCAGTCAGGTTTAACTAGTGCCACTTGGGTAAAGGCTAGGAGGGCTTTGTACACTGCCAAGCCTCTTTGAGCTTCGCCTTTTAAGAAAATATATATGGGGCCTTAGGACTCTATTTTATTTGGAACGAAGGAGCCTGACACCACAGGCAGAATGGTGTAGGAATGAAAAAAGTTAAGTCTGAGCATTTAAAGCACAGGGTTTCCAATGCCATTCAGTTAATTTGCATGTCTCAGCTCTGGGGACGTATCCCTCTATGTCAGTCAGCAGTTTTGACCCACATGAGCCATGGATCTTCTGCAGGGATATTCAAGAGGATAGTGAAGAAGTGGATGCATGAACTTGAGAGGTGTGGTACCACATTTTGGCCAATACACAGCCTCCTGCTGTCCAAAACTTGTGATGGTTTATCAGAAAGGCATAGTTTGACCCAGTGGGGAAAAAATGTGAAAATGACTTGTAATGAGGACTTACCTGAATTTTTAGTCTCTTCTCCCTTGACTGTATATTTTCACCTATTCTTTCATTTTGTTTGTTTTTAGTAATGAAACAATATTCACAGGTTTCTTTTTAAAATTCCTTTTGGGCTACTAACAACTCCCTGCAAGTTAAGTTCTCTTACTAAGACTGTTCAAAAAAGCCCCCACTGCACCAGTGTAGTGCTTCTGACAATAAACACTGTTGGAATAAGTCCAAAGTTTCTTGTTGACAAACAGCTGGGCACACAGCCCTGACAGTCCCACTCACAGCCCCCCATGCCAGAGCAACTCTCCTGCCTGAATGTTCAGAGGAAACAACCCCAGTGAGACAAAACCAGGCCAAGGCAAGTTAATTTAAATGAATATTCAAGAGGCGCTTTTTTGGCAGTAACAGTCTGTCTTTAATCAAAGGTGAAAGGCTAATTGAAGACAACTAACTTCAAAAAGCATTGCTTCACACTGGACTTGCTGCTGCCTTCCTTCCCCACTTGCACCCCTGCGTGCACCGTTCACTGTCTTTCATCTGTTTTGTATGTAAGAACAGCTACACTGGTCAGAATAAAGGTCCACTTTATGCTGGAACACTTCCAGCAACTTACAGCGAGAGTTCAGAGAAAGTGCAAAGCAAACAGGGGCAACACAAGCTCACAAGAGTGAGCTTTCTGAGGATCAGCTTTCCGCTTCGTAAAATTTAAAGGGCAGGGACTTGCACTGAAGACACTGAGCCCGAATCATCGCATTTAATTGCCACTGGTATTCCTACAGTTAATATGGCTGGTATCTTTCAAACCATTTCTGCTTTAGGTCAGAATGGTGTCCTGTGGCAATGAATCTTGAAGTTTAGTTATCATGCAGCATTCGTGCATTTTTCCTGTCAAAAGTACAAAGAATCAAAGTACTATCTAGATCTGAAAGGACATGCGGAGATTGTCTACTCCAATTCCACACAGAAAGCAGGGCCAGCTTGGACCAGGATGCTTGGGGTTGGCTGGGTCCATACAAGCTTTCAATAGCTCCATAGGTGGAGATTGCTCCCAGGGTTTCCCACAGGTAGGTGAGGTGGGACTTTCCTCTGTGAAAACCATGGTAGTTCCTCCCTTCTGTATCATTTCTATCTAATGGCATGGGCAACAGAAATACTCGTTTGTGGTTTCTCAGAACACCCCTGGGGTTCTGGATTTGGAAATGGTGCCATGGCTCCTACACTCAGTTTTTCTGGCATCAAGACCAGTGTAAGAACCAGGTAATATCTCAAAATTGGTAGTTCAACAGTATCATATTTACACTTGTGTTAATGAAGGCTGGTCCTGGTGATTTGTCACTATTCATTGCATTAATTTGTTCCAAAAGCTCCCCTACATTTGAATGAGAGGGTTTGACCCAGCCCCTGTATAAATAACTCTGCTGTAGAAACCTCCCTGAGCTCCTCTGCAATAAACACTGATGTAAATGATTTCATTTGTTTCCTTTGATTGTTTTTCCCCTGAAGTGCTCCTTTGACACCTTTGTAACCAGTTGGACCTGGCAACTCTCTAGAAGGCTGGCAAGCTCTGGCAGAGAAAGTCCATGAGTGCTTTGGAGACAGGACTGGTTTTTCACCTTGAATATGATAGGTATCTAGCATAAGGGATCTCAGCTCTCATTTTGGCTCCTGATGATTACTGCTGTCAGCCAGGCACTATAATTGGCATCTAGATTTTGGAGTTGTTTCTTTAAAAAAAGCAGTACAGCATTCCAGGACTGACCTGCAGATGTATTCATACCCACTGGGACAGCCTGCTTTCTGGGGCTGTGTCCCTCCGGAAAAGGTTTCTCAGTGGAAACTGCCACAGGGAAATGGCTGTGGCTTGTGTCACACAGGTATCATTTGCATCTGTGTGAAAACAATTGGAAGCTATAGACCTGCAAACACAAAGAGCTTTTTGCATACCTCTCTGAAGAGCACATGCACTAGAGGAATGTGATAACAGTAAGCTTGTTATTGTCTGCCTGCACAGTCCCAGCCCTGCTCTTCGTGTCACACAGCTCAAGTCCAAGTCCCTTTGGCAGGAATGACAACCAAGCCACAGATATGGTGCTAGACCCAGCAATGGCACAGGGTGTTCCAGGCAAAACAGTGGCGTCTGCAGACTGCACCCGGCAGTGGTGTGGTGCTGGCCTGGATGGGAAGAGGTCTTCTTGCTGCAAATGCTGCAGAAAGCGTTTCAGGGTCACTGGCTCAGCTGTACCTGTCAAAAAAATCCCCACTGGAAGTGACACCATCGTCTTCACAACTTCAGAGGCAACCTGCTAAATTAGTGGTGGGTGTTACTACACAGACTTGCAATGAGGGATCTTCTGGAAATCCATCAGTGACTTAACTGGACAGAGTAACAGAGCAGTCAAGGACAGAAATTGCTGCCCTCCTTCACCTAATAAACAGCAAATACACAGCACTTCGGATTCATAGATGAATCAATTTTAAACTTGTCTCAGTAAAGGAAAGTTGTCTTAATAGATAAGAGCTAATCCAACCTTGTGCACTACCATCTACCAATGAAGATTAAAAAAAGACAGGAAATACGTGATAACATAGGCAAGGCAATTCTCAAATCTCACAGATTTTGCAAGAGCAGAGGCATCAAACTAATAATTCTTCAGTAATCTGACAAGAAAATAAACAGCTTTCTTTCCACTACTTGACAAGCAAGTAAATAGATAATTTATGAAATAAAATGTCTAGAAAATCAGATCTAGAGCTCTGTCATACCATAATCAAGGTGTTTATCACAGTATTAAGCATACCTAGGCAGTAAACTGATTATCATTAGGTTACACTGAGTAATGCATCGTGTACATCTATAGCATAATGAATGAGCAGAGGCACTGCCAGGTTTCTCAGCAGTGAATTTCATGTGGTGCCACCAGAAGACTTCCATCAATATCAGATGTTGTTGCACATGAGCACCAGAGAACTGGGAAAGAATCAGAGAATGGGGATAATTGCTGCCTTTTTTGTGAGGCAGATTGCATTTCAGAAAAAAGTACGGAGAAAAATGAGACCTATTTAGATAAGAGTAATAATACTTTCCCTGGATGTTGGGTAGGCATGCAAGTATGCACCATGTCCCATAAATCATAACCACTTTTGTTATTAATAATGCATTCCAAATTTTTTGTAGGGACTTTACTGAGCTTGTGTATACATAAAAGACTAGCTAGATACCAGGAATAGATTGTCCTAGGGATGTCATGTCCAACTGTGCAAAAATAATTAGTCTAGGGCATGAAACCTGGTTTCTGTCAGCTTGATGGATGTTACATGACCAGGGTGTTGGAGCCACTCCATGCTATTCATCAGTGCTGGGCAACACAGCACATTTTTACATTTCAGTTTTGGATTATTTCCTCATGTGCAGTGACACTGGGGGAGAAAGACCCATTTTGATTATCCTGTAGCTGATCTGAACACCGGAAGAAATGAAATGTGCTGTACAAAATGGCATCACAAAAATGCACCTGTTAACTGGGTGCACTACCTTCAAAAGATAGTCATCCCTGCATGACTTCATTTTTCGTAAGGACTCTCCAATTTAAGTACTGTCTTGGACCATTGTCCCAAAGTGCTGGAGGGAAACCTATCTCACTTTTTCATGCATGAAATTAACTTTGGCAGGGCAGACAAAATCAACAGAAGTATTAATTTCCCTGCTTCCGGAGTGGCTGAGCTAGATGGAAAGCGGAGATTGTTATGGGTAAGAACAGGCAAGGCAAACTGTCCCAGCTGGTGGCTATCTTGAGCCCACTCCCTCCAACTTCCACAGTGCCCAGCCTTCCTTCCCCCACCTCCGTGGCACTGGCATTTTGCATTGCAGTCCAGCAGCCACAGGCTGGTAACACAGAGGCAGGTGTGGATGCTCTGAAAGCTGTAGCTGCAAAACTGTACTAAGATGGCTCAGGGCCCGGAGATGTTTTCTCCAGAGCTGAAGTGCAGAGAAATCTGACAGCCCTCCCAGTGACTGAGAACTTCAGTGTGAGAAAGGATTTGGAAAAGCTACCCTAAAAAATCTGCTTCATCTTTCCCAGAATTGACAGGAACCTCACATAAATGGGGTGAGTCAAACCTTACAGAAAGGTTTGCTGTTACAGCACCCCTGAGGAGAATGGCTCACTTGGTAGGTGCCCTCCTGGCACAGGAGTTAACCTCAGCAGATCACCAGCACTGCTGGTCCCACCAAGGCTTTGGGTGGATGCACAGCAGGCTCTACAAAACCATTGGTGGTCCCAGAAGGCTTTGGGAGAGAAGGCTGGGGGAGAAAAGAGGCACTGAAATCGCAGTGAAACTCAGCGTAACTCATGAGGCCACTGTTGTATCAGCTCCACCTTTTGCCTGTGATTGCAGGGTCACTTGCAGTTACCATATTAAAGAATTAATGTTTTTCCTCCTACGTCTTTCAGAGAAATTACAAAAATTGGATGAGAGTATGAGGTATCACACGCAGAGATCTGCAAACAAGCATGGTGCCAGGCAGAGCAAAGGTCAGGCAGAGAGGGGCCATTTGACCTGTGTACATCTGATGTTAGATTATCAGTATTAAGTAGTGGCAGCTCTTGTAGAGACCTGCCTGAGAATGTTCAACCCCCAAAATGCCAAATTTCCACTGTTCCACTGACACCTGTTGCAAAACTGACGAAAGACAAGGTATGATGATCTGGTTTCATTACAAATTATTCCTATCTAGCCCCCAAAAGACAAGAAAAAATTACCACAAGGCCAGTCTGGTTCCCATGGTTCTGTGGGAGTGAAAACATTCATCACCACAGCTGAACTTTGTATTAGAAGTCACCATTAAAATTAACATGGAGAAGGAATTTTTGGTTGTTATTACTAGCAAAGACAGACAACTGCTAAAGCTATTACTTGTATCAAATACCATCAGTGGTTAATAAAGGGGGGGGGGGTGTTCTGTCTAAGATTATGAGTAACAGACTGCAATATTTAACTAGAGTTCAGCTAATTGAATGGCACACACTGTGCATGTGTATGAAGCTTAAAAGCTTTCAGACACAAAATGAAATCATATTGGCATTTCTATTTGGATTAATTACCTTATCATTAGTTAATATTAGCCACAGTGCTTCTAATACTGTGGCTAATGAAAATCCTGTATTCGTACCAAGAAAGAGCATAATCTTGTGACTGAGCCTGGAGTGCAATGTATGCATGTTTTCTCTGAAGTGCAATGTAAATGCTGGACCAGATTTATTGCTGGCATCTAGATATATTAGAGTTTTGTTCATTTACAGCAAACAGTACTCTGGCTCACAGAAATATATGCATGAAACACAAACAACATGAGCAATTAACCATGAGCAGACAGCCAAGGGAGAAAAGATTTTTATTTAGTTATTCAGTGGAAATCTGGTTACTTTTCTAAAAACTATCTTTTGCTTAAACAGGAGTTATTACATGCACTACTGTCAAAATGAATGAAAGTCTGTGACCTCTTATAGTTTAAGACGTCAAACTAGGCAATGGCATAAATGTAGAGATCCTAAAATCAACCCATTTTTATACTGCTGGATCAGAGTTTGGGTCTGTGATTTTTCCTTCTCTCTTGGTTTTGCATGTTCCACTCGTGTCTCACCTGTCTTGGGGATGGGTCTCTTTTGGGAGCTGCTGAAATCCAACTGGTTTCTTTGCCTTCAGGCAGGATCAGAGCAGTGCTGGGTGCCTGTGGCACAGCCCCCGGAGTGATAGGGTAGGAGGCAAGAATGACTTTCCCTCTGTCAGAAGTTCAGCCCCCCATGCTGGCAGCAGGGCTGGTGGCACCACTGGTTCAATGCTGTGTGCATGGGATGATGCTCTGCAGATGTGTAACCATGCCCAGAAATGAGTGTATGGAGTCTATAGGGGACCACAGCCCCTGCAACAGGCCCTGGGACACCACAGCTCCTGGTGGTCTGACTTTGTAGCTCTGGCTACCTCTGGCCCTCAGCAACGCTTAAGAAGATGATGCAACAACCTGCAGCAACCTCTTGTAAAATAACTAGCCCTAGGTGAATATTTTGCACTCACTCTCTCTTAGTTTGTAGGTTATGTCCTGGCTCACAAAAGCTTATGTCCCTCCCAAATTCTTGTAGTTTTCCAGCTGCAATTTTAAGCTCTGTGATAGCACTTGAGAGTATTCTCTGTACAGCACACACTCCCTCCTTGGGTCCTGCTGAGCTCCTCACCAGTGAGTCACAAAAACTGACTGTGTAAAAATGATGGTTTTTTCCTAGGTTTTGAATTTACTGAATGTCTTCTTATTTTTCTACCAGGAGAAAACATTAAGGAGTTACTGTTTCTAGCCTGTTCCTATTTCATGCAGTTGCAGCATGTCCTTGTTACTAATTTTTTTTGTAAACTAGACAGTTTCTGTCTTTTCAATCTGTCTTCCTATGAAAGTTTACCCACACCTCTGATCTTTTAATCCCGTTCTATATTACTCTACATCACAGCAGAAAACAGCTTGATCTTAGTTGAGGCTGAAAGTGCTGGGTTTTGTAGCTGAATTTTTCAAGGGCTTAGAAATACACACATCTACTTATGCAGCCTGCAAATTTATTGTGAATCACAGAGATACAGGACAGTGCTGGAGATCCAAAGGCACATGGACATTGGAGACAGGGGTTGTAAGACCTAGCCCCTTTCTGAAAAAAAATAATTGTTTATGCTTTCTTAGTTAAAGAGTCTTATCTCTTGTCTTCCATAAACGTCAGGAATTCAACAAATGCTCTAGGTAATCTTCCCTCCAGAAGCATGGCCCTGGAAGGATGCACCCTGTGTTTCTGACACTGACAAGGACCTGGATGGGAGGGAAAGGGCCCTGCTAGGGCTTGGGGCCATGCGAGGAGGAAGGACCATGTTTTCCCCGTGCTGACTTCCTAGTACTCCTGTGCTTCACAGAGAAGTGAAGGCATTGAAGTGGCACAGGCTGGTTTCTCTTCTGGACCCCAGCGATACGCCACAGCCCCTGTCCAGGGCACCCCTCAGCCACCAACTACCCGTGGGGCTGCCCACAGCAGCGCCCCCTCTTCCCCCCTGGCCATGTCAGGCTGTGGTCTGGAAGAGGAGGACATCTGCTTCTACCCTCAACTTTCCTATCACTTGGGGCTTTTAAGGATTGTGCCGAATGGTAACTGTGCAACTCAATGAAGGACCTTGACAAAAGAATTTGGGGCTCATCTGACTTGATTTTAAAAAACACACAGATCAGCTCTTCTTGGGGGGTGAGAGCTGCTTGCTGCTGCACATCTAAGCCCCCCTGGCTTGGCAAGGGGCTGCAATGTGATGGCTATTTGTGCTATGAAGTCGTTCACACTGGCACAGACCAGATATCAGGTGCTAGCAAAGCCAGTGGAAGGAGTTGGCTTTGGGACTGCATCCATCTCCCATCACCATCACAGAGAGCAAGAGGGGATACACTGGCACAGCCACCAAGATGCCAGTCTGTCTTTTTTACTCCTCAGCTAACCAAACCATCACAAAACACATTTTTCTCTAGCTTTGTTGGAGGTGCAGAACTGGAAATTGGAGCTGCCATCAGTAGATGCTGGTGTGAAAATGCAGAGTTTACAAGATGTCAGAGTAGGAGTGTGGGGATGCTGGGAATATCTGTGGTTTATACTAATCTCCATAAAAATGAACTCAGTCTGGTAAGTCAGAAAAGGAAATGTCTAAGTCCTTGCTTCTTTTTTTCTTTGTTAGAATAGAAAATTTATCCTCACTCCAGTTTGAGATAATTTAAGTATTTTCTGCAATTTGATATTTCTGCTCAAGTTTTAACAAAGGACATCCCTTAATAGCCAGGCTTTCTTGCTTATGACACATACTGCTTGCAGGGAACTATTCATTGGTTTATTTTCTTTCTCTGAACAGCAAGAATGGTGTCTTCTCTCTCCCTCTCCTTCATTTCAGCCATGGTAATGACTAACCAGGTACTAAGAGACTCATCAAGACCAACTCTGCCAACATTTGTGTTTGTTTTCCCACTTGAGTGAAAGGCTTTCATTTAGAAATAAAGAACAACAGTGTACAAACATGGCTGTTCTAGGTTACTCATTAACAAGGTAATAGTAACAAGGTGAGGATACTTTCTTCTACCTGTCCCTTGTCACACTCAGCCCAGGTTGCTACATGGCTGTCTCTACAAGCTTAGAGGTGGTCAACAAAATCCCCATCAAGTGCTGCTATGTAGGAGCACAAATGCATGAAATTCTGTAAAATGAACTTGTGATCTGTTATTACAAGTTTGATGGATTTTTTGTAGTTACCTGAGTTGCACAAGACAAGTAGACCTCCACAGAATTATGCCACTTCTGTCACTGTTAGGAAAGAATGACAAAGAAAAATGTTAACAAAGTTTATAAATTTCTGCTGGGTTTCTCTTTTCACCACCCCACAGCAAGTGCCCTCTGGTCATAGGTGCTTCTTCAATTAAATGAGGATTTTTGCTGTTTTTTGTTGTGGATGGATTTTTTTACAGCCTTGTCTAAGTTGGAGTGTTTCTGGGAACAAGAACACATTCTCTGTCACGATTGTCTCTATCACAGGAGGTGTATTTCAGAAGCCTGAAGTAGGGTGACCTGTTTTGGGGTGTATCAATTTGTACTATGACTCCAGAGACCTGGCTTCTGTGCCTAGCTGCAGTACTGCCTGACTATGTGAAGTTCACTGAATTATTTCATCTCCTATCCTGTTTCATGCAGTTAGACTGCAAGCCATTTAGGTCAAGACCTGCCATTTCCTACCTTTGCACAGAATATCTTGAATGCCTGCAGGAAAAAGATAATCAAGAAGAAGAAATACTAAAGAAGAGAGAAAAAGCCTCCCCAGCCATGCAGAAGTTAGGTGGTGTAAGTGTAAGAAGGGGTCCTGAACATAGTCAGTTCTCTCATATGGAGTAGCTGGCTTCACATTAATGATGATCCCTTTCATTCCTAGGGCTTAGGAATTATTTTTCCCTTCCTGTGAGAGCTACAAGTAACAGTGCTCCACAAGAAAAGCTGATGTGGCTCCCGGCTTGGACAGAAGGGCTGTGGACCTGTAGCCCTTTCCAGCTGTGCCCATGCACGACAGGCTATTCTCTCCCCTCTGCTCCAGATGACAACCTTTCCCATTCTTCTCCTCCATCATCTGCTGCCTATTTTGATCAAACCAAGCCTGCCTCTTCCTTTTCCTTTAATTGTGTAGAAGAAATAAAAACCATTTGGCTGGGAAATGTTTCCCCAGAAAGGCAAAAAATATTTTCCACAAGCAATACTGTTTTCCGTTTCCTGGACAAAGCAGAACAAGATCCTGTCCTCTTCTCCTGTCTGTCCCTTTAGAGGTGATCTGAGGTTGAGGCACTGCAAACAATTAATCAAAAAGGGAACTACTCAACTAGTCTTTCCCCTAGGGACAGATTTGCAACAAGAATTTAAGAAAAGATCATTTTACACAGCACATACATCTAGTGCCATCGGTCATCACCAGATTTAACAAATTCTCCTCTCCTCCATGCTTCACAGCTTCAGATCAATTTTATTTTAAGATTTTCCACAAACAGAGGACTAATGCCTGGGAGGGCAATTCAACTTGTCTCTGTTCGACATTTTCAGATTTTTTAATTATCACTGGAACTGTGACCACATGAAGATCAAGAAAGGATGTCTCCTGAGGATTTGTGATTTTTTAAACTTGTTTGGTTTTGAGATTATTTTGCTGGTAAACTTAGATTGTAATATTGCTATTGTAGGCCTGGATAACCAATTAACCTAGAATTAGAAGATGGTTTTGCCATCAAGGTTATTTGCTTTACTCCAGTGCAGGCTCCACGCTGCCTTTTTTTGCCTCAGTGGATCTCACAGGATCGTTTTTGTTGCTGGCGAACTTAGGAGACTGTCTGAACTGACCTCCTTGTGAAGGTACAGCTGTCTTCACAGCTAAATCAGGCCACTCAAGGCAGCATCGAGCTGAGCTTTGAGTATCTCTGTGGGTGGACATACTGCAGCCTCCTTGGGTATCTCTTCCAGTGCATGACCACTTTTACAGGAAAGAATGTTTTTCCTTACATGCAGCCAAAATTTCCCTTTTTGCAACTTATCTTCATTGCCTCTTATCCTCTCCCTACCATGACAGGACCCTGACTCTGTCTTGTTCCATGAGGTATCTGAGGTCAGTGGTGAGAAACCCCCTAAGCCTTCTCATCCAAGGGCTGCAGCAGCCCCGCTCCTTCAGCCTTTCTTTGCGCATCATGAATGGCAGCCTGTCAGTGCCCCCCCTATGGATTTGTCTTCTGTGATCTGGGAAGGTGATCCACATCACCTGGTGTGGAAGCTCAGCTGGCAGGAGGAGGATGTGAATCTTCCCCTCCGGATCAGTTTTCCTAATTTGCAATTGTAAAAGAGTACCTGTGACCCATGAATAGCTGTGCCACTATTTGAGAATTGTTGTCTGGAGCATCTGAGATTTATTCAAAGACCTCTGTTTATACTTTATAATTACCTGAAAGCCAGATATTACCTCCCCCTGGAAGTGTGGTGTCAGGACAAAAACAGGTCTGCCCTGTGCCATGGATGACACTAGGGTACATTATTTTTGACAGTGCTAGAAGGTGGAGAGCAACAGAATATGAGTAATATCTGTAGAGAAAATGTGAGAAGAAACTTACAATAATTTTCCCTGATCTTTGTGTTCCTGGATGTCTTTGCCTGAAAAGCTATTCCTCAATGCTGGGATTGCTGTCCAGAAAAATGCCTCCTTCACATGCTGTCAGTGTAGCCATCCAGGCAATGGCAGCAATACTCAACAGACAGTGGGATCTGCTGGAAAAGCAGTATTCCACATGTAAAAGGGAACAAACAGAAGAGTGTAACAAGGCTCATTGCAATGGAAACTAGCTGAGAAAGATAAACCACAAGGAAAAGCTAGCCTGCCTATGAATCCAGAGCTAAAGGAGAAGCACCAGAGCATGATGACTTAGGAATTGAAAAAGCATGAACCTGCACAGCCAGAGCAAGGAGCCTACATTTTCCCTGTCGTGATCAGGTGGTTTGAGAAAGTCCAGAGTGTGGGTGTTGGGAGGTCCAGGTGCTCCAGCTGTTACCTCCATGGTCAGTGCATGGTAGGCAGGGGAGGGAGCAGGGCAGGAGCAGGGGGAGGCAGCAAGCACTCTGCCTGCCCAGCTGAACATGATGCTCCCAGGACACATTCTAGGAGATGAAGATTCTTTGAGGGTTTCTCCCACCCACTGGTGACCCATGGCACTTGAGACCCATGCCAGGTAAGGTGTGCCCTCCCCAAAACTGTACAAGGAAAAGGAGAAAAGAAGCAGAGTTTCCCTATGATTTATGAAACAGTCAAAGTGAAAATCAAGCACATAGTTCTGTCTGTGCTGTCCTGCATCTCTGTGCCCTCACTGGCAGTGCTTAGCAAAAGGATGTCACTTACCTTCCCCTGTTGTATGTAACCTTTGGGTTATATTTTGCCTTGAATTCGGTTGATGTAATGTATGAAATGTCTCACTAGCACAGCTCACTTCCCTTGATGCATCTGAGGATTTCCTGCTGGCTGGGGTTGCATTTCCCTGTTTTGTTTGTTCTATATATGTGTGCTTTCACAGCGTAGGGTTATTTCAGGCGGCACAAGGCATCTCCTCTGTAGGATGGCATTTATAGCTGTCATTTGAGGTGGACCGTGTTAGTCTTCATTAGGACACATTAAATACTCCACAGCCACACTATACGGCACTAAACACAGCTTATCAGCTGATGCTACTCCTGGATCTTCCCCTCCCTTTTCCAAACTGATCCCTGCCTTCTGCTCACACAAGTTTTGTATAAACTGTAGTTCCATCTGCTTGGCTTGGTGAACATGTACCTGATTCACTTTCTCATGCTGAGTTACAGCAGCTCTCTGCTTAGCCCATATCCACACCCTAACTCTTTGTCCTCCATAAGCTGGCCAAATAAAAGAGGTTTTTGATCCATTGTCACTCCCACAAATATTCTAAAATTTTGCATTGTAACAAACCTCCTGCAATATCCAAACATTATCAGCAAATTTAAAAAAAAATCCCTCCACAAATATTGCTTCTCATGCATAGAAATGTGTGAGAGCTCAGGGGAGCTTGCTAAGCCTCTCTCCATCATTTATCAACAATCCTGGTCAACAGGAGAGGTCCCAGATGACTGGAGGCTGGTTAATGTGACGCCCATCTACAAGGTCAATTCTAGTTGGTGGCCAGTCACCAGTGGTGTCCCTCAGGGCTCAGTTTTGGGGCCAGTCTTGTTCAATATCTTTATCAATGATCTGAATGAGTGGGATCTGGGATTGAGTGCACCCTCAGTAAGTTTGCAGATGACACCTGATTGGGTGAGAGTGTGATCTGCCTAAGGGTAGGAAGGCTCTACAGAGAGACTTGGACAGGTTGGATCGATGGCCCAAGGCCAATTGCATGAGGTTTAATAAGGCCAAGTGCTGGGTCCTGCATTTCTGTCAAAACAACCCCAGGCAATGCTACAGGCTACAGCTGGAAAAGTGCCCAGCAGAAAAGGAACCAGGGGTGCTGCTTGACAGCCAGAGGAACATGAGCCAGCAGTGTGCCCAGGTGGCCAAGGCAGCCAACAGCATCCTGGCCTGCATCAGGAAGAGTGTGGCCAGCAGGACCAGGGAGGTGATGGTGCCCCGGTAGTAGGCACTGGTGAAGCTGCACCTGTGTGTGCAGTTCTGGGCCCCTCACTACAGGAAGGACGTTGAGGTGCTGGAGCATGTCCAGAGGAGAGGTACCAAACTGGTGAAGGGTCTAGAGAACAAGTCATACAAGGATCTGCTGAGGGAACTGGGGATGTTTAGTTTGGAGAAGAGGAGGCTGAGGGGAGACCTCATCGCCCTCTACAACTACCTGAAAGGAGGCTGTAGTGAGATGGGTGTTGGCCTCTTCTCCCAATACGATATAACAATAGGACTAGAGGAAATGGCCTGAAGTTGGGGCAGGGGAGATTTGGATCGGATATTAGGAGGAATTTCTATGCTGAAGGAGTGGTCAGGCACTGGAAAAGCCTGCCCAGGGAGGTGGTTGAGTCACCATCCTTGGAGATATTCAATAAATGTGTAGATGTGGCACTTCAGAGCATGCTTTAGCGGCCAAGGTTGTGGGGTTTTTTGTGGGTGGGTTTTTGTAGAGTGCGCATGGTTGTTTGTGCTTTTTTGGGTTTTTTGTGTCGATGGTTGGACTCAGTGACCTCAAAGGTCCTTTCCAACTGTGATGATTCTGTGATTCTGTGAAATGTTATGACAAGATCAACTAAGAATGTATCTTGATACTTTCCAGATCAGGAAACTGAGTGACATCCAACTTGGCTTCTCTCTTTTCCTCTACAATTTGCAGGCTAAGGAGACAGAAGGGAATGAGAGCCTGGAGATGCTGTTTGCTCATCATGAGATGTGTTTATTCACTGTTAGTTGATAGCTAGTGAAGTTAGCTCTGTTTCTCTGCTTCTTCCCTGGCAACTGACCTTGGATGTGCTGATAAAGCTCGTATGTTCCAGTGACCTGCAAGCAAGAGGTTTGTCTCCCAGCAAGACTCTTCAAGTGAAAAAAAATTACCATACAAACCAGACAAACTCCAGATTTTCACTGAATCATGGGTCAACGAGCCATTAAAACCAGAGCACCTTGCTTTGGGAAAGTAGCACCAAACCCCGATACCACCGAGGGGAAAAGCAGGGTCTGTTGGTGCCAGGAGTCAGTTCTGGTGGCAGAAGAGGAGCTCAGGTCTCTCCCTGTGAGTTAGGAGTTGGCCCAGTTGCGCAGCAACCCTTCCCAGTACATCCCACTGGCTTCCAAACAGGCACAGTGGGCTCTGGTGTGTATTATCTCAATGGCACCTATTGCAACACACAAGAGCTTTCCTGAAAACCACCTTCCCCTACTGTGCTGATGTGAGTGCTGTGAGAGTGACACAGCCACCTACTCCTTTCCTTCTCTCTTGCAAATATGCTTTATTTAAAGCATCTCCCACAAAGATGTTTATTTTAATAATCCTTGTATTAGTAATCACATACTTACACTGCACTCCTGATTTATTAGAACTCAAACAAATGTTAACAATTCCTTCTACCACTGGGTTGTAAAGGGGTGACAGTTTTAATACAGGCTTTTAAAAACTTTTCACACAGTGATGCTGTGAGCACTAATCCCACACAAACAGGAACCGAATGCTGCATGTAACCACTGTGATGCCAGAGGAGGAGCGTGGCAGATAAACTATTGTGTCCCTCCCTCTGACATATGCCATTTCTTGCTCTGGGAATGAACTCACTAAAAAAAGGATGACAGGAGAGGAAAAGTGTATTTCCTGCAAAGATAGCCTCACTTCTCTAAACGCACCAGATGCATATATCCTGCAAAGAGTCTAAAACACACCCATGTGAGCAAAGGAACATGCTGAGGGGTAATGAGGGACATGGTCATCACTGAGATTATCAGCTAACAAGGCCACTTCAGCTTCTTTCCTGTCCCCTGCTTATCTCATCCCTTCTCTTTGTGCTCCAGGTTGCACTGATACTGACAAGTATATCTACTAGGAGATGATTGTGAGAATAAAACCAGTAGCTTTTCCTGTATTATTTGACATTAAAGAATGGGCAGGAGCAGCAGCCTGCCTGGAAAGAGGCTCCTGAGTGCTCAAGCCCCTGTAGCACCCCCACAAACAGTGGACAGGGCCCACTCTGAGCACAAGGGCTGCCCTGCCCCAGCAGCCTGTACCTGTTCCCCACCACTATTTCTGGTGTGAATCCTGCTCCTGTTTTGCCTCCTAAGGCTGCAGGTGCTGTGAACAGATCTGGACACTTGCTTCAGTCACCAGGACTAAGGCGCATCGCTTCCAGCTGCCTGATTTTTGCCTTGTGTGTTCATGCTGAGAGGAGGGAGCCCGTGTTGTTTTTGAGCTGTGCCCTCATAAGCTGCTCAACAGCAGGCACCTGCTCTCTTGCAGCTCTAGTGGCTGAGGTCTCCCACCCCAGCAGCATCTGCAGGGAATGACACAGCCTTGGCTGCCATCTCGATCACTGTCACTGCTCCCATTTATTTGACTTCTCCCTGAAGGGCTAAAGGCTGGTGTTTAGGTACTTCCTTCCTTGTTCCCAAACATGTGTCATCAGGGGGGCTGGCATCTAGCTGTGCTTGGCTGGCCCTGGCCCACAGATGATGGTCTGTGCTCAGCTTCCAAGGCATCACACAAGTCACGAGTGTGTCAGAGCTTACACACTGCCATTCTCCTAAGTTTGCAGTGTGCGCCCTTTGAGACAGCTGTAGACATCCTCCAGGTCTGTCTCACCCACACTGCTGTCCCACAAGCCAGCTCTTCTCACAGCCTCAGCAAAATGCAATGGTCAAAGTGAGGGGCAGCCACCACCACAACATCCTGCCCTTCTGAGAGCTGTTGCCTTTCCAACACAAAAAAGGCATCAAGCTTTCACAGCCTGAATCAGTCACCAACCACTTAGTGCAGATCATCAGACACTACTGGAGACCCAAAAACCTGCATCTGCATGGCATGGTCTGCAGCTTTAAGGGTCCTGGAGCCCCAAAGCTTCCTGCTTCCCCAACCTGCAAAACCAGCCTGCTACAAGCTGGAAGAGCTTATTTGAGAGCTGGCTGCTGAGAAAAGATGGTGACCAAAATGGGTTTTTCCATCATCAACCCACATGGAAAATATTTAAAATACAAAGAAAGAAAACCCCAAACCGCAAGCCAGACCGAAAGGAAACAACATGGCCAAAAGGACAGTTTGGGTTTTTTTTTCTTTAGAAATCAAAATCTGAATAAATTTAAGAAGGCTGTGCTGTAATACATAATTTTTCAGTCTGATCTGACTACATTAGCTGACAAGTCCTTGTATGTGACTTGTCATATTTTCCTGATTTTCCTTTATGCTGAACAATGTCACTTCCAAACACTGATGCTGCATGTCAACCATGTGAAGAAAAATTACGCGATTATTTTGCTTTCAGTAGGTTTGTACTTCTTATCTACTTGGTAGCTCCTGGTTCCTTTCACGTTTTAGGGGAAATACTCTGTTTAAACTGCAGCATTAGGAAAAATCTAAGTTAGGCGGTAGAGGAGTTTATTTCCTAGCTTTGTTTAGAAACAGAGGTAATTCTGTAATGTGTAAACAAAAGCCTCATCTTTTCTTAATCACTTTTACCAGTTATGTAGCTATAGGTTACAGAAATTAGCATGAAGTATCTGGAGGAGAATGTGATGCAGGACTGGGGACCAGAGGTAGAGTTTTCCCCAGTAGATTCCCTGCTGCCTCTCAGCTTTATGAGAGCAGAAAGCAGTCCACCTTTGGCCACGTTCACACCCCTCTGGCACAGCTGGCTCCATGTACTTCCCCTTAAGGCTGGCTCGCAGGGCTGCTTGTGGGTTTGGCAGCAGACCCCAAGGGCAGCACACAACTGTACCTTGCCCTTTTGTATTTCTCTGTGCTTTGGGGCTGGGTTGGCTGCTGTCCCATGGCTGCATGTGGCTAAGGCAGCCCTGAGCCCCACACCGCTGTGCAGCTGCACAGCCCTGAGTCCTGGCACTTGGCATTTGCCTCCCGGGGCCTCCAACATTCAGGCTTCTCCCTCCACTCCTGTGCAGTGCCTGTGCCTCGGTGCAAGCAAAAAAGCCCGTTAGATGGGGGTTTCCCTGAATACTGAGCTTTCACAGCCAAGTTTTCTTGGCTGCTGTCCCTTGGAGAGGCCACCCCAAATCAGCTTCTCTAGAGAGCACAAGCTCTGCCCATCACAGATATACTCAGCTTCACTGACAAGTGAAGGGGGGATCACCAGGGGATAACTGGGAGCAGACTGGACTGGAGAGCAGCCCTGGTGCGGGCTCGGCTGGACCCCTTCCCTCCTTGCCAGCTGAGCCACTCTTCCCACACAGGAGAAGGATCTGCCCAGGCCTTCGTACACTTGCCACTTCCCCATGTTTGGCCATCACAGCTCTGGAGAGCACAGCCCTCCTCCAGGATGCTGTGCATGGCTATACCAGCCCCAGCAATGCCTGACAGCCTTGCTGAGCAGCCAGCACCTCTTGGGAGCTCTGAGCGGGGCTAATAACACTCCTGCTTATTTAGATAAGTGTAAAGTAGGCTTGCAGCTGGTGACTGGCGTTTTCTTTCTCCAGGGCAGAAACAGCTGCTGCCTATTGCACAGGCAGTGTCTCTTGTCTCTGATTTAAGGGAAGCCCTCAGGACTGGAGGGATAAATATATTTCCTTCACCCAACTCTTCCTCCAAGTACATTATGTCAAGTAGACTGTGATTTGGCCATGACTTACCATGGGATGTTTGTACACAGCACCTGGATGCATCTAACAGTAAATAGAACTCGCTTACCACCATTTTGACCTTAGGATTTTGCTTACTGATTGCCTCATGATTAGAAATTTTGACCTATTAGTGGTAGAAAACACTGTGTATGTATGTAGGTGGTGGTGTTTTAAAAAATTGCTTGTCTAATCAGACCCAAGTGATGTTGTAGCAATAGCAGCAGCAATCCTGAACATAGCTTCAGCCCTGAAAAGTTAAAGCCCTTGGATATTCACGGTTCAGTGGTCAGCAGGAAAATAGATGTTTGTGCCTAGAGCAATAGAAGGGGATGGGGCTGTGACTCCTCACGTCAGCATGGAAGTCCCTGGATTTTTCTTACTCCAAGTCCCTTCTTACTCCAAAAATTGAAATGATTGTTCAGAAGAATTTCTTTGCATTTTATGATCCTATTGCAGGAGAGATACTATTCAGAAAATGTAACACCTCATGCCACAGATCAGCAGAGAAGAAAGATTACTCCATTCCTACCACTGAATGATCAAGACTGCTGTGGGAATGAACAGATCTTGTAACAAGACTGTCCGGTCTAAGCACTGTCGAGTCAGTTTAAGTTCAAAATACCTCTGTGCTTCCTTCCAGTAAGGGTCACATATGCTACAGGCTGCCAAACAGCACACAACTGTATGAACCTTTAAGGCAGCCTGGGCAAGGAAGGGCAGAGGAGAAGGGTGACAGAGTCTGTCAATGTAACAGAGACTTCCTGGGCACCTCTGTCTCCAGCAGCAATGTCTTGGAGTAGGTAAGAGTCCAAAAAGAGCTGGAGGAAGAAAACAAACAGGTGAATCAGTAGGCTAGTGGACCCTTGAACATGAAGACTGTCAAGCATAATGCACCTAATGCAGTCTCACTCATCTTGCTCTCTCAGTTTGTGTCTATTACACATGAGGGCAGCTTTACTAGGCAGTATTTTTTTCTTCTGTATTGTTAAAGATGGGCTGTGGACTGTTTGATCTAGATGTTCTCTGGGTTTCCAGAAGAAGCCTGGTGATCACAGGAGCAAAAAGGCAACTATTTAGGGCAGAAAACTCTCAGATTGTAGTGTTGACATGCTGTTTGCCAAGGAATCCCTCAGGAGCAGATGGGGGAGGAACCACAGATAGATACGACTTAACATGAACATTCAATAACTCAGTATGCATTTTGTGCATGGTAAGATCATGTCTTACTGCAGTGGCCTTACTACATCATGACACAGCATTTCTTCACCAGTTTGGTTAGTAGGTGAGTTTCAAGATGTCACCCATCTGTTAGTAAAACAGGGTGTTTCTTCTACATTATGGCTTCTATATTATAGCATGTTCATATTGGGGAAAAAGAGTATTCTGTGGCTCTCAAAGGGATGCTGAATCAAGTAGCTTGGCCCATCCTTTTCCTTCTTAGCTCTTGTCCTTCTGGAGCCTCAGATCTAGGTAAGTTTCTCCTTGACAAGTCTCTTCTGTGGATGCAGTGTATCAGACAAGAAGATCATCAGTTTCCTCTTCTTTCACCACAGACTGACAGCCCTGGTTGAGCCTCAGCTGGGGAGGTAGAAATGTATGGAACAACAGGAGATTTCTCCCCATGAAGTGTATGAGGTCATCAACTCAGATTTGAGAGTTTCTCCCATAATGAAAAGCTCTTTCAGAAAGGAAAATGTTGAAAAATACACTTGTTCCTAACCTGTTATGTTGGATGTATCCAACCTCTGACCTTGGGATGTGATTTGGGAGGCAATGAATGAACTTAAGTCAGAGAAGGATGCAGGATGCACCCAGTTGACAGAGCATGAATTGTGGCTGTGGGATTCCTGAGGGCTAAATTCCCCAGGTGAAGCTATGAACATGAATCAGTCAATCCCTGAAGTCCTTCATAGAAAAGGATGAAAGTGACCTTCCTGGCAGGAAGGACGAAGTGTAGTGACTGCCATTCTGGAGTCTGTTCTTTTCACAGAATCATAGAATGAGTTGGGTTGGAAGGGACCTTAAAAATCATCTTGTTCCAATCCCCCCTACATGGGCAGGGACATCTCCCGCTAGACCAGGGAGTCTCAGAGTCTCATCCAGCCTGCCCTTGAAAACTTGCAGGGAGGAGGCATCCACAGCTTCCCTGGGAAACTTGTTCCAGTGTCTCACCACCCTCATGCTAAAAAATTTCTTCCTAATATCTAACCTGAATCTCCCCTCTTCCAGTTTTAATCCATTACCCCATGTCATATCACTACATGCTCTAGTAAAAAGTCCCTCCCCAGCTGTCTGGTAGCCCCTTCAGGTACTGGAAGGCCGCTATGACGTTTCCCTGAAGCCTTCTCTTGTCCAGCCTGAACAATCCAAACTCTCAGCCTGTCTTCATGGAACAGGTGCTCCAGCCCTCTCATCATCTTCATGGCCTTCCTCTAGACTAGATCCAGAAGCTTCATGTCCTTCCTTTATTGGGGGCTCCAGAATTGGACACAGTGCTCCAGGTGGGATCTCATGAGAACAGAGTAGAGTGGGAGAATCACCTCCCCTGACCTGCTGGCCATGCTTCTTTTGATGCAGGCCAGGACATGGTTGGCTTTCTGAGCTGCAAGCACACATTGCCAGCTCGTGTTGAGCTTCTCATCCACCATCACCCCCAAGTCCTTTTCCTCAGGGCTGTTCTCAATACATTTTCCATCCAGCCTGTATCAGTGCTCGGGACTGCCCCAGCCCAGGTGCAGAACCTTGCACTTGGCCTTGTTGAACTTCATTAATTTGGCATAGGCCTACCTCCCAAGCCTGTCAAGGTCCCTCTGGATGGCATCCCTTCCTTCCAGCATGTTGACCACACCAGACGGTTTGGTGTCATCAGCAAAATTGCTGATGCAATCAATCCCACTGTCCATGTTGCTGACAAAGATGTTAAACAGCACCAGTATGGTGCTGTTTAAAAAACCAGACCTAGTATGGACCCTTGGGGAACACCACCCGTCACTTGGTCTCTATTTGGACATCAAGCCATTGACCACTACTCTCTGAGCGCAACCATCCAGGCAACTTTGATTGACTGTTTGAAGCACAGACTACTGGAAAGCTGGCAAGAACATCCTCACATGGCATTTCCCAGGGTAATTTTTAGACTGAGAAAAAGTGAAATAAAGATGATAAGATCTACTGTCAGCACTGTCAAGGATCAAAGTCTAACCACGTTCCAACAAGCTTCTTTCATTTTGATAGTTCTGTGGCATCAGAATGTTTTTCTAAACCAAACTCTGAACTGCGCACAGTGCAACCTGCCATCTGATAAGCAAAAAGGGAGGACGTAAACACATATTACATTAATTCGCTTTGTAATTAAGGTGACATTTTATGGTGAGTGAAACTAATTTTCTCCAAAGATATTAGATATGGGAAACATAGCTGACAAGTTAATGTAGTAGGAAGATAAAATCGGCATATTAGAGGCAGGCTGGAGAGATTAAGATGAACTGATGTCCTTATCCAGCATGGCAACAGCGAGGACATGTAACTACATAAACCACTACCCTGTTCTTCTGGGCAGATGCTCCCTACTAAGACAGTTTAGATATACAATTTACCACTGTCTCAAAACAATATTTTGCAACCCAAAAGAGGTTGTACATGCCATGGTTTTGCAGCTCAAACATGCTACCTAGAGCTAGGTGCATGTCTTTTTGCCCTTTCTCACCTGTTTCACAAACAGCTTGCAAGTATAATCATTCATTAAGTAACTTTCCCTCTCCATCAGTGCAGCCTGCTCCTGCTCTAATGCATCCTATACTACAGCAGTCAATGGACTGAAATGCTGAATCTGAGTGTCCTTCATATGATTCCTTCCACTACTGCAAGTGACAGTGACAAGATGTTTAAGATCCAACAGCTACACTATATTCAGCTTTTTTTTTTTTAATTAAGATTTTTCATGGAAGAACAAATTGTGTCATTCACAAGCATAATCTCTCCCACAAGGAAACACTTTGAACAATGGAAATACAATGAGCGCTATAGTTATATAAACTGCAAACAATCAAATCACATCACATCATTAGTTAAAGCAATTAAGGCTAAATGACAAAGAGTGAGGTACAGGTGCATATATCTCATCATCTACTGCGTGTATCTTTTCCAGAGTAGTTCAGGACATTCACTTTCTGCCTCACATGTCTTGCACCCTTTTTGTTACATCAGCCCCAGAACTAGCTCTAAGTCACCCTCTACAGGGGCTGTCCAGATCAAAGATCAACACAAGATAATCACACAGAGATTTACTCATCTTCTTGGTTGGATTTTGCTGCAAGCTGAGAACTTGGAGTGGACACAGCAGTGCTGTTATTTGGACCCAATTATATAATTTCAATTAAATGAAATTTCAAGCCAGAGTCGGTGTGTCAATGCATGCCATCTCTACATCTTGACTGTGTATTTTAGAGTTATCCCCAACTCTAATATGGTCTTTTTAGGAACATTCGATTCCTAACAGGCCCAAATGTGTGTCACTATGTCTCTATCAGGCATTAGGGTATCCATTGTCTTCACATACATGCTTGTTTTCCAGGGAGACTGACAAACCATAAGAAGTAAAGAACAGAAGCTCCAGCCCATTTAGAGATACTAAATTTGATGCTACCCATCTGTTTGCTAGGCAGAAGCAGGTTCCATGAGCTATTTACAGTCCATGAGGAGGTAAGATTTGCTGAGATCTACCCACCTGGGACAGGCATTATTTTTACCTGAAAATGGCAGAACAATGTCAGGCAGAGAAGCATTAGCAGAGCTGAAGGCCTAAGTGGTTCAGTTATCAGGATCAGGGGTTGCAGGAAGACGCAAGGGTAGGAATATACTCAGCAGAAAGCCTGCTGGAAAATGCTGAGGGGATATTTCATGCTGTACAACCAGCACCTTATGAGAGGGCAAGAAAGCAGAAAAAGCTTGACACAGGACTCAGCTTTGGGAAGCTATTGGAAGAAAAAACTTTAATTTGAAGTTTTTCGAGCTGGAGTAACTAGCTACAAAACTGAGGAGCAGAAGTTCCTTGCAGTGAGACCAGAGTGGTAGGAGTCTGTTTCTAAATATAGTAACTATTTCATTAGGCCTTGCATTGCAGTAAAGTCAATGCGTTTTCTTTGGTTGGGGTTTTTTTTTGCTTAATGCTTGTCTATTGCTGACTGATTTGTGGGATTGGCAAACTGTCATCTTTCCCTTCCGCTTGGAGCAATAGACTGAAACGGGGCTGATGCTCCACTCCCCATGCTCAGTGCCCTGATGCAAGACCAGAGATCCCCAGGAGCTGGCAGGCTGCTCTCCCACTACGCAGTGAGACCACGTTAGGAGGCACAAACCCCGTGGCAAGGTCATCATAAAGCATCTCTAGGCTGCAAAGTAACCGGTTTCTGACACAAAGGGTGATCAAGTACTTCTGCACTTATAGCTTGCCTCACAGAACCTCAGAGTACTCTCTGGGCTGGTTGCTTCTGTAGTATATCTCTGGGGTTTGAACGCACACTTTATTTGTATGTGCAAAGATAACAGCTGTTTTTTCTCAGGCTTTCTTCCTCTCTTTTGTCCATGTACATTATCTTTCTTCCTGAAGAATTGCAACAAGGAAGAAAATGGCAAATTTAGGCTCCTTTCATTTTTTTTAAACCCTGACACAAAAATAGCTTCCACCAGCACCTGCTGTGCAGTCATGTTTCTCCTTAATGTGTACCCTCTGAGACGTGTTGGTTTTTTTGCAAGGGAGAGAGGAGAATACAGAAATTACACCAATGTGGCCAGAAAACAGAAGAATAAACAAGTTTATTTCTGGTTCTCAGCTTTTTCTCTGCTCTCCACACCAGGGAATGCTGCCCTTTAGAGCACACACTGAGGTTCGTGGGGTGCAAGTGCCATTCGGAGACAAACAGGGACAGGCCAGAGGACAGTCAGAGAGAAGAGCAGTGGGAGGAAAGGCAAAGGCCTTCAGAAAGAGCAGGTTTATTTGCAGCATAAGCATAACACCAGTGGGGAGGATTACTTTCTCTGCAGTTCTTAAAACTCCTCACCTGCTGCCTTGAAGAAAACACTTCAGAGAATGAGAGTAGGTCCTGCCTTCTGTCACAAGAGCACCTAGAAATGCCTGTGCTAGTTCGCTGTGGCAGAGTGTGTCCCTGCATTTCAAACAGATCCATTAAGGGTTCAATTGCTGGCCTTGGTTCTTACTGAGCTAAAATATGGGTCCCTGACACACTAATTTATTACTGTTATTTATTCTGGGCTGATTTTGAATTAACTGCCTTTACACAAAAAAGCTTTGTACTTTGGCCTCTCAACTGCTGCTGTTTAGTAGAAAGCCAGGCAATACACTGAAGTGAGCAGAGCTCAATCACACTGTAACTTTATATAAAGCAGCAAATCTACAAGAGCCAAGGCTGGCAGAACACCCAAGGTTTCACAATATGTGAGTCTGCTTTGCCATCTCCTGCCATCTGGAAGACTTCTTAGCTTTTCCTCTGGTCACAGATATCCCACAGATTCATGTTCTGGCTCCAAGCAAACTGTTCCCCTTTTCCAGCGCCTGTAGTGGGTGGAGGTTTCCTCAGCAGCAGCCAGCACAAGAGCCTACTTTATACTTTGACATTAGCTCCAGGAGCCAGGGTGCTGTGTGAGAAGGCACGCAGGCTGGAGCAGCTCATGTCTCTTAAATTGATTTGCCTCCTGGCTTTACTCCTCTCTTTCCTGGCATCGCTGCTGTGCTTTCACTTTTTTTGTCTTCCTGTCCCCAGTCCAAGATAGACTTCCTTGTCAATCTGTATGTTTTAGTTTTAATTCAACATTAGGCATGCTCTGTTTGTCACTGGTGAAGCCTTTCCAGGATGGGTTACTTCATTTAGAGGAGTCTCCTGGGAGACAGAGATGAGATTTATTTCTTGTGATATCCAAACTAGTACCACTTGTACTTTAATAATGAGAAAGCAAACCAATACTGATGAATTTGATCCTGATAGATCGCAGCTGAAGATGGCTGACACTGGGCAGGCTACCAGGTAAAGAAACCAGTTCCCTCAGGTATGAGCCCTCTCTTACCTACTCAGCATGAGCTCAGGGTGCAGTTGTGAGCTGTATATAGACTGTGAACCAACAGAGGAATCACCAAGCAAAGAACATGAATATCTAGAGACAGTCAGTGCTCATCACATTAAAATACTGTATTTGAGGAAGATGAGTTCAAGGGTTTTTCTGTCTGAATACCAAGCCTATTTGAAGATTAATACCAACATTTTAATCAATCCCCTTGATAGTGGACAGAAAGCTGCAAACAGCTCCTTGAAGAGTGCTTTTCCCTGCTTTGTCCTCCTCCACAACATCCTCAGCAGACTGCCGTGATATCTCCATCGGGTACATGGGAAGCCCAAGGGTGCTGTCAACTGGAGACATTCTGTTGGAGGCTGGTGAATCATTCCTACCCAAAACCAAATCTTTAGTTTTCATTTTTGTCCCTTCCTGCTTCTTAGTGACACAAGAAAGAGGATGATAAGTAATGAATGAGAAAAAACAGGTCTCCCAAAAACATCCCCAATAATTCTTTAAGAACAAGCCAGACAGGGATGGGGGCAACAATTAGTGAAGGATATAAATATTTTTCCTGTGGGAAGGCCCAGCCTGGACAAGGATGTCATATAGGATGTCTGCAAAGAGGCCTGTGCAAGCTCTGTGCTAATCCAAGGTCAGCATGAGCTCGCAGCTGGCACCTATCAGCCTGGCCTGCAATTCACACACCTCTGGTGGTCATCCCCCTCCTCTGATATATATCTGGGACCCTTTTCAGTTCCCCAAGCATCTGGGTTATAGTTTTGTAGCTGCATTTTGCCTCCTGGATGGGCTGTTTGGAGAAAAGCTCGTTTTATAAATGCCCCATAGTTTGCAAGTGCCTGCTGAGCGTAGTTCACTGTCAGCTGGTACCCTCGCAGCTTTATCTCTACCCACAGCAATGCCCACAAGCACACTGACAATGCCTCATGCAGTGTGCAGGCAAATTAGACCAGCAAGTGCTGTAACCACCATATTGCCTGATGACACTGCGTGGTGTTGCCACAGCAGGAAATTATAGACCCTGTCACATATTCACATTTTTTTAAAGGATTAAATTTTTGTATGGATGGAATTTGCATGTGAAATGATACTCATTAGGAGGTAATTATGAGATAAGGCCATCATTGTGCATCAAGGCAAGGCTGATTTCCATCTGCATCATGAAGAAATCACCGCCTTCCCACTCTTGGAAACACTCTATGATGGCCAGGTCGTGCTTTTGTCACTGGTCATTGAGTCAGGGATGGGATCTCCTAATTCGGCAGGACCCTTGACCTGTCCTTCAATAGAAGTAAGACATATATGTGAAAGGCCAGTGCTTTTCTCTCATCAGGAGGTAAGTCAGATATGGGTAGTGCTGCACAGTCTCCAGGCTCTGGTGCCTGTGGCACTGGCAGTTCTGTGGGATCAGGGGGGACTGGGCTGCTGCGACCTGGAGAGACATGTGCCTTGCCCACAGCTTTCCTCTCCCCAGGAGCACCTCAGCTCTGCTTGGGTGCTCTGGGTGGCCCAGCGTTTCTCACCAGCATAAGCTCTCACTACTCACTTCTATCCAAGTGCTCCTCTGACGGGGCTGTGTATCAGCAGTGCCTTTGCATGGGGACAGGAATGCAGGAAGCCCACCCAGTGCTTCCAGACATGCAGTGAGCCTGTCCTGGAGACGGGAATAAGCCCCAGATTCCCTGAATGTGTCAGTAACACCCAACCTGCTGGAGCCTGGCATCCCTCCAGGGAAATTGTTTTACTCTATCCCCTCATGACAGCCTTTCAAGAAGGGTTGTACAACATGATTTTTTTTCTTTCATTACAGAACACCCAACCCCTCTCATTTTTTTCAGCAAGTAGAACAAAAATGAAAAGGAGAGAAAAACATTGCTCTATCTGTGAATACATTTAGAGGTGGAAAAGAGGTTCTCAGTGAGAAATGGATATTGAAACATTATGAAACCTATTGCGAAGAGCACTTTAGTAATGCTGCCTTGTTTGCACACCGAGCTCCTGCAGAGTTTTCAGGTCAGGGCTCTACAGAAAACAAGCAAACCTTATATTGTCTCAGCCTAAGTGTAACTACAGCTGTAACAGACCAGAGGAAATTGTTCTCATCTAGCTTTCCTGCAAACCCAGAAGAGCTGGAGATTTTTCTGAAAAGAATTGCTTGGAAACAAATGAGTATTTGCCTGAGTTTCAGGTAAGACACAGAATGACAGCATATGTACATATAGAGGAAATGGGAGAAAGACAAACTAATGTGCATGCAGGTGCCACCTTGGCTGGCTCTGCATCCTATTCCTGCATCTCCCAGCCCTGTTGCACTGGAGAGTGCGCTTAGTCACAGCTCACCCTGGCTATTAAGAGATCATAATGGTCTTTACAAGATGAGCTTGTTTGCAAAACACCCAGGGAGATTCTGCAGAAGAAATACTGGCTAGAAAGTTAGAAAGGACAGATACAACCTCCTGCAGGTAAAATGGCATAAAAGTACACATAAAGGGAATGCTGCTGTGGCTCATAACCGAGACATCGTTAGCGGTTGATACCTGAACTGTTACATTGGTGTGATTAAGAATCACTTTGTCTCCTATGACAGGCAGAAATGTATTAGCAAAGGAAAAACACAGGTAATGTTATTATGCAGCAAAGTAATTAAATCACAGCCTTTCAAAAGCAGAGCAGTCTTGGTGCCTCCTGGCATGCAGATTCCTGCTCCCAGCTACTGTCTCCTCCCTCCAGAGCAGCAGGTACCTGAGGGCTTTGCTTCCCCTCGGGAAACACCAGGCACTCAGGAGCCTTTTTGTCCCCTCCACAGAGAGCAACCAGAGGAGATAAGATCCCTCTCCCCAGCCCCACTCCCCCATTCCAGAGGCCAGAGATATTGAAATGGAGCAGGCCAGCCCCTCTGGGTCCACTTTGGCAAACGCAAACACACTCCTGCAACTGCGGTGCCACCAAGCATTGGCTTTGTCACTCCTCATCCCTGCAGCAGAGCCAGACACTGAGAGTGATTAATCTCCTGTCTGTTCTTGCTAATGACAGAAATTATAGCCAGCTCGATGATTGAATCAATTAACATTTCCACTTTGAGCCCCATTAGGATCAGAGTCCTGGATACGTTGGGCAGGCATGGCCTTTACCTGCCCCTTAGTGATGTGCCTTCCCCTTCAGGCACCAGCATCATGCAAGAAGAACGTAAACAACCTCCAATTTCTTCCTGGCAGAGGGCTATTGCCCACCTCTCATTTTATCCCCAAGATGGCTGCTACCAATGGCTCCCTTGAAAAAAGATCTTCATGTGTGCCTGCAACAAGCTTTCAAAATGGAACAGATGATGGGAATATGGAAGGGGAGAGGTAAAACCTGTTTTGTTCCCTCTCTGTGTTTGCAAATGATCAAAAAAAAGGGTATAAAAATAATGTCTTATTCAGCAACGCTTCAAATGGCATGGAATAAGCAATTTCTGGCATGGGCTGGGAATTCCAGGTCTGATTCATGAAAACTTGGATACAAAAGGCCCACTGTGCCATGACATCTAGGGAAGGCAAGACAGCATCACACTGGACAGTGAACTGAGCAACGGGTGGTTCATTCAGGGCACTTCACCTCTGCTATAGAGCAACCTCAGCTCAGAAATGCTGTTTGAATGTGTGTGATGTTGCCAGCTGCCCTGCTTTTCTCTTGTGGACATTATCTGTGCCTCTTCAGGTATAAAGTGTTTCAGCTTTTGTGGTAGTACCAATACGAGGAGCAAAGCAATATAGAATTTGGCCCAAATAATTAATTCAGTAATAAAAAAAAAAAAAAGGGTCTCTTTTCATTTGAAGCAGACACATTACCATGACAATGCAGCAACGGAGGCAGAGGTGTAGGAGCAGTCTGACAATGCAGAAAAGACCTCTCACTCCAGAGGAACTTCCCACGCAGCATCAGAGCATGCATATATATAGTGAACACAAAACCTGGCTACCACTGCCATGGTTTGTACCATGGTGTCAGCACTCCTCTTCCTCTCCTTGCCACTCCGTATAGATGAGGCAAATCTATATGTGTTGAATCCCTGATCTGTCAAGGAGTGAGGGTCTGTGCCTGCGTGGTCACTCTGGACATCATGGAAGTCAGTGGAATGGTCACCTCTTGCTCCAAACACATTGTCCCTGCTCAGAGACTGATGGAGGCCAGGCAAAACTAGCATCCCTTTTAATGAGAGGAAAGAGCTTTTGATCCAGGACCTCATGCCACAAAGGGGATCAACTTGCAGTACCGGGAACAAAGTACCACGCCTGACTTCTGCACATATTTGAGACTTTGCTGTCAATGGGAACCTGCCAACATACAATCTGAGAAGAAGTAAAATGGTTAGGACGTCTCAGAGAGAAAAGCAGATCACAGCTTGGCACAAAGATAGTTTTGTTGGCAGTGCATAAGTGATGTGAAATAAATTACAAGCCAAAGAAAAGAGAAACCAGCTTGTTCTTTAGGGCACTGCCTCTAATGGGGGTTGAACACTTTCTATTTCTAGCTGAATTATTCTGATGTGTGAAGTGTGACATTGAATTGCTGCCCAGCATCTTATTAGGCTTATTTACAAAATGGCAAAAAGCATGGGAAGACAAGAGAATCATACCAGAAGTCTGCCTACCCCTCCCCAGTGTCTCTGTCACCTGACAGTGCAGCAACACTATTAATTTTATTAGAGATACATGAGAAACAGGCAGTGCAGACCCTTGGCAGATGAACCATCGGGCTGTGTCACAGCAGCACCACCAACTGATTCCTCGTGGCTGTCCCAGTGGCCAGGTGTCCCCCATGCAGGGGCTCAGGGCGGGAAGCAGCCCGGACCCCATAGCGTGATTTAGGAGATACAGCCAGGATGTTGATGCTGTGCCCCGCTCAGGGGCTGAGTGTCACATGCTCTCAGGTAGCTCTTGCTGAAGCACATGCCTTTGGGTGAAGCAGAAAATGGGGAGGGGGCTGGGAGATGGTCAGTTTTTCTGCTATTTCTCATCTTTGAGCAAGAATTCAGACTAAATCCCTTCTAATGGGAAGCTGCTCCTCTACGTACCCAACCCTCTCCATCCAGAGAGTCCCCAGGCATTTCAGATGCATCATCACAGCCACACTCTGCATATGAAATTGCATCTGTACATGAACCCAGAGCTCCCAAAATGAGGAAATATGCTTATTAAAAACATATTTATTACTTTAAAGGAGTCCTCAAGGAGCACTGTTATGAGCCTGTAATATTGCTGTTTGCTCCCCATTGCCTGTAGTGCTCTTTCAGAAGTCTGAAAAGAACATTTCTTTCCCTGCCAATTTTCTCCTTTGGCTTCACTAAACATTTAAGGGTTAGTAATGGTTCTGTTCATGACTACATTATTATTGAAGAATTCAGCACTGCGACAGAAATGCCATTTTTGCAAACTCTCAAGTGATGTTCTTGCAGAGTTTTATTCCAAGCTGTACCAAAATGAGTTCCTTAACCTGCAAAGAACAGATTATATTTTTTCTTCCCTGTTTACATCTGCTATAACAGGAAGGTCCCCAAGAGACTCCTGGCAAGGTGGGCCACCCTGCCTATGCTTTAATCACAGATGAATTGCAACAGGACCTGCTGTGTGTGTGTAACCTGCCAGCAGAGCGACAGCCCCAACCCTTCCTTCAACTCAACAGAAAAGGGAGCAGAAACCAGGACTCTGCATCTTTGCAACCTGTAGCAGAGAAGAAAAAGTGCAGGCAAAAATCTGACCCAAAGGAAAAATGTAGGGCCTTTTCTTGAAAATATTAAAAAAATGCATTAAAATGTTTCATGTCCAGTCAAGACTTGCACTCTTGTGCTGTTCTAAAAAGACTCCCCATCTTAGGTAGCTAATGCAATTCTGCTGGTCAAAGTATGAGCTTGTCTCAGGGAGACTTAACGCATTGCCAGCATAACTGAGTTTTCTTCAGTCCTTGGGTTTATGGGCTCAGATTTGTCATTTCATTCCAGCTATATCTGGTACAACATTCAAGTGAGTGTGCCTTTGGATGAAGGCTAGAGAACAAGGCTGGCTTTTTCCTCCAGCTGTCCTTCAGACCCTGATCCCCTAGCAGACATCAGTTCTCAGGTTGCACTTCATCTATGCTTTGCCAAAACAAACATAATTAAAAACATTGGCTGTAGAATGAAGCAGAAACGGTAAAGTTCTTAACTCTGGCTTGTCCATAACCACTGAGCTGTTTGGATACTTCTGTAGGATTTATAAATCCTGGCTGTGGGTTGTGTGTTTGGGGGAGGTGTTACAGCCTTTTTTTTTTTTTTTTTTTAAACAGCTCTACATTGGATCCTTTGTGAAAAGCCTTTTTTTCTGGTCAGCTCTAGTGGATAAATTTGATTTCTTCATGATTAAATTACAAGAAAAACTCAGAAGAATTAATCAAAGGAAAGGCTAAGGTGAGCACTGAAAATAGTGATGTTTTTAAAAGAAAAGACAGCCCATTTACGTCAGTGGATTTGGGACTTTTGGTCACTTTTATTTACCTAAAGTTTAGGGACATAAAATTAGGTGCCTATGTCAAAACATTTTGCCCAGCTCGCATTGGGAATATTGACAGTTCTTTCAAAATCCATGTCATCCCAGTGTGACAGCAGAGTGCCAGAGGATAGTTTGGGTTGGAAGGGACCTCTGAGGATCATCTGATGCCAGTCCCTGTTCAAAGCAGGACCAACTTAGGTTGGGTTACTTGCCCTTTGTCCAGCCAATTTCAACTGGACAAACTGCTGAAGTCCTGCACTACTTAGAATTCTCGTGAAATGGCCACAACAGAAGTTGTGCATTCATCTCAAAAATTCAGCCCTTGTGTTCTAAATGGAAGTCCTATGTTTGGGATCCAGCCTACCGCTCCCTCCCCTGGGTCTCAGGAGGTTGACATCCCAGGAGACTGCCCTTTAAACACCACCACCAAGGAAATATTTCAGGCATGTACAGAGAAGGATGTTCCATCCATAGGTAGCATCTCAAGAGGTGTATGGGGTGGATTGGTTGTGTTTGGTTTCCTCTCTCCCTGTCCACCTCAGGAGCTGATGGAGCTGATTCAGGTGCAAGGGCTGTGCATGTTCCACTGGCAACAGGACCTGGCATTCAGAAGCTACTGAGTGATCTTGGCAACAGCTGGGGGAAGCCTAACCTGAAGGGGGAGAATGATCCTGGGGCACGAGTTAGCAGGGCTCATTGAAAGGGCTTTAAACGAGGTTTGAAAGGGGATGGGGATGAAACCAGATCCACCAGAGATGAGTCTAAGGATGGCTGCCAGTGCGCCATCCCACTCAAGGTGGGAAATGGGGATAAATGCAGCAAAAAAACCACAGGGCTCACTAATAGGTCAGTATCCATGCAAGTGGTCGGGATATCTGTACCGTGGCTCAAGTGTATATATGCCAATGCCTGAAGCATGGGAAATAAGAGGAGTTAGAAGCTATTGTGCACCAGGGAGACCATGATATAATTGCCATCACGGAAACATGGTGGGATGATTTGCATGGTTGGAGTGCTGCAACGGATGGCTACAGGCTCTTTAGAAGGGATAGGCAAGGCAAGAGGGGTGGTTGGGTGGCGTTATATGTTAAGGAGTGCTTTGACTGCCTAGAATTCAATGTTAAACACACCAAGGCAGAATGTTTATGGGTGAGGATAAAGGGGAAGGCCAATGAGGCTGATATCCTAGTGGGAATTGCTACAGACCACCCAACCAGGATAAAGACACTGAAAAGACATTCTTTCAACAACTTGGGGATGTCTCGCATTCACTAGCCCCTGTTCTCATGGGGGACTTCAACTTACCAGATGTCTGCTGGAAGTACAACACAGCAGAAAGGAGGCAATCTAGGAGGTTTCTGGAATGTATAGAAGATAACTTGCTGCTACAGCTGGTAATTGAGCCTACCAGGGGTAGTGCCATGCTAGACCTGTATGAACAGGGAAGGACTGGTGAAAGATGAAGTGGTTGGAGGTCAGCTTGGGCACAGGGCCCATGATATGACAGAATTTTCAGTATGTGGTGAAGTTAGGAGGGTCATCAGCAAAACCTCTACCTTGGACTTCCAGAGGGCTGACTTTGGTCTCTTCAGGACACTGTTTTGGAGAGTCCCTTGGGAAGCAGCCCTCAAAAACAAAGGAGCCCAGGAAGGCTGGGCTTACTTTAAGAATGAATTTATGAAGGCGCAGGAGCAGGCTGTCCCTGTGTGCCGAAAAAGGAGCCGGCGGGGAAGAAGACTGGCCTGGTTGAGCAGGGAACTGTTACAAGAACTCAGAAATAAAAAAAGAATGTATCAACTTTGGAAAAAAGGGCAGGTGAATCAGGAATTATTTAAGGATATTGTAAAGGGAATGTAGAAAGAGAATTAGAGATGCAAAAGCTCAGCTAGTACTTAATCTGGCCATCTCTGTAAAGGATAATAAAAAATGCTTTTATAAATACATTAATAACAAAAGGAGGGTCAGGGAAAATCTTCATTCCTTATGGATGAGGAGGGGAACTTAGTAACAGAGGACAAAGAAAAGGCTGAGGCACTTAACACCTTCTTTGCATCAGTCTTTAACAAAAAGACTAGCTACCCTCAGGACAACTGGGCTCCTGAGTTGGTAGACAGGGATGGGGAGCAGAATCTCCTTCCTGTAATCCAGGAGGAAGTAGTTAGGGACCTGCTGTGCCACTTAGATCCCAAAAAAGTCCATGGGTCCGGATGGGATTAATCCTAGGTTGCTGATGGAGCTGGCAGAAGAACTGGCTAAACCCTCTCCATCATTTATCACCAGTCCTGACTCACTGGGGAGGTCCCAGATGACTGGAGGTTGGCCAATGTGACGCCCGTCCACAAGAAGGGCTGGAAGGAGGATCCAGGAAACTATAGGCCTGTCAGCCTGACCTCGGTGCCTGGCAAGGTTATGGAACAGATCATCCTGAGTGCCATCAAGCGGCATGTGGAAGACAACCAGGGGATCAGGTCCAGCCAACATGGGTTTAGGAAAGGAAAGTCCTGCCTGACTAATCCCATCTCCTTTTATGACTCGGTGACCCGCCTAGTGGATGAGGGGAAGGTTGTGGATGTGGTCCACCTTGACTTCAGCAAGGCCTTTGACACAGTCTCCCACAGCATCCTCCTGGAGAAGATAGCAATCCACAGCTTGGACAGGTGCACCCTTTGCTGGGTTAAAAACTGGTTGGATGACCGGGCCCAGAGAGTGATGGTGAATGATGCTGCATCCAGTTGGCATCTGGTGACCAGCAGTGTCCCCCAGAGATCAGTACTGGGCCCAGTCCTATTCAATACCTTTACTGATGACCTGGCTGTGGGGATTGAGTCCACCCTTAGTAAGTTCGCAGATGACACCAAGTTGGGGGGGAGTGTCGATCTGCCAGAGGGTAGGAAGAAGCTGCAGAGAGAGCTGGACAAGCTGGGTCAATGGGCTGAGGCCAATGGCATGAAATTCAACAAGACCAATTGCAGGGTCCTGCACTTTGGCCACAATAACTCCAGGCAGTGCTACAGGCTGGGGGAAGAGTGGCTGGAGAGCGGCCTGGCAGAGAGGGACCTGGGAGTACTGGTGGACAGCAGGTTGAACATGAGCCAGCAGTGTGCCCAGGTGGCCCAGAAGGCCAATGGCATCCTGGCTTGTATCAGGAATAGTGTGGCCAGCAGGAGTAGGGATGTAATTCTCCCCCTGTACACAGCACTGGTGAGGCCTCACCTCGAGTACTGTGTCCAGTTCTGGGCCCCTCACTTCAAGAAGGACATTGAGGTGCTGCAGCAGGTCCAGAGGAGAGCAACGAGGCTGGTGAAGGGACTAGAGGGAAAGTCTTATAGGGACAGGCTGAGGGAGCTGGGGTCGTTTAGCCTGGAGAAAAGGAGACTCAGGGGGGACTTTATCACTCTCTTCAACTACCTGAAGGAAGGTTGTAGTCAGGTGGGGTCGGGCTCTTCTCCCAGGCAACTAGCAACAAGACAAGAGGGCACAGCCTGAAGCTGTGCCAGGGGAGGTTTAGCTTGGATATTAGGAAGCATTTCCTCATGGGGAGGGTGATTAGACACTGGAATGGCCTTCCCAGGGAAGTGGTGGAGGCACCGTCCCTGGATGTGTTCAAGGAAAGGCTGGATGTGGCACTTAGTGCCATGGTCTAGCTGATATGGTGGTGTTAGGTCATAGGCTGGACTTGATGATCTTAAAGGTCTTTTCCAGCCTTGGTGGTGATTCTGTGATTCTTTGATTCTGTGATCTTTGTCTATGGCTGGTTCCAGCAGAAGGTTTCTAGTTGTTTAAAATTCCCTGTGACCCTGGGTAAATTCCTGCATTTAGATCACCTTCCTCTTTTGCCAAAGAGTGGAAAACATTGAATTGGCTCTGTTAAAGAGCAAGCAGCAGGAAAGTGAGGTGCTGCTGAAGGCCCAGTGTAATCTTGTCTCCGTACAGCCCAGCCCATCTCCCAAGGAAATATGCAAAAATTTAGCTGCAGAATGGAGTCAGTGCCCACCACAGCGATATGTCTAGCACAATGCAGGCATCCAGCAAGTGCTGTTTAAAACACTGTGCTATCATGGGTGGTCTTCATCTGTCCAGATAGAAGGCATCCCACAAAGCAATGAAGAAAATGCCCAGTAAATGCAGTGTGTTTTGCATTATTCTCTATTTAGAGCTAAATATAAGGTCTGAGGGAAGAAACTCCCCAAAGATCAGCACCCACTGCAGTGAGTTCAGCAGCCAGCATCCCCAGTGCCCCATGCCAGTGCTGTCATGAGCAAACATGACTGATGAGCAAGCCAAGATCTCAGGATAGTGAGAGATCTTGAACTGCAAATACAAGCATGCAGGCAACCACCTAGTTCATATTGCACTAGCCTACCTCAGCCTCATAGCTCAGAGGGACACAATTGATCTGGGAAGACAAAGGGGCCCTTGAGGGTCATCTTCTCTGCTCTGCATTTCCACACATTTCTAAACTCAGGAAAGAAAGACAGTTCTCTGGAGCATCCTAATGCACCCTGTTTATGAAGAGAGAAATGAAATTGCTTCTGTGTTTGCAGTTATTGCCATAAAGCCTTGTCTGTAAGAGTTGAAGAATCATTTAAACAGACAGGATTTTGCCTTAATCTTAAATTTCTGTTACACATTAGTCTACCCAGATGGTACCAGGCAGTGTTGATAATGCATTTCAGATGTCCCATCAATCTTCACATTAATGTCTTTAGCATTTCTGATAGTATTTTGAGAGTAGAAGAGATAAAATGTAAGCATATATCTATGAAAATAAAAGCCTACAGAAAAAAAAAAAACTCCACAAAATTATTCTACAACATTGTTGCCAAATCTGGATTAGATCCAAGTAAAACTGTCACACTCACAAGCATTTTATTCACTACTTTTGTTGGTTGCATGTGCAAAATGGTGGGGCAGCAAGAGGAAGAAGAAAACCATGTTATTTAGTCTACCTGTGAAAGACAAATTGGCTGTGGTTATTTGTCTAAATATCTAAACATCTTTCATACGGACAAAGCAAGATCAGGCCTCAAACCCTCACTCCTTTTATATTCACATACCATCACGTGGGGAGGCAGCACTTCTTGGGGGACTAATGTGCCAACATTTCCTAAAGGTCAGGGTCCAAGCCCTAGATCCAATTTTGAGGCTGTTTTTCATGCTGGCACATGTAGGTTTAAGATTCCTTTTCAAGTCTAAGAGCTGTTGAAGAGATTGAGTAGACACCCAGCGATATTTCTCCAGGGAGGATCTATGCTGCATTTTCATATGCTTTTTGTGAGCCTGGGGAATTACCCTCTTCCCAGAACCTCTGCCACTTCATACACCAGCAAATATTTCTTACTAATTTAACTCAGTTAATGCAGCTTTTATAATAATCAAATGCTATGACATTTTCCACCTGAAAATTATATTCAACATGGGTCCACCATTGTATAGGCTAATTCCTCATTAAAGAAAGGAACTGAAGAAAAGCAGGCATCCGTGGTTGGTGATTGTGAGCAGTCAGAGCACAGTGTAAAAAGCAGTGCTTGTAATTCCAGTGCCAGCCCGTGCAGCTGGGGAAAGATTGCTGCCATCGCAGACAAATAGCATTAGTAATGTCTCATTTCACACGAAGTGGTGAAGGCTGCTAACGATTGAGAGGCAAATACAATTAAAGGCTATGCTCACCCCATCCTTTACGGTCTACCAATAGCACATGTTCTGGTCCTCAACATATAAGCTGTGTATATCCATCATCCCGTTTGTCCTTGTGGGAGAGCCAGACTCACTGCTGGCTGAAAATAAAGGTTGTGTACCCTGCTTGCACCAAAGGAGAAAACTTGGATCCACTGGAGCAGTTTTGCCCCTGTTTTCAGAGAGGACCAAGATTTCACCCCGTATCTTTAAATTCCCGCTGGATGTATGCATGTGCTCATCACCACTGTGGATCAGCCTTTCAGAAACTTAAATTACTTAGTTCTTCCAATCAACCTGCAAGACCAAAATATCTTCTCCTCTTTGGACATGCAGGTGGGAATGGAAAGCCTGTAGTGAACTTCGTGGCAGAAAGTGGAAGGCACCCGTACCATTACCACCACCTCCAGCCTCCACCCAAAAGAGGTGACAGACCAAGATTACAACAATAGCCTCGTTACCAACAAGTTGAAGCATTCTTAACAGAATAACACCTCGCATTATGAGTATTGTTTTATAAGCAATTTGTTACTGCAATCCTGAGAATATTTATGACAAGCCCTTGGTTGAGATGTCAGTGGAAAGCAGAACTGGTGCGAACCAGCAGACTCACCAGTCAGGGAAACTCTGAAATAGCATTAAACCTGCAAAGGCCCACAGTCTGTTGGCACCTTGAATATGCTTTAATCTGCACCTGAGTGTTGGAACAGTTTTTCAAGTGACTCTGAGGACAAGAAAAAAGACAGCAATTAGAGGCCATGGATCTCAAACAGATGTTGCTGGTCTGAAACTAAAACAATTGATAAGACAGTCTGGCCAGCCTGCTTAATTGCCCTGTGCCTTCTGGGTTTAAAAGCTTGGAGTCTATAAATATAGAGGAAAATATAGTGTATGAATGATTTCAAAATCATGTGATAAAACTAATAATCCTTGACCCAGCATCTCACAGAACAGGATGCATTCAAGTGGACATTAGTGCTAGAGCCAAGCATTGTGATTATAAATGATGCTGTAACTTTTGCTGAGCCCAAGAACAGCTCCAGCTCTGAGAAAACCAAGCACATCAGGAATGGTTTGCACAGAGGTGAGAGACTGCTTTGACCTCCACCAGGTCCTTTTCTGAAGAAAGTGCCAGCTGACTCCAGACAGGTTTTCTTTGCCTGGGCTTGCTTCAGTCCTGTTCATTCGTCTTCCTGCCCTGAGAGCCCTCACCCTGGGAGACATTTCTGGCTTGTCGCCTAGATCTGCTTCTGTTGCTGTGGTACTCCTGTCACTGTTGTGCCACTTTGGGTCAGTGCACTCTCCCTCCTCATCCCTTATGCCCTATGAACTTGCCATGGCACACTTCTCCCTCTACTGTCCTCGAGGTCAATGTTACATTATGTTAACTTTTTTATCTTTCTTTCAACTTACCTGGCCCACTGGCCTTTGTCACCACTCTTCTCCAAGGAACATGAGAAATAATTTGTTTTCTGATAGTGCCATTATGAACTACTGTGAAATGTATTCTAAATCAAGAAATAATTTTAATTATAACAATTATTTGATCTAATAGACTTCCAAAATCTGCATCCAGGCACATTTCTCTAGTTTTCTGGGTGGCTTTTGACATGATGGCTATTTCAGATTTGGTGAGCAATTCTTTTGATCAGCAGTTGCAGAACTGAACTTTTCCATGCCTCTGGGCACTGGGAAACAGTGGAGCTGTTGGGTGGGTCCAGGAGAACCCTGGAAATGGTTCAACCACATGGAAAAAGATCAACCCTTCTGCTGCTCCACAGCTAAGACAGCAGGGATGCACCGCTTGGTACAGTGAAATGTATTCCTGATAGAGTCTGGCACACACTGTTCATTTTCTTCTAACTGGGAAGTTGAGAGATGGGAAGACACCCTTGCTTTTTTAGCATCTGCCCTTTAATACTATTTGCTGCTAAGGATGACTGATTATTGTAGAGTATGGCTATCCCTGTGTAGATGTAGGGCATGAAAGTTGTAGGAGGAAGAGAGGTGATCTGGAGAGCAGCCAAGAGCTGACAGCTGGTTCTGTTCTGTGACAAAACCAAGCTTCCTGCCTAAGACTTTCATACTTGAGTCCAATCATAGAATCACAGAATGGTTTGGGTTGGAAGGGACCTTAAAGATCATCTAGTTGCAACCCCTTGCCACGGCCAGGGACACCTCCCGCTAGACCAGGTTGCTCCAAGCCCCATCCAACCTGGCCTTGAACACTCCCAGGGAGGGGGCATTCACAACTCCTCACAGAAACCTGTTCCAGTATCTCACCACCCTCACACTGAAGAATTTCTTCCTAATGTCTAACCTAAATCTCCCCTCTTCAAGTTTTAATCTATTACCCCTTGTCCTATCACTTCATGCCCTTGTAAAAAGTTCCTCCCCAGCTTTCCTGTAGCCCCTTCAGATACTGGAAGGCTGCTATGAGGTCTCCCCAGGGCCTTCTCTTCTCCAGGCTGAACAGCCCCAACTCCTTCAGCCTGTCTTCATAGCAGAGGTGCTCCAGCCCTCTGAACATCTTCATGGCCCTCCTCTGGACTCACTCCAAGAGCTCTATGTCATTCCTGTGTTGAGAGCTCCAGAGCTGACCACGGTATTCTATGTGAGGTCTCACGAGACCTGAGTAGAGGAGGAGAAAGAGTCCAAGCAATGGTTCTTCAGCTGGAGCTATTGGGGCAGGTGAGATACAGAAATGTAGGGAGCATTGGCAAACATAAAGAACGCATGACACTTTCATTAGTGGTTTCAATCCCCTTGTCCATAACTCATAGCAAACCAATCAGGGAGGCATTGCTAAAGCTGAGAAAATAGCAAACTGCCAAATGGTGCCAAATTTTAAGGCTGTCTCCTTGCAACTCCACCCTAGCTCCCCTAGATGTGTCCCTGCCCACTCCTTTGCAGAATGTTCGGCACAGCCAAGCTGGGGTCTCATTAATCACCCACTCAGCTGCTGCATCCTCCTGGGTATAAGGAGCTGCTTCAGCACATTTGATCTTCTCAGGTTTCAAAATTATGTAGAATATCTCTTCCTGCCCCTCCTTTCCCTTGACGTCCATTTATCCCATGCTCTATTGAATTAACCTTCCTGCTGGATGTTATTAGGACTTACAGAGTAGCCTTGTTCTTAATATGCTGGGAGAATTGTGCAGCTCTGGAAAGAACATGAAAAGTTGCTTGTTACCTTGGGTGCGGTTTTCAAAAGCACCTGAAATTTTTGCTCCTTCTGTGCCTGCAGCCAACCTCCTAGGGTCTCCTTAAGTTTGGCAAAACATTCACTCCATCTGCAACCCTGTCATGGTTTGAGGCTAACACAACATAGAAACAGCCACGTGGCTGCTCACTTAACTCCCCCACACACACACACACACTGCAGGATGGGGAGGACAAAGGCCAACTAGAAGCTCATGGGTTGAGACAAAGGACAAGGAGGGTTCTTCACCAATTCAGGTCACGGGCAAAAGACTCACCTTGGGGAAAAATAATAATTCAATTTCACACTAATCAGATGCACACAGGACACAGACAACACACAGAGCAGGGCTTACATACGTTACCCCACCCCTCCCTTCTGCCCGGGCCCAAATTACTTTGTTCCCCATTTCTCTCCCTCCTTCCCCCCAGCGGCACAGGGGGACAGGAGATGGGGTTTAGAGTCAGTTCACTGCCTGGTGGTTCCTGCTGCTCCTTCCTCCTCAGGGAGAAGGATTCCTTACAGTCCTCCCCTGCTTCCCCATGGGGTCCCTCCCATGGGAGAGAGTCCTTCACGAACCTTTCCTTCATCAGTCCTTCCCACGAGGTCCGGAGCAAGCTGCTCCAGTGCGGGCTTCCAACAGAGTCACGGGCTGCTTCGGGAACAGTCACCTCCCCTGGCACGGGGTCTGCCACAGCTGCATAATCCAAGTCCACTGGCAGCTAATCCAAGTCCACCCCTCCTGGCACCTTCAGGGAATGTTCCACCACGCTTCTCCATGAATGCAGGGGGACAGCCTGCCATCTTGCCATAGGTTGCAGGGAAACTTCTGCTTGGGCACCTTCTTCCCCTTCTTCCTCACCAACCACTGGATCTTCACCCCAGCACTCACCTTGCGAGTTCAGCTCTTCTCCTCTTAACTCCTCGCTTTGCTCAGGTCTTATCTCAGTTCTTTCGTATGTTAATGGCAGAGGCGCATCTATTGTCCCTCTAATGGCTCCTTGGCTGGTTTTGGAGCAGGGGGAGCTTCTCAGCTTCTCACCGCAGCCACCCCTGGGGCCCTTCCCCCTCTACCAAAAATCCCACCAAACCAAACCAGCACAAACCCACGGATGTGTTTGGATGGATACATACCCCATACACACAAGCTGCAAAAAACTGCTTATTGGAGCTAGTTCAGTGTCTAATGGTAATTTAAAGAAGAGCCTTGCTTGCTGTGGCTGCTGGTCTTTAATGGAGCTTAAAAATGTAATCTTAGGTCTGTCTCTCTCTCTCTTGGCCCAGTGGCAGGGCCCTTCTGCAGCTCCAATGCCAAAGATAAAAATGGCCTGCCCCTTTTCCTCCTGCTGTCAAAAGCATCCTGCGGGTGGAGAAGTCCTTTAGGCAGCCCCAAGATTCACCCCTGCTTCATACTCCTGCAGTCCCAAGTAGAGGTCTGGCAGCTGTTGGGGTGAAAAGAGTTTGGCCCCAGAGCACTGCTGGGGCCCGGTGCAGAATTTGTTTCAAATTCTTCACGTCTGGTCTCCTCTCCTGCCATTGCTAGTTCCCAAAAGCTTACATGCTCCAGGGCAATGAAAAGAATTTAAAGAAACCACTGCTCCTTAGTGGTAACATTCACCAAAGGTGCAAGCAGGCTGTTTTCTTTCTAACTACTGTGAGTGTAGTGCCTGTAATTATTTTATTTACATTAAATACAGCATTTGCTGAGCATGGAGGCTGCCTAGGTTGCTGTGATATCAAGCACTGAGGCCCTGCTGTGCTATCCAGTTAAAGCAGGGCCAGCATTGTGCTCCTCCAGGTGGATGAGGTTTATGCCTGGCCAGTATCACTTTGTGCCAGGCTTTCAGGCACAGGGAGGTGGCACAGGGACGGCAGTCCCTGCTGGGCTGCCAGGAGCCTGCCTTGTTGTGATGCTCTGCTCTTCACGGCTGGGTAGCCCTGTGGGGTGGTCCTAGGGCTGCAGCAGAGTTTGATGGGCTCTACTGACCTGAGAGGAACCAAAACGTGGAGAAGAGTTGTGTGATGAGAAGGTGAGGTTGGTATCAAAACAAAACCTTCTCTGCACAGCACAGAAGAACTCAGGGCATCTCAGGGAAATAAAGGTCCAAATAGCCAAGCAGGGAGAAAGGGGATGAACCAGAAGCAGCCTCTGTTAGTGTTTTGTGAAAGGTAACAGGATGATGGATTGCCAAGGTAGGAGCTGCCTTTTTCCAGGGAGATGCTTTACTATCTTCCAAAGCTGCCAGACCCAAGCCTGCTCAACCCACTCATGTCTTATACTCCACTCCACATGGGTTGAGAAATTCCTCCGCTTACTCTTAAATCTCCTGGGGCCAAGTAGGAGACAGCTTGTGTCAGGAAACTCTGTCATTAGACAGGAGATTTCATTAAACAAGCCCTCTTGGATCATAGTAGCCAGCGGGAAGGGCACTAACCAGCTGAGTACAAAGAGGAGAAGCCTGAGCTGCCACAGGCTGTGTGGGAAGTGATGCCAGCCCTGCTGAGACGAGATTTTCTTACTGTAACCAAACAAAAGAGAACAGAAATTCATGTTTAATTCCTAGAGATTTTCTTCTTCAAAACAACTTGCACATACTAGGCTGTTCTGCCTCTGGCACAAAGCACCTCTCTAGGTCCAGTTAGCGGCAGGGCTGAGTGTTGTGCCCCTGAGGCCCCAGCAGAATGGCCACCCTGGGCAGCCTGGCCACACCAGCTCTACCCACAATGTGGTGAAGTCCAGAGGGGAACATGGTTCTCTGGGAGGAAAAAAGAACACACATTGCAAGGCTGGGCCTATGGAGGTCAAAGGAAATTATCTGTCTTGTTGGGAATGCAAGAAAAAAATGGAGAAGAAAAAAAGAGCAATTCTAAGCTAAGCTGCTGAATTCCTTCTGGGAGGATACACCTCCCCAGGAGACCTGGGCTATAAAAAATGTTTTGCTTTTTTCTCTTCCAGAAGGTACTGGCTAACATTTGCCATCAGGAAGGCAGCCTCCCAGATAATACCACAGCCTGAATTCACACAGAGAGTGGAAGCCCAGCTGGGCAGTTTCCCTTTTCAGCAGATTTCTTTAGCACGTGGATATTTTTTCACCACTGTCATCACTGTTTAGCAAATGACAGATCTGCTGGAGCGCCTCACAGACAGTTTTGATTCACTCAGGGCCCAGCTCTGTTTCCCAGAACCAGAGCTGCTAGGGACAGAAAATACTATTTTATCCATCTGTCGGGCACAGAAGGACTTCTTTTGCACCCAAGAAGATAGTTTTCCAACATTTAATTGCTTTTTTTTTTTTTTTTACAAGCCTAATGTGATGAGGCTGTCCCTGTTCCCTTACAGTCTGCTGTCAACACCTCAGACATATCTGGCTGTGCCTGGCCTTAACATTTCCAGCTTTGGAGAAGTTCTTCAGCCACACATTTTGTGCCTCTTCAGTCAGCGCTGCTCTCAGGTGCAGTGCTAAGACCTTTAAGTTATATCTCTGCACTCACTAAGATTTCAAAGTGTTTACTTGACTCCAGCATGTAAGGGCCACTTGTGGCTTATTGAAATAGCAGTGTTATCTTAGCTCCTCCCACAAAAATTTTCTCCTCTATGTCCCACCTCCATTTCAAAGACGGTGAGGATGCCAGCCCTGTCTCCTAGGAGATGAAGTTGATGCATAAAAATACCAAAACTATTTACCTGAAAGCACACTGCCAGGGCCGAGTCTGGGCCTTTGAAACCCTTTGGCCACACTCTGTCCCTCTGGCCCTGCCCAGGCATTGGAGACCTGCTGATTGTTCATGCTAGACTGCAGTACTCTTCCATTTCCTCGCTCCATAACAAATGGTGCTCATCTCTTGTGCCACCTTTGCCCATGTCACACATAAATTTGTCCCAGTACCAAGCCTGCTGTTTGCACAGGCCATTCATTAGGGATAAGTAGAGCACAGAGTAATGAATGTGACTAATTGTATATAATTATACATCCCAGTTCTCTTCTTATGCTGTATGTGTGTATCTGTTTATAGGGCAATTACACAGTAAATAGGATGAAATTAGAGGGATCTATGCTGAACGGCTGCACTTGTCACAGAGTGCTGAACTGGATGGACTCCAAATGGGGATGCCATCTCCTTTCACTGGAGTTCCCCCAGAATCAAGATCTTGTCAGGTTCTTCAGCTTCAATCTCAACCGTCGAAGGTAATTTTCACAATTACCTTATTTTCTGCTGACCCTGCAGCAAACAGCTGCCTCTATAATGAACTGTCTTTGCTAAATATCCCCTACTATTCGTTTTTCTTCTGCTGTTCCTTTTCTCTAGTCTTAAGCATATGTAGTACTCAGAAACATGTGCCACAGCTTTAGGTCAGTGTCCTACTAAAACAGGATTTTGATGGCAGCCTATGTAGGTGGTGAGTGATCAGCTGATGCCAGATGTTCATGCTTTTCCCTGCATGAATGAGTTACAGATCTTGGTTTGAACAGAAAAAATACATAGTATGTAGCTGCAGCTACATTGGAAGTCTCAGAGGAGTGAAAAGTATTTATTGTCCTGGTCCAGCTTGCTAGAATGGAAGAGGTTATCTATTTTTACAGTGCTCAACAGAGGGAGCGTCAACTGGTTGGAGCTCCAAAACACAGCTTCAGTATGGAAGTTAGGTAGTAAGAATAAAGTTGACAGAGAGTGCTGGGAAGGAAGCATTCCCTGCCTCTGCCTTTTCTCTCGGTTCAGTGAATAAATAAACCTGAAGTTCTCACAGTTGTCAGTCCAGCACTTTTTACCAGAACTAGCATCTTAAATGATACAGATGATGTTGGGTCGATAAAGTCTCTGCTAAGAATAGCTGTACAAACATCGCTTGGGGCTTTCTATAACATTTACCTGTGAGCTTCTCACACCCTACCTACAGAGGTTACTCAAACAGGCACATTGTTTAGAGCCACCACTTTTTCGTCTAGCCATGAAAGCAAAACCAGAATTCAAGTCAGATTTTAGATGCGTCAGAAAAATGTGTTAGATGGACTCTGCGTGTGAAACCTTCCTGCCTGTTGCTAAAGTTGAAGCAAAGCATAATAGAGTTTGATGGGGTTTTGTTTTCCACTCTGAACTTTTACTGCACAAATAACAGATTAATATAGAATCGTAGAATGGTTTGGGTTGGAAGGGACCTTAACGATCATCTAGTTGCAACCCCTTGCCACGGCCAGGGACACCTCCCGCTAGACCAGGTTGCTCCAAGCCCCATCCAACATGGCCTTGAACACTCCCAGGGAGGGGGCATTCACAACTCCTCACAGAAACCTGTTCCAGTATCTCACCACCCTCACACTGAAGAATTTCTTCCTAATGTCTAACCTAAATCTCCCCTCTTCAAGTTTTAATCTATTACCCCTTGTCCTATCACTTCATGCCCTCGTAAAAAGTTCCTCCCCAGCTTTCCTGTAGCCCCTTCAGGTACTGGAAGGCCGCTATGAGGTCTCCCCAGGGCCTTCTCTTCTCCAGGCTGAACAGCCCCAACTCTCTCAGCTTGTCTTCATAGCAGAGGTGCTCCAGCCCTCTGCTCATCTTTGTGGCCCTCCTGTCTATCCTATCAGTATCTGTTTAGTTTCTAGCACAGAGGTGCTACTGCTTGCAAACTGAATAGCACTGAGATTTGGAAAGCCAACTATGGGAGAAAGAAAAAAAAAATCTATAGTTTTCGCCCACATGTTGCTGGTTTCACAGAGAAGTTTTTGGGTTGTTCAATGCAGTTAGTTTGGCACTGCTTGGCACAAATGGTTCTTTCATCACCTGCATGAAGTGGATCAGGAGGAGTCATCCCCAGTTTGTAACATCACTTGAGTCAAAACGAGCCCAGAACATTGCTCAAAGGAGAGATCAGAGATTAAAAGGCCTTTAGGCAGACCTATCCCTCATCTCCTTTTCTGGGAATGTGAAAGTCACACCAACGTGGGCCAGAGCATGGGAGAGATGCAGGAATTGTTACTTCTTGGGTGCATCCATGCCTACCAGGAAAAATAAGTTCTAATTTTCATGCTTTTTAGCTTTATACCTTTTAATGTTGGACAAATAAATCCATGCTTCCTTGAACTTTTCACCATGCACTGAAGACATCCGCTTGAGCAACCTCCATGTCCTTCCCTCTCATTGGAAATGGGAGTGGGACAGTGCCATGCTGTCCTGGTTTAAACAGTAAGGGTGAACCACAAACCAGAAGGCAGAATTGCTCCCCATTACGCCCCCTCCAGCCTCCCAAGGGAAGATAGAAGGGGAATAAGGAAGGGAGAGTTAAGGGTTGGGAATTGAAACAGGAACGAATTTACTATAACATCAGAAAGGGAGTAACATGTGGGGGAAAGCACAGATACAAACACTTACATACAAACAGATACAAAACCGATCTTGCTGCTGGCAGGAACAGGGGAGTGAGAGCCCCTTGCAGCAAGGCTGCTTCAGGAGAGGGCTCCATGGCTCCTCACAGCACCAGATGGAGTAGGATTCTGGAGAGCACATGGCCAACCAAAGAATCCCCAGGCAGCAACCACAAGGAAGCAAGTGCAGGAAGGAAAAGGGCAGAGCTTCCAGTTCTCCTGCTTTTATAGAGTATGGCAGGAAGTGGGGGGAATACTGACCCCTCCCTGTTCCGACCCTCCCGGGCCTAGCAGGGTCTTAAGGACCCTCTCCCTAGTTCCTCTTATAGGTGTTCGACACCATGCCAGGGTCCCTCAAACCATAACACATGACCATTTCTTCATGGTGAACTTGTGAAGACTTCCACTTTTAATTTTCGCTTCATAGGAAAGAACCTGAAAGGGAGAGGCCCCAGGGTTGCTAGCCGTGGTAATGATGTTAGACCGGTCTGCATTTGGTACAGTGAGAGAACAAAATGAAAATGCTTGGCTGGGCACTCATGGTCCCAGGAGAATCCAGGACTGAAGGAATACAGCTTTTATGTGAGATGTGTGAGTGATTTCCATCCCATTTTCCATTGGAAAAAATTCCTGAATTATGGAGCCTTCTCCAAGTCCATTTAAAACTCAGAGATCAGCTGCTAACTTGGGACTGCTGGGGACACACTGGGTCTGCCAATTCATCTCTAGAAAAGAGCTGAAAAGATGCACAATACCCAACAGGTGTAAATTCAGGATTTGTTCATAGGTGTGTAGGAGATAGAGCTGGACAAGACTAGCACCCTTATACCTTCATAGGTTTGAGCAATCCCAGCTTCTGGGAATGAAAACTTTGAAACTCCAGGAGCTCTGAAACACCTGAACTGGAGAATGCACAATGACCTCTTCAGATCTGCACAAGCTTAACCTGAATCAAACCTGGTGCAGCATCTTGACATCTTACTTCACTGTCTTCTCAGTCTGTTCCTTTCTGTTCCCATTTGAGAAAGGCTTGCTGATCTCAAAACACCTGCCTCAGATGTCTCTGCAAGGCTGGAAGGTTCTACCTCACACTGTGCTAGCCCAAATGAAACTGCCTGACATACTGAGATTAGCTGTGAGACTGCTTTTGGCAACTAAATGGCAAACCCCTTCCTGCCCAAGTGAGTAATGGTACCTTACTTTCCCCAGGGAAGGTTTCTTTCTTTTATAAACACTGAATGCTCTTGATGACCCTTCAAAGATCTGCCCAGCAGGAGAGTAAATAAAAGGCCATGAAGGAATGTGCTAGCCAAGAAACTGAGAAAACCTTGCTAAAGATAGCATGAGAAGGTTCAAAGAGGGACGCTAATGCAGTTCATGTCACTGAGTAGTCAAAAACAGGAACTGAATTATTGTCACATTTTAGATTGAATTTTCTCTTTAAAACTCTTTTGACTGGAGGTTTTCTATTCCCAGACCAGGTATAGCTGTTGTAGGGAGTACTGAAGTTCATCTCTACAATAATCATGCCTAGGAGAGCTGAGTATAGGTTCCATGAGTGTAAAAGTTTTATGCTCTTGCCTGGAAATGTCCAGTAAGAGGGTTAGCCATGAAGCCTAAGGCAGCTGATGTCCCTCTTCAAGGAGCTTTTCTTTACTGATTAGAGAGTGACCCTGGAGAAACCATCTTTCTTATCCTACTTGTAGCATCCATGCTGTCATGATTTTAGTGATTCAAGCACTCATCCTCTGCTGGAGTGATGCCTTCCCCTTTGCTGCACAGACAGCAAAACATTATCTGATCAGAGCCAATTTGTCACATCTCATCAAGACTGGAAATGGCAATCTAGATATGAAAGAGTTTATTGTTCATGCCCAGCAGCGCTGCTTTCAGTCCTGGTGTGTGCTCAACAGCTCGGGTGAGCAGGACAGACTGGAGCTGAGAAGCTCAGCAAAAGAGCTGCAGTATCTCTGTGGCAGTGTTTTCTGAAAAGAGTTAATTTCCTACCGTGGCATTCTTGATACTTTTATCTATTTCCCACAAATATTTGAAGAAAGCACATAAATAAAAGTTTGTCTAGAGAAAATGTCAGGCATCTGTTTGTGCAGGGCACGTTCTCACAGCTATTCCAAAAACCCTGGAGGGGTGGGGGGCGTGATGTGGGTATCATGCTTGCCTGGGAAGAAGAACAATAATGCTCCCACATTCCCACAGCATGAATATTTGAAAGTCATTAATCAGCACAGTTAGAGACTGGTCATGTTGAGAATGTCCATGTTGATGTGTTTGCAGGACTCACTTGGGAAGCATTCCAAAACGGGGGGGGGAAGCATTTAATTTTTTGGTGTTTCAGAAATCCAAAATGAAACTAAATCCTGCCAATAAATAGAAGTTAGAAATTAGCTTGGGCTCTAAGTCCTCTCAGATTTCTAAGCTTATTACACTGGGGGGTTAGGAAAATTCCTGTGAATTCCTACATTTCTCCATTTTGGAGATAAAATATATGGGTTTGGCAGAAAGGGCTGATTACAGTAATCCTGAAAGTTAAGTCCAGTAAAGTTGTGTTCTCTAGGAGTCCCTAAATTGTGGGTCCTTCTGAAAGTGTGCCCTCTCCTTTCCCCTAAGCTTTGGCTCTCCATGATGAACAAAGGCAGCAGCACTGGCATCACATCACCCGAACTCACCTCTCTGGAGAGCAAGAAAGGAAGCCTCGTGGCACCCAGAAGCAGCCCTGCCAGGGACTTGCACCTGGGTAGCAAAGCCCTTGCTTGGAAAAGACTGGTGGGAAGTTTCCACCACCCACTCTCACTTTGTTAGGTTATCTTCTCACATATTTTCCTTTGTGCTGGCACCAGTGCTAGTGATTGATCAAGTCCGGTGTCTCATGTGTTAGCTCTTTGTTTAATTTTAACTCTTTTAGTAGGCCTAAAAACAGTTGAATGTAACCCTCTATTATAGAGGAAAATGTTTATAACCACTAGAAATGGAACATTATATGAATATGAGTAGTGGCTTAGCATGAATGACTAACTGTAACAGGCATCTTACATCATCCTTGCTTTAGTTAAGCTTAATGGAATTTAGGTGATGGACAAATACTGGAGGTGAGAGACGAAGATGAGTCAGGACTTTCTGTGAGAAAAGGTCAAAAGAGGCAGCTTGCTGCTAAGTACCAACAGACATACTCTTCACCTGATTTAGACCAAGGTGGAACAGTAGGAACATACCTAATTAGCTCATCTGGAGTTAATATTTTGTATTATTGATTAAGAACATAAGAAAGGGTCTCACATTGAGGTTGAGTTTCTCTGACCTGTATCGCTGCAAAGGTTCTCATCTGCAGCAGCCAAGCCCTTCCTAAAACCTAACCTGTTGAGTTTAACTGAGGTAAGAATTTCTTCATTTGCAAGGATTCTCTTTTACATCTCTGAATTAATTCTTACTTTTGATTTTTACATTTCTTTCTTAATTTCATTATACAGCCACATGGTCACCATTTGTCTGAGTTGCCAACAGACCAGCACATGAACTTGCCATGTCACATCGGCAACACGTTGCCCTTTGCTCCTCAGCGTGCTGTGTGGTCAGGACGTTAGCTAATCTTCTGCTCACCTGTTTCCATAAAAGCCAGTTCTCTTTGAGGTGGCCTACTTGAGCTTTTGTGGCTTTCCAGTTAATGTCTGGGGGTTAACACATCTCTCCTCTTGAATGCCAGCTTCCTTGAGGCAGGGGACAGTTTTTCAATGCTGGAGTCTGAGATGAGCACACAGCTGCGTGTTTCTATTCATACAGGCATGGCTGTCTGTCAAATGCAGTAAAATTGGATATTTACCCATACATTTGCATGAGGAATCAAAGGAACCATCTACAGAAGTAGAGACCCTTCATTTCAGGGGCTAGCTTGGATCCCTTCTTCCTTTAAAATGTCAGCCTCCAGTACCTTCCCAGAGGGTGACACTGTACCCAGAGTAGTTATGGCTGCAGAGTCAAGCAAAAAGCCATTTATGAATAATAAAGAGAATGGAGGAAAGAACTCTGTGCTCTGTCCTTTTGGCATTAGGCAATTACTGCCTAACTCCTTTCAGAGGTTTATGCTTTTTCATTTAGCAATGCCTGGCTGATTTCTCCTCGTGTGGAACCAGAGAGCATTGCATGCCACCAGCATTTACCTTTTAGCTCAGGAGTCCTCTTTTTAAACCTGATGCTTTGTGGCTGCCTGCGGTACATATGTTTAATAAATATTTAAATGCTGGAAGAACTTTATACTCTGTGCACTTAATCTTTTAAAATCATGTTGCTGTCAGAATGCTCCTCCCATGAAGTGCTCATGGCAAAGTGCCTTATCTCTTCTGAAAGCTTTTTTGACTCTCAGCTGTACTCTCTCTTGTTTTTTAGCCAGGCTTTCAAAATTACATACACAAAAAAACAGCTGCTAGATATTTATGTGGAACATTAGCCTTGCAATTAAAAGGAGAGAAAAAGAGAAGCTCTACTTTGGGGTCCTTCACAGTTTCATTACTGTTTGTTCTGCTCCATCTCTGCGTTTCTTTGAAAAGTGAACTGCATTAGGGGGCCCAGCTGCAAGCAGGTCCCATTGATCACCAGCTGCCTAAGGATTTACCCACACTAAGTCGTTAAACAAGTCAAGTCATGCTAAAGGTTATGAGTGATTCCGCAGTCCTATCCACAGCTTCTTCTTTCTGGTCAAGTAAGCATGGTGAAAAAACATCCCAGGCTGGAGGTGGAGCCCATCTACAGACACAGAGGCTGCACTGTCATCATTGTCCTGCTAGCAGGGTGCTTACCTATGTCCTAGGCCAGAGAAGGCTGCAGAGTTGGTGCCTCCAGCTTGGATCAGACTGATCCATATCCCCAATCCTCCTGTTTCAGTCTGTGTCTCTTCTGGACAGGATTTAGACTGCCAAATTTCAGCCCATGATGTTGGAAGCATTTTTTAAGCACTTATCATTCAATCCTAACCAAGTCCTTGTGTGCCCAGCAAGCAGAGGTGGAAGGAATGAACTCTGAGAAACAATGGCTAGTGAGGAAATGCAGAGCACAGAAAATCCTACAATCTCAACCATATTCCAAGCAACTAGGGAAGCCTTTTGTAAGGATTAGGGTATGTTTCAAGAATCTTACAGTAGCTGTGTTTGCTGTGATGCTGTAGCAATGGCCAAGGGATCAGGTATGAACACATCTTCCAACAGTTGTGTATATTCTGATTTCAGACAGAGCTGCTGGGAGAGAGAGTGCCACTGCCTTGCTCAATACACTGTCTCCAGTTGGTGAGCAACCAGCACTAGGGAGGAAAAAGATAACCAAGCCAGCAGAAGAGGCCAGCCTGGTGTAGTGCATGTGGCATGCAGAAAGAATTCTCCCATCTCCCACCCAAAGGATGCCTGAAAGGCTCGTCAAGGGTAAGTCTTGTGGCTGGCAGGAGTTCATGGCACCCAGTAAGAGTCAGAAATGCAAATGACATTGTGGAGTCAGGAATGCAAATGACATTTTTCCTTAGGACAAGAGACTTGAGGGTCCGTTACCATTTGCTGTGGTCCAAGGAGGAGAGCCATCACTGAGCTGAGTGTGGGGAGGGAAATGTTTTCCTTGCAGCCTTCCAAAGAATTTGACCATTGAAAATTCCCAACACTCTCATGGCAATTTTATTATTTTCATTTCACATACGAGGAGAATGAATGACACAATGGCACACAGAGTGAAAAATAAGTTTTGTGGCTTCTGTTTCTAGCTCAGTGTCTGGCTATTTGTCTTATCTCCAAACTAAATACTTCTCCTAGTCAACAGCACTTTGTTTTACCTCTCTGCAAAACAGGAATAAAAAAGAGCTGAACATGAGCCAGCAGTGTGCCCAGGTGGCCTGGAAGGCCAATGGCATCCTGGCTTGTATCAGGAATAGTGTGGCCAGCAGGAGTAGGGATGTAATTCTCCCCCTGTACACAGCACTGGTGAGGCCTCACCTCGAGTACTGTGTCCAGTTCTGGGCCCCTCACTTCAAGAAGGACGTTGAGCTGCTGGAGCGGGTCCAGAGGAGAGCAACGAGGCTGGTGAAGGGACTGGAGGGAAAGCCTTATAGGGAGAGGTTGAGGATGCTGGGGTTGTTTAGCCTGGAGGAGACTCAGGGGGGACCTTATCACTCTCTTCAACTACCTGAAGGAAGGTTGTAGTCATGTGGGGTCGGGCTCTTCTCCCAGGCAACTAGCAACAAGACAAGAGGGCACAGCCTGAAGCTGTGCCAGGGGAGGTTTAGCTTGGATATTAGGAAGCATTTCCTCATGGGGAGGGTGATTAGACACTGGAATGGCCTTCCCAGGGAAGTGGTGGAGGCACCGTCCCTGGATGTGTTCAAGGAAAGGCTGGATGTGGCACTTAGTGCCATAGTCTAGACGGTGTGGTGGTGTTGGTCATAGGGTGGACTTGATGATCTTAAAGGTCTTTTCCAGCCTTGATAATTCTGTGATTCTGTAGGGGGACTGGGGATATTCCCAATTATGAATTTGTAAAGAGAGAGTTCACATGGCTAATCAATGCAGTCAGAAAATCCCACACTTGAGATCTCACACCCTTTGAAGGACTGCTGTCTGCCTAGACTGAGATATAGTTGGCATTTGGACTCCTAGGGCTTTGCCATCTGACAGTATTTAATTAAAATTTGCTTTGACATATCGTGGTGGCTGTCCCCACCCCCACAAGCACCAGCTCAGGCCACTGTGCTGGGGGGAGACCTTGCTGTGCAGGGCCGTGCTGGGGCCAGGTCTTTGGCTTCCCCGCTTCTTCAAATCTGCTCCCTTGGTCCAGGGCCAAAACATCTCCCAAAAGGTCTGATAACGGCTGAGGAGGTTCCTTGCTTGCAGCCAGGCTGGCAGAGCTAGCTGCGCTTCCCTCTGAGCTGTGGATGGACAGTGTTGACAGCACAACATCAGGAAACACTGCGTCATGAAAACTGAGGTATCTTGTGGGAATATTTCATGTCAGTTTTAAGAAAAATGTTGACCAACAGGATTTCATAAGCAACCTGATTTAATTTTGTTTTGATTTTTGTGAACTACTTTGCTGTCTTTTCAAAAAGAAGTTATAGCTATTAACTGATTTTAATTGTGTGCACATATAACAATACATATGAAAATTAAGAATGACATGCTAAGTTTTAATCTATTCTGTGACAAGTGTTTACATTATGGAAACAAAGTCTTTTAAAATTTTAATATGTAACTGTTAATTAAAGATATATCTGTGGTTAGAAAATGGAACAACTGGGTTTTTCCTTTTCACAATAAATTTTGAAAATACATATTGCTCCAACTCAGAAGTCTGGATCTCCAGCTATAGAGCTTCCTCTGTTGCAGGCAGCTCTCTGTTCAACCCTTTGTCATCAACAGGTGGGGCTTCCAAAAGTGATCTGTGATTGTGAGGATGTGCCAAACACAAACCAGGCATCCATATTCCCACAGGTTTTACTTCCACCTACCTCAGCTACATTCTTGGCTACAAAACCTTTGGTAACACTTGTGATCCTTCCGCATCACAGTTATTCAGCTGGGGCATGGAGAGTGCACACTGTCCAGTTGAGACTCTGGTGAAAAGCTGAAGGACTTTTTAGCAAGTCAGTTTCAGGACAGAAATTATTCTGTTTGGATTCCCTTCACTTTCTTCCAGTCATTATCTCTAATTTGTATGTGGAAGGCAAAGCTTCTAATTATACACTACAAAGAGTGCATTTTTTAAAAATAGAACCAAATGTTCTGCTGGGACATTCTCAACTGAACCAGCTCCTATTTAGCTTCACAGTCTCTGTCTTCCATGTGCATGGAAAGTATTTTTTACTAATGAAAACTAGGTGGATTGCATGTGACAAAGGCTAAGGTACTAGAATAGGATTTGGGAAATCTGGATTCTGCTGCTGGCCAACGATGGTTTCACCTGCTGTGTGACCCTGAAATCACTTCAATTTTCTGTAATTCAGCCCCTTTGTCATTTAAGATTCCCTGGTACAAAGCTCTCTGGATTTGGTTTGTTGCTACCAGGACCAGTCTCACTGCACTTGGAATTGTTAATATAATGCAAAAAAAAACCAATTTCAGACCACTCTTTGGTGTATTCCTCAGATGTGTTGCTCTACAGCAGATGTCCACATCAGGATTTGTAAGCATTGGCCCTGAGAGATGTGAGTTGTGGGGTGCTTTGCTTCTCAGCCTGCTTCAGAGAACATTTTGCGTGACCCCTTTCCATTTCTTCTGGCTGATGAGAGAGGGATGATGCTGCTGGGCTGGAAGGAAGCCCTGACAGTGTGCAAGAGAGGTGACGACATTCAAGTGGAGGGTTACGAGGAAGAGGGACTAATCAGGACTAATTTGGGAGATAATTCAAGATCAGATGAAAGAGGTAATCATACTTGTATTTTGTATTGGTATCTTCCTTGCCTACTACCTTCCTCTGATTTAATTAACTGCATCCTCAGCTGTCAGCTTTCTGGACAAAAGCCTCATGGCTCCATGCAGGGAAGAGGGGCTTTGGACACCCACCTGATGACACACAGGTTGTTAGCAGAGAGCTTGTCTTGTGCCACCATGGATCCTTCTTAGCCACTGCTGCTAGGTGAAGACCCTGGCTGTGTCCTGCTACTATATAGAGCTGTTGAAGAGAAAAGCAATTCTCAGCTCTGGTCGAAGGGTACACAAATGACTGGTTTCACAGAAGGGACTGTTTTCATCCTGGCAGAGGGCCTCTCCCTCTCCCTCTCCCTCTCCCACTCCCTCTCCCTCTCCCTCTCCCTCTCCCACTCCCTCTCCCTCTCCCTCTCCCTCTCCCTCTCCTCTCTGTATATGACCGCTTCAGATTTTCTCTCTGAAGATTATGGATAAGGCTCAAATGACAAAATGGATAGAAGACCTGGCTGTGCTGCAGTAAATGTTAGTTTCTCTCTCCCCATTGCCCCCTGAGCCTCACAACAGCCACAGGCTGGCATCTCACTGCCAGGGCAGGAGCCCACCTGCATAGGCCAAGCCATCTTCCACCAAGAGTCCACCACAGCCCTCTGGTCAGCCACCACAGCCCAGCCTGCTGCTCATCAGTACCCATTCCAACAGCGGGACGAGTTGCACAGGTGGGACTCACATGCAAATGGCCATGGCGAGAGCCCATGTGCACAGGAGAGGGGACACGTGTCCAGAGGACACCACCCAGCCCTGGCAGCTGCTGCACTGCTGAGCTGTGGCTGTGCCCTTGCAGCCGAGGGCAGGGGGGCATCACCTGGCCCAGGGCTGAGCCCTCCTCACCCTGGTGGGTCCCTGGGGCAGCTCTGGAGAGCCCTGACCCTGCTGAAAAGCCAAACCATCCCTGATGCAGCCCAGTGCTGGAGGCTGTGTTTATGTGGCAGTGAGTATGTCATGGAGATGAAATCTCAAGCATGCTTGGGGCAAGAGATTCACGGGCTGCTCCGTTTATGAATACAGCTCAGCCAGGAGCGTGTGTTTGACTGCTCAATGTACTGTAACACCCGTCGCTTCCTGCATTATCCACTTGCCCCAGCACTAGAGCTGCCACCTTCTCAAAACACTCATTTCATGAAGTGAATTGCTTTTCCATTATTATCTTTTTATGCAATTAATATTTTCTCAGCAAATCACAGATCACTGCCTCCTCAATATCTAAAGCAATTAATGAGCCCCAGCTGGCAGCCATGGATGAATGAGTCACTCTGCTGAAGAAAAAGATATCACCATTGCATATTCTCCCCTTGTGCTGTCATTTGTCAGCTGATATTTTGGACTGAGTGTTCTTGTTTGTCATTCCCATGATGGAGCTGGACCAGCCCTGTGAAACTGCCAGGTCATAGGGCTGCGTGTTCAGAGGACTCAGTCCCCTCTCCCTGCTCGTCCTGGCCATCACCCCTACCACAGCTGTGATGGGTGAGAAAACAACACTGGAGACTCACTTCTAGCCAAGCAAGAAGTGGGACGAGCGTCTGCTGTAACATCACAGCCCACTTGACTTCTCTAAGAGGGTTTATGAAGTTCCGAGAGCTACTTCATGCTCCATACTTTATGAAATGCAAGTAGTTTTACAGCCTTCTTCAAAGAAAAAAAAACCAACCTGAGACATCCATGGGGCAAATTCTGAGTCATTTTTTAAACATATATACATCAGTCCCGTATGCCTTTCAGAATGTATGTCACAGGCATGTTTCAGTACATTCCTCCATCCCATTCCTCTTACAGCCTGCTGCAGATAGCTTTGCTGACTGAGGTAAAAACCATATTTTTGAACTGCCTGTGATGACACCTTGATATCTTCCCTATCTGACAAAACAAAACAAAGCAAAACAAAACAAAAAAAACCCAAACAAATAAACCCCGAACAAAAAACCCAAAAAACAAGCCAAAAAACACCCCCCCCCCAAAAAAATAACAAAATTAAAAAAAGAAATTTACTTAATTTCTTTTGTTGCCGTTTACCCACCCAATTCTACATGAAGTTGCTTTGAGTCCCATTTCATCTCTACTGACTAAAGAGACAGCTTTGTCATCAGCACGCTCTTTGGTCTTTCTGTTCACTTGCTGTCTTTACAAACAGCAAGAAATGTGATGAGTAGGGCGGTATCTGAAGAAGATGAAGACTCCTGGCTTAGTTCAGGAAAGCAGCTGTGTTTGTATCTCAAGAGAGCTGGTAACTTTTGTACATCTGCAAACAGCAGCCAAGCTAAGCATTTATGCCAGCATCACCAGCAAAGAGGACAGCCAGCCCACAGTGTTGCTGATGACTGGGATAAATAGAAGTCTGAGAAGCCCTGGAGGTTAAGAGTCAGGATTGGGAATCTGAAACAACACAAAATGGGACCATGGCAGCAAATGGGCAGTAGGGTGATGATCAAAGAGAACACTGAGTGTGGCTGGAGAGTTTGGGGAGAAGCATAATTCAGGTCTTAGTCAGGAGAAGGAAATCCAGCCTGAAGAGGCATGAGTTGCTTGGATGACAATTTATTTTGCAAGCGGAGGAAAATCCAGAATTTCTAATAACTAATTAACAAACGTAAAAAAAAAAAATCCAGATACTGATGGTTCAAATTCCCTCCCTGACTCAGTTTTTAAAAATTTTTCTCCTAAGATTCTAGTGTCACCTCTCCAAAGTAAAGATAGAAGAAATGCACATAAGAAGGAGGTGGCAATGAGCAAGGGGCCCTCAAAACCTACTGAATCACACCGTTCACATGTTAAAGCTTTGGTTTCAGTCATGAGAATGCTTCAGGTCTGCCAAATCATTGCGTGGCTTTTAATCTGAAGCTGTTAGCCATCATTTTAAGCAGTAAGCAAAGGAATCCCTCTGGAGAGTTTGTAAAATGTTTTCATAGATAGGATTAATGGTGAGTCCAGCTATATTACGCTTTCTTCCTCTCAGGATGCTCTCCTACAGACCGTCTCCCTGCCCCATACAAAGCAGGGCTCAGAAGGCCTTGTGATGCCCTTCCCTGGATGCCTTTATCACTGCCTATTGAACCAGAGATGTGTGTCAGAAAGACACAGACCATGCATTAGCCTCCTCCTTTCCCCAGTGTTGGACAAGATCCAGCAGAACAATACAGACTTCTGCTTTCCACATGGCCCTTCCAGTTAATGTTTCTTTTAGGAGGCGAGAAAATCATCCCATTATTACTTATTAACATCTACTTCATGTCAGATCTGAATTTGACCTACATTGTGCTTGAGCAAAACGCTCATTGAAGGAGAATATTGCCTAAGGACTTCAAGTTTAGGTCGATTAATTATTAATTTTTCTATTTATTTATTAAAAAGTCCTGGTGAAATGGGAACATTAGCTGTTTTCTTTCCTCATGAACTCGTTATTTCACCTGGTTTCATCTGGTTTTGCACATGTTCTTGCCCAAAGAAACAAGTCAAGAAGTGTTTTTGTGGAGGTAGAGGGTCAGATTTTTTGCCAGGCAGGCCAGGGTACAGTCACATTTATTCTTCTCACACACTGCTTTGTAGAAAAACAGGCTGGCAGATAGAATGAAATATTAGCTTCATCTCCTGCAGATCAGAATTAAAAAAAGAAAGCCAAGGGTGGAAGAGACTGAATTTAGGAACAACAAACACCAAAGCTACAGAGACTGCCAGTCAAAGGAAGTATTTCACTGTAGTGATTTATTCATTTGGAAGATGATGTAGAAGACCCTTTTCTATCAAGACTGTTCATGTGTAAGCCCATTTGGTTATTCAAGTTTTGAGGCATATATTTCTGCCACTCAGTGACACTCTAATGTCTTCCCAGCGTATTCCGCCTCCATCATATTTTCAGTTTCTTGATAACCCAAAAGAGCAGGATTCCGTAACCTTCCCTTTTGTGCTTTCCTTCACCCCATCTACTGCAGCCTGGTGTGTCTTACAGCCAAGCCAAGGAGACAAGAGTTGTGAGAGGAAAGTACTCTGTGCTGTGCTTCATAAGACAGCCATTGAGAAAGAGCCTCCCAGCAGAGGTGGGACTGGGAGCAAACACTGGGCAGACATCTCTGTGAGCCCAGTGCTCCTAAAGAAACATCCCTGCTGTGCTGCTTGCATGCTGAAGAGAAGAAACGGTTGCTTCTGAGTGAAGGCTTCAGGGATTACTCTGGACACACAGCACAAAATAAAACAAAAAGACCCCATAGAAACAAAACACACTGGGTGCTTTCAGGAAAGAGGGGCAAAACCACATACCTTGGTAGCGCTGTAGTCAGACCTGCCAGGCACTCAGGTGTGATGGCTGGGCTGGTGTAGAGCTGCAGAGATGGAACATACTGGCATTTTCTAATTTAGGTCCTTGACATCTGTAGACATTTCCTGGGACACAGGAATGTTGTATTCTTGTAGTGCTTAGTGTCACCTACAAATCTAGAACCAGTAAAGAAACCTTCTTGAGTCTCTGCTTGATTGTAACTTCATTTATTTTCAAGGCACACAACCCAGCTGCAGGCTGATTGACTTCTGACACTTGTGAGATCACAGGCGTCAATGTCAGCAATTCTCATCTTTCTCCTCCAAATGGGTCCTGAAATACCATCCAGCGTTTCAGCCCAGCATCACATATGCTCCTTTATTTTGTCTTCAGGAGTGAATAATTTCAGGGCATAGACTTTTATTTGAGTGCACTATATTTCTCCTCCTGTGAAGGTCTAGATATTGCTGCTGCATTCTGTCTCAAGGGCTCTCCCTAGCAGTTCCTGCGATAAAGCTACTCTCTTCCTCATAGGGATCCCCATATTGAGGAAATAAACACAGAGTTCTATCCACAGCCCTTTGCCTTTCTTTTTGGGTGTTCTGGCAGCTCTGATTAGAGGGGTAAGAAAGTGGTCCTCTCCTCCCTTTGCTGCTGACACCCTGAACTTCTCTCTTTCCTCTCTCTGTCACACCCTGCAATGTTCATTGACCCCAAACCCCACCTACTTCTCCATCAATAAGCTGTCTGCTGCCAGTGGCTCAATGTGCCACCATGTTATTAGGAAAAAAAGGTAGCCTCACATACCTTTAGCAGGCATGTATTTCAATGCTTTAATTGTGCAGATTCCCTGATTAGGTTAAGGGGTTATACCCATCACCCAGCAAGAGCTGTAGATAAAGACTTAACTGCAGGTAATGACAGTGTCATGAGGTGCAGACAAGGCAATAGATGGGAGCTCTATTCTCTGAAAGCAAAGCAGGGGAATGAACTTTCAGGGCTAGATCACAGATCCAAACATCCACCTCTTTTGAAGGTAGTTAAGGCAAATGATGTGGTGGAAGTAAGTCTAGGAGGAATTGCAGCAAAATGCCTCCAGGAGAAGTATGTTTTGGATAGCTGGCAGCCTGCATGCTACCCACCTGGGTAGGACCCGAAGCACTGTGTCTGGTAGTGACAGGCCTTCCCCATGGTGGGAAAGAAGAAGCATCAGACATGTTTTCTTCTTGGGGTGTTTCCAGTCTTGTTTTGCAGATGTACCTGTTCAAACCAATGTGAGGAAATTCAGAGAAGTCTCAGAAGCAGATTCTGGCTTGTTTAGTGTTGCATGGAGATGGTTCCCTTCCTCAGCTCCAAGCTTCCTGCCACAATGCAGCAAGGCTGCCACACTTGCGTGTCTCAGCAGGGGACTGTGGAAAGACCAGCTACCATCCGGCCAGCACCCCAGTGACTTGGGCATCACCTTTTCAGAGTCTTCTCTGGAAGGACTCAGTATCTCACAAACCTTCACCCATCGCACTGGCCCCACTGCTCTGCAGTGCTGGAGGTACAAATAACAAACGCCACCACAGACCAGAAATAGAAATGCAAAGGAAGAAAGAGGTGTGGTAAAGGTAAAAGTAGCAACAAGTAGTAGCAAACTCTACACCATTTCCTCACAGATTTCAACAAAAGCTGACGTCTTTCATGCCTGAGTGATGCACCTTCTCCCTGCTTGTCTCAGCAGCCTCCCGACCTCTGCCCATGCAGCAAGCTCCCTGCTTCTCTGCTGAAGCTCGTTTCCCTCCCACCCACCTCCACCCCACCCCTGCATGCCTGTACCTTCTGTCACTTCTGCAAACTCAGTTTCTCTCTTGGTCAGTACAACTTCTACCTCCACCCAGAGGTCCCCACTGGACCCAGAATGCAATTACCAGCATGAGGGTGCAGGCACTTGCCAGCCACAGAGCACGCAGGCTGTAATGAACTGCAAACTGATACATACGAGAGGTACCATCCATCAGAGCAGACAAGTCCCTAACCTCCAATGCAGGTCTGTGCTTCTATGCTTTAACCCAAAGGCAGATGGTTAACCATGTGAATGTTGGCAGTTCCAGTTCAGACCTATTCTGATTTCTGAGAATAACAGCACTCTGCATAAGGGTTTGACTGAACAATTTCCAGCCCCTCATTCCTTTTCAGATTGTTTTGCTTCCATATATCACTGTTTGTGACTGTAGATGTGTAACTGGTCAGTAGGAATCTTTTCCACTGACTGATTGTATGCTTGAAATACTTAAACTGGAGAATAACAACTAGCAGAAGGTGAATATTGAATCTCCTGCCTGTGGTATGAACTTCCAGGCAAGTAATAACTCATGCTAGACATAGTGGATCTCCAGGAGTTTAATATTTTCACTACGTTATACTCAGTGATAGAATTGCTTGGGCTTTGGAGGTTTTGGTGAGTGGTATTTTTTTAGGGTTCTTTCCTGAAGAGTTAATGTTTCACTGAGTATGTTTGAGGTGGAAAGCAGGGGTGTGGAGTTTTCCTCACCACCACTACTGCAGAGGCTGGTTGCACCTTCTACAAACTAAATCTAGAAAATTTTTGGATGAAAGCTAATTTTTCACAGGATTTTTAGAATAAATTTATGAGCTGTTCACTGTGTGCGTGCAGGTGTGTGTGAACACACAGTGGGTCGTAGGAGCCATGGTCCACGTATATATGTAGTCCTCCATGTGCAGTATAACTGTGTAGGTGTAGGAAAGCAGACATGGTAGAGGCATGGGAGCTGAGTTTGCTACACGTCAAATGCCATTTTTCAGCAGGCAGGGGTTTTCAGCACTCAGTGTAGGCTACAGGGGGGGGGAAGCCAGGGAGAGGGGTGGTCTGCTGCTGGGGAACACCAGCAGCCCACAGGGAGCTAAGTCCTGTTGTGGGGCAGGAGGGAGGAAGCCCCTCAAGCAGAACAGCGTTTCCATCCATATGGCATTAGCTCCCAGTTCTGCTTCAGCAGCTCTGCCTCTAAGGAGAGACCACAGAGTTTCCCATGACAACATTTTTTAATAACAGCCAAAAAGAGCATTAGCTGCCCCTGAAGACACCAAAAGAAGGTCAAGCTGCAGGAAGGGTCTTCATGCTTTTTCCACCTCACCTGCAAATTACTTCTGCACTCACAACAACCTGTGGCCCAGCCCTGTCTCTTCTCCCGACTGCTACCTGAACCCCTTTCACCACGCTCTGCCAGTGCCGCTGCAGGGGAGAGTGAGCCTGGCTCCCCCGAGGGAGAAGAGCCTCTGGCAGAGCTTCTGCAGCCCCAGCAGGCAGGCAGGAGCAGTCCTGTAGCACAGGCACTGCTGCACACACCTCTTCTGGTGATGGGTGCCTGAGGAGGATGTGGAGGAGCTGTGCACCTTCTCACAGAGCAGGGTGCAAGCCTCAAAGCAGAGAGTGGCAGCCAATCCCCACACCTCTTGGACATCCCCCATTTTCTCCACTGTAGAGTGAAACTAGTGCCAAGTTCAGTGCTAAGATATCCAGCACTACCCTTCCTGCCAAGCACTTGCATTCAGGTGTTCGCTCACTCGCTTTTCAGGGATGCCAACCTTGTCTGGCTTGCTGAGTTACTGCAGGGTGGTCCTCAGGGACCAGGAAAGAAGACACCAGGCTATCAATGCCAATGGGGCAAGTGCCCTGTTTCCCCTAGCCTGTTCCCAATAGCTGTTCCTGCAGGCAACAGAGGCAGGCTGCTGGGTTAAGGGCCAGAACAGCATGTTAGATCTGGATGGTACCATGGGGAAAATCAGCAGAGTAATTGTAACTGCTCAGGGTGAAACAGACCAAAATATAAACCTATTTTCGTTCTTCACCTGTCCTCACATATGTACTTTGCATTTTTAATAAAGATCAGCTTATTTTTTCAATTGTCTTCTGTTTGTTTACTAAGCTTAAAACTCTACAGAAGAAAAATGTGTTATCCAGACAAAGCTATTAAGTGCTGTATTTCTAGCCCCACCACCCTTTGCTGAGATGTTGTTCTGGAACAGTGCTGGCCCTGAAAAAACTGTTACCTTACCCAGCAGTTACAAAGGCAAGTTTTATTGTGTCTGCCCAGAGGTGCTGGCACTTACAGAGGGAGCATAACTAACATCCCTGAAGAGGGATGCTTGCCCCAGCCCCCATCTCTCACCCACACGTGCCCTCTTCTTTTTCCCCAGAGAGACATTGTGCAGATACTGAAGGTGCTGGAGTGGATGCAGCAGCTCATGGAGGAGAGGGAGCATCAAGCAGAGAGTTGTTAGATAGAAAAAAGCATTGTGTGGTGGCTATTAAGCACTGCTAGATGAATATATAATCACAAGCTTGTCAGGGCTTGATTTATTTTGGTTATCTGCCTGATGGTAAAAACATATACATCTGTTTCTGAAATCACCACATGGTAAAATGCCACTGCCCTCACTCCTGATTATATGGGAAAACTGACTGACTTAAAAAAAGACACCCAAGGCAAGGTAGAGACTACAGGCTTGCAAACTCCCTCCCCTCTGAGATGCAGCAGGAGGCAAGGGGCACAAGGGCACACTGGCAAGCAGTCCCTAAGTGTACCAAAGGCTGATGAGATTGTAAGCCTGGGCTGGAGGATATGTTTTTTCCAAAGTCCTAACCTGTCCAGGGGCCTCCTCTGCATTCAGCTCCTGATGGCAGGGCAGTCAGGGGCTGCCTAGGACCCTTGAGGTTTAGAGGACTAACATCTATTATATTTTATGTTGTTTGGGAATGGAAAAACCTCTGTCTAGCTTCCCCAGAGGAAACCTACTGCATCAGCACAAAATCCCCCTTCATCAGGGAGTGAAAATGAAACAGCCCTGGTAGGTACCTTCTTGGCCATTGCACTGAGAAAAGCCAGGGTGGAGATTATCTCTTTCAGTTAATTTTTTCTGACACTTTTTCAGTCTTACTTGAAATTCAGCTTCCCACCTTGTCCCTGGGATACTGTCTCACAACCACACATGCAGCGTGCATATGTTCCTTCCTAAATCTTCCCTGCTTTAGTGTTGTCATTTCCAGATGGTGGTTCCCCTTCAATTCAGCTAGATGTTCTCCCTCCTTCCCTGCTGTCCTGTGGGCTGATGGATGCTGGACTGGTGCTCAGCCATAGCTTACACAAGCGTGTAACTTGGCCTCTCTTCATTTCACCTCATATGCCCACGCCTGAAATGCTTTTGCAGCTGCTCCCTAGGCTGAGTCCAGGTTACCAGCATCCTTCTTGTGTCACATGTCTTGGTATTGAGGCTGCAGCCTGTGCTCTCCCTTCCCTCACATCAGTGTGGTCTCTGCCCAGGGAGTTTAATCTGGGCAAGTCCAAGGAGGAGACTCTGAAGAGACACTTGTCAGCCCTTCCCACACAGGGAGTGAGGCAATGGGACTGCACTTGGCTGCCAGACTGATATGACACATCACCAATAAACATAGTGACTGAAGAGATTATGAGCAAAGAGGGTTGGCTGGAAAAGAATTCCTCTGTTGACTAGAGGGTGCTCCGTTATCCTGTGTGCAATCTGTTCAACGCCATGGGATCCTGCAGATAAATAACTCCTTTGTCACCATCTAACACACACCACACACTGGCAGTTACTGCTTTGGGCAGAAGGAGCCCAGAGCCTCCCTGCAGCTTGAGGAAGGTGTGTGTTACTCCCCGTGGGGCACTGCCTCTTAATTACTTCTGTTAAAATGACTTAAATGAACCCTACGGCTTGTAGACTCAAGAGGCTCCTGAGGATGCTGTGATGCAGACGTGGTGGGGAAATACTGAGATAGCAGCAAGAACGGACGGTATATTCCTGCTTGGAAGGGAGAGAAGAAAACAAAGAAGCTCCCTGTGCTGGTTTGGTTTGGTGGGATTTTTGGTAGAGGGGGAAGGGCCCCAGGGGTGGCTCCGGTAAGAAGCTGAGAAGCTCCCCCTGCTGCAAAACCAGCCAAGGAGCCATTAGAGGGACAATAGACGCGCCTCTGCCATTAACATACGAAAGAACTGAGATAAAACCTGAGCAGAGCGAGCAGTTAGAAAAGAGCTGGAGAGGTGAAAGGGAGTGCTGCGGTGAAGATCCAGTGGTTGGTGAGGAAGAAGGGGAAGAAGGTGCCCAAGCAGAAGTTTCCCTGCAACCTATGGCGAGATGGCAGGCTGCCCCCCTGCATTCATGGAGGAACGTGGTGGAACATTCCCTGAAGGCGCCAGGAGGGGTGGACTCGGATTAGCTGCCAGTGGACTTGGATTATGCAGCTGTGGCAGACCCCGTGCCAGGGGAGGTGACTGTTCCCGAAGCAGCCCGTGACTCTGTTGGAAGCCCGCACTGGAGCAGCTTGCTCCGGACCTCATGGGAAGGACTCATGAAGGAGAAGTTCGTGGAGGACTCTCTCCCATGGGAGGGACCTTATGGGGAAGCAGGGGACTGTAAGGAATCCTTCTCCCTGAGGAGGAAGGAGCGGCCGGAACCACCAGGCAGTGAACTGACTCTAAACCCCGTCCCCTGTCCCCCTGTGCCGCTGGGGAGAAGGAGGGAGAGGAATGGGGAACAAAGTAATTTGGGCCCGGGCAGAAGGGAGGGGTGGGGTAACATATGTAAGCCCTGCTCTGTGTGTTGTCTGTGTCCTGTGTGCATCTGATTAGTGTGAAATTGAATTATTATTTTTCCCCAAGGTGAGTCTGTTTTGCCCATGACCTGAATTGGTGAAGAACCCTCCTTGTCCTTTGTCTCAACCCATGAGCTGCTAGTTGGCCTTTGTCCTCCTCATCCCAGAGTGTGTTGGGGGGGGAGCTGATGGAGTGGCTGCGTGGTTGGTTCTTTGTTGTGTTAGGCCCAAACCATGAGGCAGCTGAGATGCAGAGGAGAAGCCACTGGCTGTGGGCACACACACACATATGCCCCCCCAGAGAGTCTGTTGCCTGTCTGAGAGCACAGTATCTTCCCCCTTGTCAACCCTGCAGGAACAAGGCAGGAGGTGGTGACAGCCAGTCACACCTCTCTACCTCTGGCACCAACACTGCACTCAGCTGTCAGATGCTACTGGGCACAGAGCTGGTCGCGTCTCACTGGCACAGAGGACGGAGGTGGAATTGGTGCTCTGATGAGTTGTCCCCGAGTGCAGCAAGGTGGGGTGGGGGCAAGGATCACGGCTGGCTGCACTCTTCCCGCAGCACCCCCCTCACTGTGGGCTGCCCAACCGAGGAGTTTCATTTTTTTTGATGAATCAAGGCCTGAAACTTTCAAAGCAACCTGGGAACACAGTTGTGTCTCATGAAGAAGTTTTAATGGTAGCTGTGAGGATAAATCCCCTGGATCTCTTTGAATATCACAAGAAAGATCTGGAACAGTGAGTCATTCAAGGGCTCATTATATTTCCCACATAATTAGTTGTCCACTGAGAATTCCAGATCAAGAAATCATGTTTTGCTTCCACTTCTCATGTCAGCTGCATGCAAGATCTAACTCATGCTCTGAACCTCTGTTGGGTACTGTTAGCCAGCCTCTGTGATGTACTCCAGTTGCAGAGGAAGAAACAGTGTAGGTGTATCTTACTCTTCCTTCGGGAGCCCAAGGCTTTGTTTCCTGCTGGTGAGCAGTCCTGCTGAAGTCAGTCCAACCACCTGACGGTGGCAAAGATGCTCTTGTGGGTCAGCCCAGTTCAGCAAATGACTCTGAGCTTCTTCAGGCTGAAAACTGCTCAGGGGGGGTAAAGTGCATTGATATTACTGCTGTGGGTATTTTTATAAATTGCTTCCTCCTAGAGCCCCATCCCCCTCTATTAGTCTCCAGGCCACTAGCAGCAATAAATGCCTCCCCTTTCTTCCACTTTCTGCAAGAGTTTCACTCAGTAGGAACAGGGTGAAACTGCTTTTAAATCCCTTTACTGTTCATGAAAGTGGATCACATCAAAGATAGCCTTCCCCTCCCTTCCTGAGAAGGAAATGGTATCACCCTGCAGACTAGCTCCTCAACAGTTCTTTAAATCCTCAGAGAAAGGACCATTTTTCAGTGCTTTCCACCCAGTATTTCACACTTTTCCGCCAGTCCTGACCTGTGGCCTCTAAATATCCTCAGCTGCCAATGCAGAAAGCTGCACAAAGAATTTAGAATCATAGAATTGTAGAACAGTTTGGGTTGGAAAGGATCAAGGCACTGCCTTGGATTAGTTTTCCTTTGGTTCCTTTCAAGGGTCCCACAGGTGAAGATCATGGACTTTCGTGTGCCTGCAGACCATGGGCAGAGACTTAAATTGTCCTTGAGCATTACAAATGTTAGTTTGGTTCAGATGTTAGCTGGTAACAGTTTCACACAGTGTATCCAAGCCTCTGCTTCTCAAAGAACAGGGAATTGTAAAGGCCAAAATTTATCTCCATTTTAATCCCATCATAATTCCAATAGGTAACTGTGAAGCAGAAAATAATGTCTCTTTTTCCATTATAGAAAGCTGAACAATTCAGACACCTTCTTTAGGCCTCCTCCTCTCTTTCCAAGGTAATAATCATCCCACATTTCAGTGCTGCAACAAAACCAGCCATCCAGGACTTCATTGTATTCACTAGGCTTCGTACTGACAGGAGGACAATGCACAGATCCTCTTGCTGTTGGAGTGAAAAGAGAGTTTTATTTAGTTGCTGGAACATGAGGCTTGTGATGTAGTTTCTGGCTCCTTTGGAGGACAGGCAGTGGCAGGTACTCACATGTCCAGATATCTGCTCACAAAGCAGGGAGGATGTTTATGCAGCCCAAGACTGGGACTCGGCTGAAATGGGAAAAAAATCTTGCTGCAGATTTCCTCTGTAATTTTGGCCACATCATTTTGTCTGTCTATGACTCTGTGACTCATTCCTCCACCTGCACAGAGAGCAGTAAAAGCACTGCCTGTCTGCAGCTGGTGGCTACGAGAAGCAGCGTATGCAACAAGTGTCAAGGACTCAATGACCACCATGATGGGAATTGTTCAAGAATTATTCTTCACCTTGCATAACTTGCCCCCAAAGCTCCAAGCAACATCAGTGCCCTCCTCTGGGGTTCACCAGTGGTGCTGAGGGCCTTGCAGCTGTCCTTGCTCCTATATCAGGCTTTGAACCTGCAGGCCAGAGGTGAACATAGAATCATAGAATCATAGAATGGTTTGGGTTGGAAGGGACCATAAAGATCATCTAGTTCCAACCCTCTGGCATGGGCAGGAACACTTCCCACTAGACCAGGTTGCTCAAAGCCCCATCCAATGTGGCCCTGGAACACCTTTGGGGAGGGTACATCCACAGCCTCCCTGGGCAACCTGTTCCAGTGTCTCACCACCCTCACACAAAATAATTTCCTCCTAATGTCTAACCTAAATCTACCCTCTTTCAGCTTAAAACCATTACCCCTCATCCTATCACTACATGTCGTTGTAAAAAGTTGCTCCCCAGCATTCCTGTAGGCCCCCTTCAGATACTGAAAGGCTGCCATAAGGTCTCCTCAGAGCCTTTTCTTCTCCTGGCTGAACAACCCCAACTCTCAGCCTTTCTTCCTCGGAGAGGTGCTCCAGCCCTTGGCCCTCCTCTGGACTCAATCCAAGAGCTCCGTGTTCTTCCTGTGTTGGGGGCTCCAAAACTGGACACAGTGCTCCAGGTGGGGTCTCACAACAGCAGAAGGGGAGAATCACCTCCTTCACCCTGCTGGCCATGCTTCTTGTGATGCAGCCAAGGGCACGTTTGGCTTTCTGGGCTGCAAGCACACATTGCTGGCTCACGTTGAGTTTCTCATTGAACAACACCCCCAAGTCCTTTTCCTCAGGCCTGTTCTCAATCCATTCTCCACCCAGCCTGTTATTTGTGCTTGAGATTGCCTCAGCCCAGGTGCAGAACTTGCACTTGGTCTTGTTGAACTTCATGAGGTTGGCATGGGCTCACTTCTCAAGCCTGTCAATGTCTGTCTGGATGGCCTCCTTTCCCTCCAGTGTGTCGACCACACCACACAGCTTGGTGTTATCAATAAACTTGCTGAGGGTGCACTCAATTCCACTGTCCATGTCTCTGACAAAGATGTTAAACACTGGTCCCAGAGCCGACCTATGAGGAACACCATTCATCACTGTTCTCCATTTTGACACCGAGCTGTTGATCACTACTCTCTGAGTGCAATGATCCAGCCAATTCCTTATCCACAGAGCATTCCACACATCAAAACTGAATCTTTCCAATTTAGAGACCACGATGTCATGCAGGAGGGTGTCCAATGCTTTGCACGAGTCCATTTAGATAACATCATTTGCTCTCCCCTTGTCCACCAAAGCTGTGACCCTATCATAAATGGCCACCAAATTTGTCAGGCATGATTTGCTCTTGGTGAAGCCATGCTGGTTGCCACCAACCACCTCCACATTTTCCATGTACCTTAGCAGAGCCTTCAGGAGGATCTGCTCTTGCTGGGCACAGAGGTGAGACTGACTGGCCTGTAGTTCCCTGGGTCTTCTTTCCTTCCTTTTTTGAAAATGGGCATTATGTTTCCCTTTTTCCAGTCAGTGGGAACTTCACCAGACTGCCATGACTTTTCAAATATGATGGAAAGCAGCTTTTCAACTTCATCTGCCAGCTCCCTTAGGAGCCACAGATGGATCTTGTCAGGTCCCTGGACTTGTGCAATTTCAGGTTCTTTAGGTGATCGTGAACCTGCTCTTCTACAGTGGATGTATCTTCTTTTCTCAGTCTCTGCCTTCTGTAACTTAAAGGGTGTGACCGGAGCCCTTGTCAGTGAAGACTGAGGCAAAAGTCTCAGTGCCTCAGCCTTCTCCATATCATGTGTGATGAGGTCTCCTGCTTCCTTCTGCAGAGGGCCCACATTTCTCTGTTCTGTCTCTTATCACTGATGTACCTGTAGAAACCCTTCTTATTACCCCTGATGTCCCTGGCCAGGTTTAACTCTACCTGGGCTTTAGCTTTCCTAACCTGATCCCTGGCTTCTTGGACAACTTCTTTGTATTTCTCCCAGGCTCCCTGTCCCTGCTTCCACCATCTGAAGACAATCTTTTTATGTCTAAGAGTGTCCAGGAGCTCCTTGTTAATCCATGCAGGTCTTCTGGCATTCTTACCTGCCTTCCTCTTTCTTGGGATGCATTGTTCCTGGGCTTGAATATTGACCAGCCCTCTTGGGCTCCTCTCCCATCCAGGATTTTATCCCATGATATCGTACCAAGCAGATCCCTGAAGGGGCTGAAATCTGCTGTCCTGAAGTCCAGTGTAGTGAGCTTGCTGCACACCCTCCTTCTTACCCAGTGGACCCTGAATTCCACCATTTCATGGGCACTGCAGCCAAGGCTGCCCTTAAGCTTGACGTTGTCACACAGCAGGTTCCAGCTCAGCACCCTGCCCTGTCTATATCCCTGAAATAAGAAGCCTTGTTCTGAGAAGCATGGGATTAATTTAGCCAAGGAGATGAAAGTTTATGGGCCGTCAAATTATATGTGATCAGAACCAGGTTACATTTATAACAGGCATACACACTACAGTCCGTAGCCAAAAATTTAAAACCAGGTGATGCCTCCAAGAGAAAGAATGAGGAACAAATTATGAACAAGGGAAAAGTGGCAGTTTGAGAAAAGAGCTCACCATAAGCTTGACAGTAGCTGAAAAGTATTTGTTCTTTTAAAAATATCCTGACTGAGGGGAGCTCTACAGACAGACAATTTCAGTAATACGTATATCGGGAGCCTGTGAGTACCTGTGTAAATGCATTAAAAAGGGATGAAGAGGATCTAAAGGGAGCTGGAAGAAGTGGTGAAAAATCTATGACTCAACATTATTGGGACAGATAATGTGAATAAAAATGTCCTGAGAACAAAAGAAACCCTAAAATTGTTATAGATCTTTTACCAGATTAAGATAATGATATATCTAATATTCTTGTACAAAAAAGCCAGCAGTATCCAATAAATATCTATCTTCTGTATTCTGTAAGAAACTAGATGGCATACTAGTATCCTATGAGATCAATGATTATTCTACTCTCTTCTATGTCAACAACAAAAGTTATTGAATACCCTTTACTAGAGAGAAATATTTCTACATCAGGACACCTAGATAATGCTCAAAAGGTTTCTAAAAGCTCTCTGAAGACCTCTCTAGATAGTTATTATCAATTTTAAATAAAATTTTGGAAAACTGATAATTACCTGCAAAGTAAGGGAGGCATTGTTCCATTAACTTTTGAAGTATAAATGGGACAGCAAGGGAAGGAGAGAGCAAGGGAGAGAGAGATGAGAGGGACAGGAGAGAGAGAAGGAGGCTGTCTCCAGCCCATCTCTGAGGCCACTAGTCCAGGGTGGGTAGAGCGATGTGAGGCAGAGGCACGCAGGGCTGGGTTATTATTGCACACAGCAGGGTACAGAAAAGAGAGTACAGGTACCATGATTTTGTCTTTGTGTCTGAAGCCATTTGGAAGAGGGAGAATCACAAATGCACTTTTGTCCTTGAGCAGTGCTCATGACTAAACTGGCTAAATTATACCTGATCACTGGGCTGGTATTTCTTGCATTGCAAACGCACTAACTGATAATGTTAAAGCACTTTCACCAACCAGGAATGGTCAATATGATGTCTGCTATCTCAAGAGGTTTCATAGAGGTGCATTCCTGACCTGCTGCTCTTCCATACTCCAGCAGCTATCCGGAAGGGAACTTACATTCTGTGCCTGCAAACGTCTCAGCTCCCACTGCGTGATAGGCTGGTAAATAATGAAGTTGGTGTATTTACACAAATGAATTCTGGTTACACTGACAGAGGAAAGACTGCACTCTGGAAAACAGTTTTTTGATCCGCATGGTGGGAGCATAAACACACACAGTGCAACAATGATGGGCTGCTGGTGCACTGCTACAACCAGAGGGAAAGCGTGGTCTTTGATGCACAGGCATGATCCTGCTGAGCAGGTGCATTCCCTGGGTAACCCTGCATGTATCTGTGCAAGATAATGGCCAGACCCACTATTATTGGGAAATGGGGCAACTGAAAAGCTGGCCTTGTTTCAAGCTGTTCTTGAGGTGAATTTGAAGATGGCAGAGCTTTTCAAGCATTGCATGATCTGAGCCAGCAAGAGAAGCAGTGTGTGACCTGAGAAGGACGTGGCCACAGTGACAAGTTGGGATTTTGGTTCTCTGTTATGAGGCAAAGCCTAAGCAGCCCATGTTAATGTGCACAGTCTCTGCTGGCTGGAGGGCAGCCTGTGCACAAGCACCTCTGGGAACAGACAGAAATTTGATGTTACAAACTCCTTGAGCATTAAGACTTCCTCTGGTTATTGAGAATGGCTGCTTCTCAGCACATTCAGGGGTCTTTACACTTCCATGTGAGCCATCTCTCAAACACCATTCTCACCAGTATTTGACCTTGCATGTTCCCTCATAAACTGGAATGTCTGGACCTGGGCCCACTCGTTTAACCAAAGATAAATACAGTTAAATAGATGACCCTCAGTTTCACTACCTAACCTGCACATACAAAAAGGTGAGATTAACCCTTGCCTGCCCCTACTCCACTGTTTGTTTGAATCAATAGTGACCATCTCCTCTCCTTGCTTGAACTTTCTTAGGCAGCATATGTCTGTTATGGATTCTGCCACAGAAGAGGCAGAGGTTGTGCACTGAGACATGAAAAAGGAGATAGTCCTCTCCTTATTTTTCCACGATGCTGGGAGTTGCTTTTGCTAACATAGGAAGACCTGCACACATGAAAAGACATGCTAATGACCTGCACACATGCTAATGCACCTACACAGGAAAGAGAAAACCTCAAGTTTCCTAAGCACTGGGAGGAGTGCTAGGAAATAATCTCTGTGCATGTGTGTGTATATATGTGTGCAGCATTGTCTGAGAAGATGCATTGCTCTCTTTCATGTATGTGTACACTTCCTGTTTCTTTTGACACTTACTCTTGTCAACCTCCAAAGACAGGTTTTTTTCCTTTGAATGCAACTTCCCTTCTCCCTCCTGGGTATGAGGGCTGATTTATCTACCCATTATATCAGCTCCTCCAAGCAGAGAGATAAACACAGGCCTAGGGAAAAAGCTTTGTCAGCTTTTGACAGAAAGATTAAATGCAAGTGTTACTGAATCTATGGCAGTGCCGGTGCCCAACATGTGAATCTCAGTAAACAATACAAATTCCTGCATTTCAGAGACTCCAGTAGAGTGAGAAATATGTCTCACATAACTGTGGCAATTGGTCTGATCCCTGGGCAACCAAAGCTCAGTCAGCCACAATGCTCCTTATTTGCTTTCCATAAGTATGGTTTGCATGATCTCTCCTCTTTCAGCTCTTGTTCTAGGAAGTTACCTGTGGGGCTACAGAAGATCAGCCAGTTGGTTCAACCTGTCTCACCATGTGGCTGCAATGGGAGTGAGAATAATAGTATAAAGTCAGAGAGGATCAAAGCAAAGGGCAGTTTCAGCTTCTCCATCCAGCGGCAGGTGAAACCAAGTTTGAAGCTGATAAAAGAAAAAGCTTAATAAAAGGAAATCTCTGCCCATTCTAGAAAAGGGCTGGTGAGATTTACAGTGAAGTGACAGCACCAGTCACAACTATGGACCCACCAGCCCTGCCATTGGCCACACCAACAAACTCATTACAGTGGTTGAGGATGTCCCTTCCTCTGCCTCCCGGCCCGATGCTTCTAACTGCATGGCAGAGAGATGCTTGGCCCTTTTGCAGTTCTCCCATCACCACTGCAACATCATCCAGGCTTGAGCTATATACACTGTACTCTGTTGATGATGCACGTGAAGACAACCAGTGAGCAGGTAACACAGGCCCATGTCCTTGAATTTGCTTATGATGCTTTCCTGTGCAAATGTGTCACTGGGGAGCTGGAAGGACACAAAGAAAGGAAAAACTGAAACAAACCTCCCATGAAATGTTGTTGAGAATGGGTTGTCCAGGGCTTTCGCAGTAAGCACTGATACTGCTTCAAGAGGAACTGCTGCTGCTCTGACACTACAGAGGCTAGCTTGCTGCTCAGAAAGTGAGAGGAAAGATGTCATCCTTTAGTACCAGTGTGTGTGAATGTGTGCTTTAAGATACACACTAACAAAATGGGATGTGTCATGCCACTGCAAGTACCCAGGACGCCTGTAAATGCAAAAAAGTAATGGAAGAAAAGTATTTCTTTTGATATCTACCCCAAATTCGCCAGTCTTTGACTCAAATTGGTGTAAATGATACCAATGGAATATCATGGGCAGATGATACCTGGGGCAGAGGGGGCAGAGAGCACCCTGCCTGCCAACGTATTTTGATCATTCATTTGATTCAGCCTTTCTAGATGGCTCAGAGAGACACAGAAACATGTGCGCTCTGGAGTTCAAGACATAGCTTTGCCAAGAACCCCGCAAGCCATGTGAAGTGGCTTCAGGCTTCAGCTGAAGATCTCCCGTGCCCCTTGCTGGAGAAACAGTGCAATAACAGAGCTCCGGACAACACAAACTGAAGAGTTAAGCAGAGAGGAAAAGTCAAGTACACCATTAATCTATATTCCCATGGATAAAGACGTTGCCCAAAACTGATTTGCAGAAGTAAAAATGAACAAATAAAGCCATACAGCTTAAAATGCAGAATAGCACGGGACTCAAAATGTAGAATAGCAAATATATTTTGGCACTATATAACTAATGAAATGCAGTGCATATTCTGTTTTTAAAATCAGAAGGAGCACTTAGGAGACTCTGGTATGTGGGAAATAATTTTAGATATGGAGGCGGATGGCATAGAGGAGGATGGCATAGAAATGGCAGTGTTGTAGTATAAAGGTACCGAAATTAGCTTCAAAATAATTAGCCCACGCTGGGGTCTGCATTGCCACAGGCTGTTTCAATTGCTTAAGTTAGCAAGCTCCAGGCCAGCTCAGGACCCTCCACTTGGCACGGTGTGTAGTGCCATGACTGCAGCATGGAGATACCCAAACCTTCTGAGCAGCTCTTGCACAGAGCTGGTTAATGGCAGAAGAAGAGAACTTAAAAAAGAGAAGTGATTTTTATATGCTGCAGTTATGTAGAAAAAGTGAATGCTATATTAACAAGAGCCAGCTGCCTACGTGGGCAGTTGCAGCTCTGCGACTGCCGTCTGGAAGGCAGCTGCGGCTTGTCGTTGGTTCAGGGATCAGCAGTGCTGGGTGGAAAGAGGCTTCAGAAGGTTCAGCATTACCATGCAAGGTGACACTTGTACTTCCACACGCTGCCCTATCCTACCAGTGCCTTTCTTTCCCCTGTCCTTTGCTCCACATCGTTCTCCCTCTGGTACAGACTGCCCCAGTCCCAAAATACCTTCCTGGTAAGTCCCTCTTGCTCTGGCTTGGTTTCCATCCTCGGGGAGGTATCTTCCTTGGAAATCAGCTTGATCAGAGAAATAGGGAAAAACGCATATTTAGAGTCACAACTTTGTTCTCAAGTCTATCTGTGCCTGCTTTAAGAGAAACAACACTGCAGGAGGAATACTACTCTTTACTTGCTGTGCTTCAGGTGAAGGAGTTGCGCAAAGGAAAGCCTTGCAAGTTCCTGCTCTAAAGCTGTAATTCTGCCTGCACAGGCTTCAAGAAGCTTGTGGAAAGTTTGTTTTAAAATGTATTCCTTTTTTACTACTTGGTAAATACGATTGTTGCTGTTAGTTAATGTGTTCCTAATGGAGCATAAAGTGACTGGACTCATCTTTTAGTATTTCATTTCCTCCTTTATGCTTTGCTATTGGCAGTGACAGCAACTGAGTGGCGCAGAGGGAATTGGTAATGAAATTTTTGTAGCAGCCCCCAAAAAAATTGGTTTTAATCTAGGTCCTGCATAAATGAATGGCTAATTTTATGAAATCTTTTGTTTTAATTCTTAATTTTCGAAAGTAAAAGCAGTAGTAGCCACAGAGTTTCTGCAAGGGCAGAAAAATATTTTTACTCTTAAAAGACAATTTTTAATTCTATGAGAAATTAACAAATTTTCTACTTTTATCAAATAATAAAAAAGGTAAATAATGAAATAAATAATAAAATACCGCACCTGGAATAAATATAACAAACAAGAAATTGGAAAGGACAAAATATGTTTTTAAGTGACACCAAAAACATATAGATACAAAAGAAATAACCTAAAAGAAAATGCTTTAAAACTGCCAGAGATGTCTCTTGCATAAGTTGTTTTAAATGAGTACATGTTGATCATGAAAGAGGGACCCTTCCAGGGATGCAGCATGCACAACTTCTTTGGGCAACTTGTTCCAGTGTCTCATCATGCCCACGGTAAAGAATTTTTTCCTTATATGTAGCGTAAATCTACCCTCTTTTTGTTTAAAAATGCTATCATTGCAGGCCCTCATAAAAAATATCTGTCTTTCTAAGCCCCCTTTAAGTATTGAAAGACTGCAAGAAGGTCTTTGGAGCAATGGATATGGAGCAATCATAGAATCATAGAATGGTTTGGGTTGGATGGGACCTTAAAGATCACCTAGTTCCAACCCCCCTGCATGGTCAGGGACACCTCCTACCAGACTCGGTTGTTCACAGCCCCATCCAACCTGACCTTGAACACTTCCAGGGAGGGCGCATCTACAACTTCTCTGGGCAACCCGTTCCAGTGTCTCACCATCCTCATAGTGAAGAATCTATTCCTAATATCTAAATCTCCTCTCTTCTAGTTTAAAGCCATTACCCCTTGCCCTCTTGCTACATGGCCTTGCAAAAAGTCCCTCCCCAGCTTTCTTCCAGGCCCCCTCAATGGAAGTGTCAAGATTATTACACCTACTTTTCATAAAATAAACCCAAAGCCAGGTCAGTTTTTGCTGCTTGCATGTCCTCACTGCCGAGTCAGCTGAGGCCCGCAGCTCAGTCCTTCCCTGGCACACCGGGGCGTGCTGAGGGTGCATGAGTCCGGAACCCCGCGGCGGGCCGGTGGGTTCTGGGCACCTTGAGGCGCACGCCCCCGCCCCTCCCCGGCGCACAGCGGGGCCCGGCAGGGGGCGCAGTCGGGCCGCCGCGGCGGTGGGCGGCCGCCCAGCGCGGGGGAGCGGCGGGAGGTCCCTCCGGACAGGCGAGCGGGGAAGATACGGAAGACAACGGCAGGGGCCTGGGGATAAAGCCTGGGAAGAGCCGGGGCTGGCTGCGGCAAAGCTTGGCCCCGCAGCCCTGCAAGCGCCTGGGAGGGGAGAGGCGCCCGTCCTGTCTGAGGAGGGCGAGCGGTGGGCGACAGCCCGGGTGTTGCTTGGAAGGAGCCAAGGCGATGCTAAGAGCCAGAGACTGTGTTGGAGCCCCTGGTGCTGCCTGCGTGCGGCAGTGGTGGTCAAGAGAGCCAGTAGGTGTCTGGGAATCTCTCCGTGGGCCCCGGCTCGGCGAGGGAGTTGGATTTCTGGCCCAGGTGGGCACTCCGGTTCGGTGGCTGTGGGGAGCCGGGAAGGCAAACAGCGCACTGCCGCGGGCAGGGCGGGCGGGCAAAATCTTCGGCACCGCCCAGTTTGAAAAGATAATTGGAAGCCATAGAGGCTTATACCGGCAAGGGCTTGCGGGCTGCTTGGACGGTTTCTCAATTCTTCTTTAAAGTATGAAAGACCTGCACAAACAGGGGAAATAGCCTTAAATGCTTGTACTGGGGAAACAACGAAGGGGAATGTACACAATGTGCTACTACAGTCACAAAGTAAATTAGGAAAAAAACCAAACAAACCAAACCTCCAACTTATTTTTTCCGCCCACTTGAAGGGCTAGGTATAAAACCATGAGACAAACGATTTTCAGGCAAGTCTGGATGAAACTGATAGTGGAAATCTAAAATGAATTATAAACTTTCTTAGTAGGAAAAGCCCCTGAATCTACACCATACTTCTAAATATTTTTTTTGCCCACGTGAAAATCCATTTGGGCAAACATTTTTTTAATTGTTGAAGCTGTTTTAAGTTGAAACAGTAAAAGAAAAATGCCAAAGCTTTTAGTGATTTCACCTTCTATTTGTATCTATTTTTATTGAAATAATAATTAAAATCACTTTTTACACTTTCTATTAGCCGAACAGCAAGTCATGAACAATGTTGCTAGCTGAAAAAAAATAGCATTCAGCCTTTGGGGGAAAGTAGAGCAAAGACTTGGCAAAAACATGATATTTTAGTCCCCAAAAAATTAATTTAAAAAATCAGATTGGCATTTTCTTCCTCCTGATATGTCAAACACATCTAACAATGAAGCTCATGTGCTAGAAAAGGTAAAGAAGATAAGAAAACAGTATTTTCTAAATTTTTCAAAGGTTGTATTTTCAAAAAAGATATTTTTTGCAATATCCATGCAAACCTGGCCCATGGAAACACTGTTTTCAGCTCAGTGGGACTTTTTTGATGTAGTTCTTAATCTTGAACAGGGTCTGTACTTCTAGCGTTCATGCTTTTGATAAAGTAGTTTGTTTTACTCTAAGAATACCCTGCATCATAGTCATTGTTATTACTTGTATTTTTAATTAGTATTACTTGTATAAATGGAAGATGTAGAGATTGTAAGTTGATACAGGTGCCACTCAAATGCAGAACACAAAGAGGTGATTCTTGACTTAAACACCATCATTAGGCAAGAGTACTGGTAGCCTGGAGAGTTCAGGGAAAAAAAGCCAGCCACTGGGCAGCCAGGACTACCTTTAAAATCATGATATTTAAAGTAATATTAAAAAAAGTCTGCCTTTTATTTATTCCTAGTTTAGGAATCTTTAAATACTTTGTACATAAGCTCAGGCTTTCTGCAGCCTCTTAGCCAGAGAACAAGAAAGCACTATTTTTAAAATGAAAGTTGAGAAACCCATGTAATCAGAAGCTTTAAGGAAAATACCAAGTGTTATGAGAGCTGGCAACACTACTTTCCTACCACTGTTTTTCTTCAGATCCTGTTTTTAATGCAAAATTAAAGGCTGTTTTCCCCTTACATTCTTCAGTACTATAGTTAAGTGCAATGTGTTGCCCTTTAAGTGAATGGTCTTTTTACAAAGCAACTTGATTATCGTCAATTATGCTATTAGCAGCTGAAATTAGTAAAAAAGTCAAAGGTTTATAATTATATCCAATTTTCTTCTCACTACAGACAATAAAGGCTGGACAGTCACTTTGCTTCTTGTTTATTATTAGCTTCCAGTCACAAACATTTTCAGACTCTTATGCATTAGAATACGAAATGCAAAAAAACGTGATGAGTTACTTACTATGAAATGTTTGGGTTTTTTTCTCTAAGACTTCCAAACCACGCAAAAGTATTTATTTAATGTAGATTAATTTGATTACTTTAAATAAAACCTTAAATAAGAGCTAAATTTGATCTCCATGTCTCTAATTTGGAAGAGAATCCTGAGATTTATAGATCATGTTCTCATGATGTAGTGCCTGTAACATAATACACTGGTGCAGCAGTGAATGGCTCTGCCTGCGAAAATCTGCTGTAACTGTTTGCTTTGGAGCTCTCTGCTGTGATCATGCAAATTAATTAACTTATTTTAATAAATAGCCTCTTAAGGACAACATACAGCTAATAGATCACTGGCAGGGTATCTGCAATGTACCATGTTAGCATTTGTAGAAGTGGAATGCTCCAGCCTGCCTAATAAAATGAAATATTAATAAATTATGTGTGCAGGAGGCATTCAGTCTGGCTGTCTTAAAGTCAAAGTGTAAGAGCTGCCTGATAAGGGCTGTCCTATCATGATGAAGCAAGAAGCAAAGGGGGTCTCCCAGCCTTTCCAAAAGCAGCAGGGAGTAGCTGTGACTCCCTCATGAGAAGAGTGGGTAAAGGGTTCAGCAAGGGTCATTGCAGCACAAAACTACAACATGTGCTGCAAGCTTGGGCTGGAGCGACAACAACCTCTCACAAGTTGTGTACCGTGCTCAGGAGCTCAGCCTTAAAGGTACTGTGATAGATAAACAACTAGTAATGAACTGATAAATACCCCCAGGAGAGGATATACAGCCGAGCAAACGACGCAGCAGTATCTGGAACTCCCCCTATGCCACAGACGACGCCACGACCTCAGGAGGGAGCGAAAAGCATTCCCAGCGATGTGCTGGTCCCGTGGGACAGAGGAGCAGAGGGTACTGATGTCCTACTACTTGGAGTGCAGTTGGAGGGAAGCAAACGTGTACTCAGTGGGCTGTGGAATGGCACCCAGCACCAAGTTAGACGTGTGGTCACACACGAGGGGTGAGCCCGGACAGTGGGTGGCTGAGTGGGTCAGGCAGGGTGCCGCTATGCCAGCTGCATGGAAGGAACCATCTTCGCAGCAGCTGGAATATGTGCTCAAATTCAGCATATCCTGAAGAAACCCACTTAGCCATGTATAACAGAAGAACTATTTTCTCTCTAGCTCAGAAGCCAATGCACGGAGTTTGTACTAAGAAATCCCCCAAGGTAGGAATAAACTGCATATTAAAAGCATTACGGAAACCTGCTAACTTAGCACTGATGACATTTTAATCAATCCAGAACAGCATGATTTATATTAATAAGGCATCTGTTAACTAGATTAAGAACTGGTTCTTTTTGGATCTCAAAACTAAATTGTCAGTAAAGAATCCCCAGCAAACAGAGACAATGATGTGGCGGGACTTTCTAAGAAGGGGTATTTACAAGTAACGTATTCAGTATTTCAATCAGTGACCAGAAAGTTAAATATAAAGTTACTGCTGATAAAATTCATAGGTGTCATCAAGATTAGCAAGCTAGGGAAGAGGAGGTGTTACACTATCTGATCTGAGAGTGCTTGATGTCAGAAGCATGGGCCCATTCCCAGAAAGGGGTTTTGAGGGCATGCACAGCAGTGCAGGTGCAGGCCATTCCCATGGAGTGATGGAACATCCTCTGGTAACCGCAGCTCTGGAAAGGGTAGAAGAACGAACAGCTCACGGGAGACTTGCTGTGTCATGACATGACAAAATACTAGGCTGATCCTGAAAGTGTAGCAGTAAGGAAGAAATGTGAGTATATATGTATCTTTTTGGTGAGGTTGACCTGACACTGCCAGGGGCAGTTCAGGCAACCATATTTTAAAAGGGATGTTGAAAAACTTGAAGAGGGGTCACAGAAAAACTGGAAAAACAATATAAGGACTGGCAAAAATGTATTTCATTGAGAGGTTTAAAGAGAACAGTTTGTTAAAGAGATCAATTTGTTAACTTATCCAGAAAGAAATAGTTTGAATTGACTAGACTACATCAAAGGGACATCGTCCCAAGAAGAAAATATCAAGAATGTATTGAAGTATAAAGAAAAGTGTAAAAATAACCATTGGCTAGAAGGTGAATGCAGCCAAATTCATACAGAGAATTCAAGCCCACGATCAGAATAAGGAGGGTGAGAACAAAAGGAAAGAGAAATTCTTTATCTCTTGGTTTCTTCAGAACTCAGTGTCTTTCTTAAAGACAGCTTTATAGTTAAGCACAAGTTACTTGGCTCAAGACAGGGTAGCTGCTTGTGATATACAGAAGTGCACATTCCTATGGACTGCCAAAACATGTGATGGATGCCTAGAAACAAACCACTGAGTTTTGAAGTGCTTGTGAGTGGAGACATTCCTCGCTCTCCAGTCTTTGGGCCAGCTACAGAGACACCATTTCATATGGAAAAGCAGTTCTGATTATTCCTTAAAAATACACCAGTGCAAATTCTCAAACCCCAGTGTTTGAAAAAGATACTGTTTGTATGTCCCTCATCTGGCCTAAAAGATCTCAGGACTGGTCTTGGGGAGTCCATCTGATCTCTGGGTTTTTGGCTATGATTTGAATGCTGGTTCCCACTGCTGTCCCTGCGGCCTGAGACATGGGTGCTGATCTGGGTAAAAGGCAATCCACATGCCAGCACCAATACTATGATAATTAAGCAGCTTTCTTCTTTTTTTTGTGGATTATTTTTAGCAGCTCTCTGCTCCCATTCATAGCCTGCAAACAGCTTTGTCAGCGTGACTGGAGCTGGGCAGCCACCACAGAGCAGGAAATGCTAAAGCCAGCACTGCCTCAGAGTCGCGGATGCCGAGGCTGATCTAGTGGCTCGCTGGTGCTGTGGGAGAGATCCAGCTTTCCTCCTTTCCCCCAACAGCATGGTCCCGGCACTTCTTTGCTTGTGTTGGCAATTGCTTGGCTAATTTTCTGCTGGGTTAGGCAGCCAGCTCAGAGAGGGCAGCAGTACCAGCGTAAGGGACTGTGCCTGTTGGAGTGGCTCTACCCACCTGCTGCATTGTGGAATCTTTATCATCAAGCCATACCCTCAAATTCCCTCTACAGCATTCCCAGGGAGGGTTCACTGGCTCCATAACTGATCTAAACGCCAGACAGGATCATCCCACCCTCCCCACTGAGCCTTTTCTTCCTCTCTTGTTAGCATCAGAGTTGCTGTGGCCAGGGGGTTAGGTCTTGAGATGGGCTCAGCAGGGCACAACTGCCAGGGGCCAGAGAAGACAGAAAAGGAGGGAAGGTTGCACCCAGAAAGTTCTTGCTGTCCAACTAAACGCGGCAATGTTTATCTGCCTCCTTGAGGGATGGTTCATCAGGCTTAATCCAGTAACATACATAAAGCTCATGGAGAGTGCTGCATTGCTAAAGCATTCATACTCTTCTACTGATAATGGTGAAAAACTCATATAACACAATGAGGAAAAAGATACAGCACTGCTGGGTAAAGGTCATTGCCGCTTCTATTGTACAGCAGAAATAAACACAAGCTGCAGCTCTGCACAATTACATGCTCTTCAAAGAGCTCTTCTCCTGTGCCTCTTTTGGGGCCTGTCCCACCCTGCTACGGTCATTTGTAACTACAGGTTTCTGGCTGAGTTTCCTTCTCTGTCACGTAATTTCCTTTTTATTTTCTTTTGTGGGACGTTTTCAGATTCTCAAAGGGAAAAGATCTATATTGCCATTCACCACCCAACAAACCATGAGTATGAAAAAGAAATGTCCCTAATTTTGGTGTGGCTTCTTACCAGTGTTTTTAACATTACAAGCTGTTTAACAGACTTAACAGCCAGCTAACTTCACGCTGATGGAGAGCATCAGTTCTTTCTGTGTACAGGAAAGGTGTTGGTCTGGGTAATAGCAGTAGGTTTTTCCTTTCTGCTTGCAACCAAGTGACCTTTCCTGGAGGAACAGGCAGTCTGGCCTCAAGCAACTTGTTCCTCAAAGCCTGGTAAGCAGACACCAGCCTCTTGGTATTGATGTGGTTATGCAGGATGTTGACAATCTTATAGTCAGTAATGTGATGGCTGCTGTGCATGTTGGCTTGCAGATGAACCCAGACACTTTTCTGTGTTTCCTTGGGCACCCTGTTGGAGACAGCCAGGCAGCCCCAGGGGAGGCAGCCCCCCCCCCCCCGCTCCAGAATGTGTCCTTACCTCCACCCTCTTTGCAGTGTTGTGCTTCAGCCACCGAGTGTTTTTAAGGAATGACATGCTCATTGCCCAGAATTCATCTGGTCACATCTGGCTAAAAGCTCAGCATCAGTAGAAGAACCTTTTTGCCTCTTTGGGAGAGTATTCCAAAGACATTTCATGGAGAAACAGATTTGACAGTTTTAATACTGGAAAGTCGACAGCTAATTACCTCATTCCTAACTGATGTTCTTTCTGAGATCCCAGCAGACAGAAGGGAATTCCTGTGGGTGATATAGTGGGGGTTGAACACTAGCAAGCCCCACAAATAAAAAGTGCTGAAGCACTCATGGAAAAAAATAATGCTGTGTCTTCTTAATAAGTGAAGGGACATTTTTGCTGAGGAAGTTAGAGCCTTTCCAAGCCCCAAAAGTATGATTTTTGCAGAGAGAGTGCAAGTTTCCACTGTATTCCTTCTATAACTAGTTTCTAGACAGAGAGGACACAAAATCTTCACCGGGGTTTTATCACCTGACTATTAAATGTATAGAGACAACAGGCACACATTAAGACAAAGTAACTCCCTCCCAATAAATTACCATGCCTGTGTTTGCAAGGAATCATAGTAGCTATTTTTTATATTGTACTTACATATTTAATTTTATTTATAAATAAAAGCTTTATGCCTCCTTTTGAGCATGTTCTTACAGCCCTAGACTACAACAGCTTCAATAAAACTATTACTCTAAATTAGTGTGGCATTCAGTGTGCTTTTGTGTTACTTCCATGATTTTTATTGGTTTTTTAATTATTATTTTTTCTCTTTGTTCATTCATCAATCATATTTACAAGCCCATTGTTGCACTTGCTGCTAGTTTAGTGTTCTCACACATTTCAACACACAGACAGAAACTGGAAACTAGGGCAGCTCTATTAGGATCTCTAATATTTCTGAGGAGTCTGAAGGTGCTGACAGCTTATGGTATGTCTTTCCCAGGCAAGTGCAAGTGCCTCAAAGTCCATCTATCTGCGATTACTGGAAAGGGTAAAATTACACAGCACTCTTACCCTCTGGGTAGGAATCCTCTCCAGAGAGGTTAGAAATGGGGAACAAAAAGCACACCACAGCTGGAGATCTCATGAATGACACTCATTTGAACTTTGAATAAGCATCTGTGCCACTCCTGCTGCCTTTGCAAAGCGAGCTTGTTTTGAACACAACCTGATCTACCTTCCTTGTTTTGCCAGACATGGTGTCTTTTGCCAGCTTAAGTGATACATCAAGACCTGATCCCGAAGTCCTGTCACCCCAAAAACTCTCAGTGACAGCAGCAGAAGCAGCTCAAGAATGGCAGAAGTGGGCCTCTATTTTGCTGGGGCTTTTTTTTTTTTACTTTGTGCCCTCACTTATTTTTCTCCTCTCCACACCATCCTTTTATAGAAGGCACCTCGGTGTGGAGAATACTAGAAAAGAATTTTATTTGTTGGGAGTGCAGTAAAGGATATTTCTCAGGGCTGCAGAAAAAGCTAAGTAGTTCCAAGTACCCAAGCATGCACATCGTCACCACAGCTCTGTTCACACAGAACTCCATTGTCAACCAAAGGAACTGGAAAATTATGGCTATTTATCCATCCCTCTCTACCCCCCACTGTGCCTCTTTTGGCAAAGCAGCTAAACAGTTTGCATTGTTTCAAATTTAATGGTTGCAGATGGTTTTATTTAGAATTTGTTTTATTGGTGAGACATGCTTCCTCTGTTTATTAAATTATGTCTACTTTTTACCATCCGCTATGTTGCCCGTAATTTCTGCACTGAGCTCGAGGGTAGGGTTTGTTGTTATTACTGTTGTTGCTGTCGGGTGGGTTGCTTTTTTTGGGGGTAATCTGAAATACGATCGAGCTCTGATCGCCAGGGAAACACCGAGTCTTCACATACACATCTTGCTGGCGGACGGGAATGAGACTCCAAACGGGCGATAAGAGGCGCGCACCGGTCAGGTCCTGCCGCTGGGAGAGGGGCCCGCCCCGGGGCCGCTCCGGCTGTTCCCCTGGCCGGCGAAGGAGCCCCGGGGCACGTCCCCGAGCGGGGGGCACGTCTCACCGCCGTCCCCCAGAGGCGGGAGGCCCGAAGACGCGGGCAAGCGGTTCGGTCCCCCTCCGAGGGGCGCCGCGGCCGCTGCCGGGCGGCGGCAGGTGGTGGCCGCGGCAGTGCCCGGGGGGGTGCCCAGCGGCTCCACCGGGCCGGGCCCCCTCGGCCGACGGCTCCCCCCGCGCTCAGCTCGAGGGCCGCCCGGGCGGTTTTTGTCCTTAAGGGCCTTCCCGAGCCCCTGGCCGGCGGCGGGCGCAGATCGCCGCCGGCTCCCCGCGGAACTCGCAGGCTCCGGAGCAGGAGGTGGGAACCGGGGGCGGTTTGGGCTTGCTCGGCTTTTTCTGGTTTTCCCCTGCTTTGTGCGGCTTTTGGGGTTTCTTTTTTTTTTTTTTCCCTCCTCTCTTTCCACCTCGGGTATTTTTATAGGGAAGGCGCGAACGCCACGGCCCCGAAGAGCCCTGGCGAGCCGGGCCGGGCCGGGCGGGCCGGCGGCGCCTCCCCCCCGTTCGGGGGGTCCCCGGGCTCGGCCCCCGAACGCCCCTCTCTTCCGTTCTCCATGTCATTTCCTGTGCTAATAAGATGGTGGTCACGGCCGGGAGGGAGGGAGCCGCCGCCGCCGCCGCCTCCGCCGAGCCCGGCCCGGCCCCGGGACCCGTCCTCGCCTGGGACTAGCCAGCGGGGCGGCGGGGAGGAAGGGCGCAGCCAGTCGGCTTCCCACCCCCCGTCCCCTCCCCGGGCGGAGCGGGCTCCCCGACGCCGAGGCGGGCCCCCCGCGCCCGCAGCGCCGAGGTGAGTCAGCCCCGCTGGTCGCCAAGGTGGCCACGAAAATGGCTGCGGAGCGCGGAGGGGGGGGGGGGAAACCCGGCCCAGCGCGGGGTGGCTGGGGAGAGATGTGGGAGGTCCAGCTGCGGTGTGCCCGGTTGAGGGGTGCCCGCAGCGGGCGGGGTGGCAACAACCCGCGAGCACAGGTAGAGGTGTCCGTCCCCCGCCCCCCCCCCCCCATTTCCCCTACGGGGCGGGCGGTGCTGGGCCCAACCCCGCCGCTCCCCGCCGCCCCGCGGCTGCGCCCGCCCTTCCCTTCGTCGTCGCCGTACCCCTCCCTCCCTCCCTCCCTCCCCGCGGCCGTTAGTGGGGGCCAGCGAGTGACGCGGCCGGCGGCCAATCGGCGGCGGGGGCGGGCGGGTGCGCGCCACATTGGAACGCGGGGGCGGGGCGGCGCGGGGCGCTCCCGGGGGGCGGTGGCGGGACGCGGACCGGGCGCTACTTCGGCGGGAGCCCCGCGGTAGCTGCTCCCTGCTTGCAGGCATCACGTCTGCGACATCTCCTGCGTCCCAAGAGTTGCCGCTGCACCGCTTAGCCAGGATACTTGGTTGACTCGCGTGGAAAAACTTCACCGAATTAATTTTTTTTTGGCCTTTACCCCCCCTCTGTTATTTAAATCTCTCTGGCTTATTTACAAACGCTTCAGAAGAGCATGATTTTTGCATGTCTGTTATAATATTTAAACCCAGTTCCTATACCCCCTGGCGTATAAGGAAAAGGAAGATACCTTCAGCGTCCTGTTTCAGATCCGTGAAGAAAAAAAAAAAAAGCTGGCCCGTGGGCAAAATCGTTGGCACGGTGTTGCTTCCTCTTTTTCCAGTGATTAATGCTTCTCATTAACAGGAGGAGAACTGGCAGAACCAGCTTAAAAAAATACTGACCTGACCGTAAGAAAGGGTTGTTTTCCAGCACTGCAGGTGCGAGCAGCATTTGTTGAATAGCAAAGGAGCCCCAGCCCCAAATATCCAGCAGTCCCCTGGATCAGGTCCTGTTGATGAGGTTTGACTCCTCGTGAGGCTGGCAGGGCAAGCATGCTACCTCAGTTGGGCGTCGTGTCCCCTGAATTTCCGTTTGAGCAATCACCAAGATAGAAGCAATGAAAATGGAAAGGGAAATGACCCTTTCAACTTTCTAATGTATTGTGTATAAACCCCAAAATAGACGTGAATCCCTGACGAGGACAGCGCATTTTTTGTTTTCAAGTGCAAGCTGGGGTTGGAAACAAAGTATTCAGATGATGGGTGTTTGCGTCTTGCAAGGGGTGCTTTGACCAAAGGTGCTCCTGCTCTAAAAATAGCAATTTAGCACAGGGCTGAGCGACGTAGGGCTCTTGTATCATGTGTGGGCTGCAAAGAGTTCAAGTGTCGGGGCTGTTGGCATGGCCAGTGGAAGGGCTCTTTTAGTGAAGGAAAGGCTGGTTAGCCTGAACCACTAACTGGGGATGATTTGAGGTAGCTGTGGGAGATGCTGAAGGTTTCCCTAGCTCTTGGCTAGATGCTGAGTTGAGTGATCCCATTGCAATGTGGAGTAGGAGGACCAGGAGAAGCTGCTGTTCCCTCCTGCCCTGGTTTCAGGAGAGCAGCCTGTTGCTCCTCTAGCATCTTCGTGGACCCTGCACGAAAGCACAGCGTTTTCTGGACCAGTTTATGGGGGACTCTCTCATTGTGAGCCTTACTGCTCGCTGGTAGCAATTACTTGTGGTTTTTTGACAATTTAACGGGGAGGACTATTGTGGGGGTAATACCCGATTTCAAGTAATAAAGGACAAAAGCAAGGATTGTCTGACACTGTGATTTTGCGGTACTGAAGGAAGGTTAGTCTTATTGGGGTGGGGCGGGGACAGGTTGTTTGCTCATATTCCTTGCTGGAAAGCAATGGACCTGCTCAAAATGGGTAGGAGGGGGTAAGGTTGTGTCCACGAACATGGCAAGAGGAGCCTGAAGAGGGAGGGGTCCCCCACTGCAGCGGGCTGCCTTTGCGATTGTGGGGTCACTAGCATTGCGGTGAGGGGAAGTTGCCACCCTGAGTTAGGAATCAGAGTAAAGTATGTATATTGAGGAGAAAAACAACAAGCCCAGGCAGGAGAGGTCTTTTTATAGAGAGTACCATGTACACTTTATCCTTCTGGGTTTTTTTTTAATATTCTTTTGTCCTTTCGTAACTTCTGTCTCATGCTGGTTAATTCCCAAGGAAAGTTGTGGGTTTTCAGAGATTTTTTTTTTTTCCCCTGTGTCGATTTATGCAAGAGAAGTACAGGCTTTTACTTATCTCTTTATTCTTGTATTTGCTGTTAGCAGGGCTTCTCTCTTGCTGGTTTGGCTGTAAGTGCTAATAACCATTTCCAGAGCTCTTAAAATACTGCCTAATATTAATGACATTTTGGAGTAGCAAATTAAAAAATAGTTTTGTTTTTTTTTGTTTGACAATCAAATAATAATTCTGTAGTTTAACTGGGGGACCTCTAGAAGGAAGAAATAAGCTGCTAAAACTTGATACAAGGCCAGGTAGCTGGAAGAAGTAATGACTCTAGTTCCCAGTGGCTTGAGCGCAGGTGGAAACTTTTGATGCCTACTTTGTATTGGGAACATCTGAGACCTACAAAGAACCAGTTTTCCTAAGGAAGCCAAAATAAGCAAGCATTGCTTTTATTCCTTAGTTTGGATTGCAGCTTTCTGGCATTTAAAAACATGTAGAGTCAGTTGGATGCGCATCTGGATATGCTTGACATGCCTTCTTGCCTCAGCGCTGAGTTCTCTGCTCTGGGCTCTCACCTGTGCCTTCAGCCCCCAGAGCTGAGAGGTGTTTCAGGCACAGGCATAGGTGGTAGAGGGGGTTTGGTACATGCAACATCTGCTTTCATTGAGCAGTGGTGGCATTCCTCCTGGCCGGCTGCTGGGCAGCCCTGCCAAGGGTTGGTAGCTTTGCTGCTCCACATCTCATCCCTTGTTGTTGTGTTTGTGGGTATTTCATTGCAAGCACTTCTGTACAGCACTCCTGCCTGAAGCTCTGTCATAAAGGGTGAAGTTTCTTGGACCAGAGCTCCTGTGCAGCTGCAGACAGTTTTAGTGCCTCCTCTTGCACTGACCTCTCTGCAATAGTGGAATAAAGAAGGCTTTAAATTCAGAGGCCCTCCTGTTCTCCCTGTGAACTTTTCTCTGCTACTGAAGGTTTTTTTAAGTAAAGCCTCTAGAGCAATGGTCCTTCTAAAGCTGTGTAGTGAAATGTTGCTTGTTAAACTTGCACATGCAAGTGGATTCCAGTAGCAAGTCCTACCTCCCAAAGAAAAAGCAGAGAGAACAAGGTGAGAGACAGGTTCATGTTGCCCTGTGTGGCATCTTCAGAAGGAAGGTGAGGGAAAAGTGCTTTGGAAAGGGAGGACATTTGCAGGTAGAAGAGTTCAAATAAAGAGCAACTGAAAACACAGGGCAGTCTTGTGGCTGCTGTGGAAGATGGTAGCACCCATGGAGGATGTAGAAGAGACCTTGTGAGGAGGGCAACACAGGCATCCCATGTTAGAGAATTTTTTCTTTAAAATGTACATCACATGATAAGCACTACATTACTCATAGAAAAGACCAGGAGAATTGAGAACAAGGAGGGGGGGGGGAAAAAAAGCAGAGGTGAAGGGGGTGAGTTTTGACCTGGCATCTAGAATCACATTTATGATGTTGGTTTTAGAGGTCTAGTCAACTGCCCTCACCATGTGGGCTTCAGACTTCAGCTGGAGTCAGTGAAGGTGGTACTAGCACTGGCATTTGTTCCTTCTGTCCCACGGTCTGCACATAATTGCAAGAACCCATGTTTCTGCTGAGAGACAGTCAAGCAATTAAAAATATTGACACTTAAAGCTTTGTTGTGCTTCCTGGTCACTGGTCCAGGGTAGCTGGTATCCTTGAGAGCTGTTCAAAGGGCTCCTCTCTCTGCAAGGCAGGGAGGCAGTATTCTGGTGTTTCAGACTCGGAAGAGTTTCTCTGCAGTCAGAAGGTAAAAACATTATACAGATAATTTAAGGTTTAAGCTGCAGAAACTGGCAGCCTCCAGAGAGGGATCAGTAATGCATATTGCACAAGGCTGTTTCAATGCAGTCCTTTGGTCATCAATAAAGGGGCCATCAGAAGGGTATCGTAAGCAAAGTCATCCAATTTGAGCACACTCTGATAAATGGCTTCATTTCTCTGCCCCCTTTTTTCTCGCCTCCTCAGGCTTTGACTGTTCAGCAAAGCTAGTTCCACTTCGCCTGTAGTGCCTCGTTCCAGAGGAGGGACTACTGCTCCAAAATAAGTGTCAGCATTGAGCCCTGCCAGGCCAGCACTCCTGAGGGCTCACCAGAGCTGTGCTGCTGTCAGCTGGAACTGACTTTTGTGGCTGAAGCTTGACTGTGGGTACTGGGGATGATGTTTGAGGACAGAGTGGTGAAAGTGCATGGGAGGTGATGTAGGGGATTATGCCGAGCAGCAGCTCTAGAATTGCTTTAATTCGCTACCCCTGAGAGCCAACATTGCTTCTGTCTTGCACACTGAGCATCCTTGCTGGTTCCTGAGCCAGGTCATTCCTTTGTGCTGGGGAGCACTGGCTCCAGGCTCCTGGGTGTGGATCAGGGCACTGTGGGCATGCAGCTCCCATGCCCCCCACAAATGCCCTTTCAGAGTGTGAAAGGCTGGTAACTGGAGCTGCTGTTAGGGTCATCAGCTGTTTCCAGGCTGGCAACCAACATTAAATATTGTGTAGTACATTCATTTTTGGTACAATTAAGCTTTATTTTGAAAATTTATCATAATATGCTGAGTAGAGTTAAATGTGGTCCTTCAACTGCAGACTGAGCTGAGCAGACTTAAGTGTACCTAACATAACCTAACTTTTCCTTGAAAGTCGCTAAGTTTGATTTGGTTTACCTTTGCACTCTGAGCATGTTCCTCCTTATACCATTCATTTGGATAAACCTTGATTTCCTCATGTCTGTGTATATTGTGGGTGGGGTTTGCTGTTGTTTAGTGGTTTTTTTAATTTCTTTTGTTCTGAGACTGCTGGAGTACTTCATGTGGTCTGCTTCTTTCTTTAAATTAGAAACCTTTTGCTTGGAAAGGCTGATGTGAATATTAAATATGCCACAGTTTGCAGAGTTCAGTCCTTTTATCCCTTCAAAGTAAATTAATGAAAACCCTTGGAAACTGAATGAAGGAAAAATCAATACTGATGACACATGCACATGCTTTTGTGACCAATAAAATACATTCTAGAGTTGTCATGTGTACACACCTAGGAATGCAGATTTGTCTTTTTCGAGCTCAGATGAGATCAATAAGCTTTTGAAGAATAGAAGCTTTTTAATTACTCCATTTCTCTTCCCTTTGTGATTGGAAAGAGAACTTTCTTATGTATGGTATGTGTGTAAGTTGATTTATTCTTGAGAAATCTTTCCTAAATCATGTAGTGAAGGACTGCTGGATGGGTGCAGCAGTACCTGACCCTCAGTGCAGAATCCCACCAGCTAATGCTACATTCCTGTTGCAAAGGCAGTACCTCCAGAAAGGTGGATGTGTTGAGAGCTAGCACCAGTTAGTTAAATCAGATGCTAACAAATGCTCTTTAGGTCTGATGGACTTCTGGTGGTTGGTTGGGTTTTTTTATTAACTAGGTCTTGTTTTGTAGTTGTGTATTGAAATGTTGCTTTCGAATTCTCTTGGAATAGTTGAACTTTTGTAGTCCCTCAGTAACTTGCGTACATGAATTCACTGGGGCATGCTCTCTCTTCTTTTTGGACTGGAATTGAATGAGTTCTTGGGCTCTTTCCATGCATCTTGATAATTGGCATTTTTGAAATGTCCGTAGTGTAGAGGACCAGGTATTTCTGTGCAACCCACTACCTTTATGTAGAAGATGCACTTGAGAAGCAGGGATTGGCCCCTGCTGGAGGTTTTTTTGTAGTTAGCTGCATTAGGCTATACAGGGTCTGAACACCCTCTCTGTATGGAAAGGAATGTGCAGATCAGAGGGTGGTGGTAGTGAATTCAGCGCACAGATATCTGATTTCTTGGCAGATCTGACACTGGGAGTATCTGGACTGCTGCCTGCCCCAAGGAAAAGGGGGTCGATATGACCCATGCTCAACCAGTACTCATCCAAGCGGTGTAATGTGAGCCCCTAACCTGTAGACAGATTTACCAGCCCTGAATAATGTCTGTTGTACTGTGAGATCTTATCTCCCTAATGGCCTGCAAGAGGGTAAAAATGAGGAGAAATAAATGTGGCTCTTGCTTTTGCCTCCTCTGCATTTTGTGGAACAGTTCATTTGTTCTTGTTCTGCCTGATGTGTTTGTTAGTGCTTTTAAAGGACTGAGCTAGTTCGTTAGAATTTTAGGAACAAATGAAAATATTATTTGCTCCTACCTTCTTATTTTCGCCTGAAATATTCTTTCCATTTTTGCTGAACAAGTGAAAGAAGCGAGCTGCTTGCCCTGTCCTGAAGCCCAAGTAGAGTGAAACCACTGTAGCAAACATAGAGGAACCATTAGGTAACATCCATCAACAGAAATGAACAGGCACCAACTAGACAAATGGTACAAAAGCAGGGTTTTATCTTTATTTTGCATCTGTACCCACAGGTTCCAACTGATTTGGGATCTCCCTGCAACTGAGACTGCCTGCCTAGAGGTATCAGTGATGCAGAGGCTTTACAGTTTGATGTTTGATTCCTGAAGCTTTTGCGTTGGGTGGTGGGAAGGGGCATTGCTCAATAACCAGGTACCTATTGGAAGTCCAGAGGTCTCTTGGATGGGTGGAGGTTTCTTATCTACCTTTGGGATAAAAAGCTTTTGGTTGCAATTTGTAATACTGTCTGCTCAAGAAGCTCTCTGTCATGTGGCAGTATCAAGGTTGAAATTGTGTTTTGTGGTTCATGCTCTTTATGTGACAGAATTTAAGGGCGGTCTTACCAAAAGCCACCACTCAGTTGTCACTGTTGAGTACGTTGTTGGCTTTGTGCAGTGAAAGGGTGCTCTGGTGAAATTCCCTGAGCTTTCTCACTCTGTGGGGCCATTGCTTGCCCATGGCTCACAGTGTGTGTGCGAGCCTGTCTGTCCTGTCAGTCCAACCCCTAGCCCACTAAGCATGTACAAGTGGAAGAAGAAGAAAGTAGTCTGGGTAATGTTTTGGGTTTTTTTTTTTAAAAGAAAAAGCTGGAACTTCTAGAGAAGTGTTGAATGAAAGGCTGTCTTGTTAGAAGATGGATGTGCTCTCCAGAGGGGCTAAATTAGACACTAAGGAAATATATGTGGAGCTGATTGCTGGCTGAGTGCCAGTCACTGAAGGGCACCGGAGGCTGAAATGCCAGGCAGCTCTGGTAGTGCTGGCACTTCAGCCCATGACGGTTGGGTTGCATGAATTATCTCTCTGCCTTCCAGCTAATTTTATCCTGTTGATTTTTCATGAATCATTTCCCATCTCTGTGGGTTAGAAATTAAAGTGGAAGTTTGCTAGCCAGAAGAGCCACATCTGCTATTTAGAAAGTAGTGTCTGGGGTTTGCTTCCTGCCTGCCCCCACGCCTTTCCTTCCCTTTCGTTTTTTACCTCCATCAGTGTTCAAATACGTGAAGCACTGGTGTCACTCACCCACAGAAATTTTTGGGCTGGCCGGCCTGCACAAGTACAAGGGACCCCTGGATGTGCATGAGCTGGCGGTGGGCGGCAGGTGGGTGCTGAGTGCTATGTGGCCTGGGCCCAGGCACACGGCAAGGCTGGCAGAACCTGGCTGGGGCGGCTTGAATTTCCTGCATGTGCCTTATAAAACATTAAAGATGCTCCAGGGTCTTTTCCCTCTCGCAGCACAGCAGAAGAGCAGGAGTTGCCCAGACTGCTGCTTGCCTCCTAAGTGCTTCCTCACTCCAGCCTTTTTGTCTATCCATGGAGGAGAGTCAAAGGTCATTGGGGCAGTAAATTCACATCTCTGCTTTCTGTAAAAGCATCTGTATGATGAAAATCTTAACTTTTCCAAACCCAAACATAACATCTCTTTGTTGAGCTGTGTGCACTTGACTGCCAACTGGGCCAGCAGCAAGGAAAGGATAAGTTGATTTTCCAAAAGTTGAGCCCTATGACTAGGGATCCAGGGACCCGCAGAGGAGTTGTGGAGCCTGAGTCCTGTGGGTAAGAAAAGTTTTGCTGGCAGCTGCATGTAGGAAAAAGCACATTCCCTTGAAACAAAGTGAATACTGGATGAACAAGAGGAGGTCTTTAGCTCGCTGATGTTAATTTTTAATCAGTCTTGATGGATCACAGCAAACCCAGGAGACAGGAAGAGTGATCTTGTTGGGATGGTTCTGAAAATTGCCAAGTGGATGGCCCAGGAAATGTAGGTTGGGTAGCATGACACCAGTCCTGGGTAAAATGTAAAGTAATTAATGCTTGAAGCTTGATGTTATGGCAAGTGTCTTGTACTTTGCACACAGGTCTGATATTATTTTTTGAGGTTAGTGTTCACTTAAAAAACAATCTGTAGATGTGATATGCTTAGGTTGATAAGGCAGTTAACTCAGTGCGTGAGGACCCAATTAATATCTAATGCCAAAGAATACAAATAAAATATGAGTGGCTTAGGAAGTGAAAGTAGTGACTGATAGAGTCAGCATCCAATAAATAAACTGAAGCGGCAGTATAAACAGTAAGGAGGACGAAGGATACTCTAAGCTAAAGGACAGTATTAGCACACTAATAAACCAGCTGTTTGTGGATTAACTTTAAGATGAATGCAGAAGATGTTTTTTTGGCATCAAATGATCAAGACTCTGGCATTGCCACCTAAGACAAGGAGAGCAAATAATCCAGCTATTTCAAGATAGAGCTTGGTCATTTTACAGAGGAGTCTCTGCAATATGATATATGAAGACTGCATTTTCAAAGAAGTAAGACTCGATGACCCTTTCCTTCATCAGAGAGGAAGGGAGAAGCCAATTCAGCATGACACTTACTCAGTGATGCAGAAGAAAGCATGACTCACCACTGGCAAAATGTGTAGATGAAACAAGTTTGGTGAACTGTAGCTATTGATAGGGGCAGGATGGAGTAATGCAGTCTTTTTGGTAAATGGAGCCATTGAAACAAAATCATTTTCATGCAGACAAGTGAAGAGTTACAAACCTGGAAAGGCATGTTCCAAACATGATCTTTGTCCCAGTCAGTCCTGTGTGAGAATGTGAGGGTCAGAATGGGCAGGCATCCCTTGGGAGCTTTCTGTGACAGGTCCTAGCTGGAAAAGGCAACCATGATTTTGGACACACAGCTGGGGAGGTAATGAATCAGGGTGAGGAGCTAGTTTTATGTCTGTAACCCTTATATCTACTTCAGACTCTATCTTAAATCAGCATGGCTTTCCAGAGGCAGAATCTTGAAGTAATGTAGAGAAAACTGGAAGGGTTAAACAGAAGAACGACAAAAATTCTCGTAAAGCTGAGAAGATACTGCATGGGTGCACATCCAGGGCTTTGCCATGTATGTGTTTTTATTCAATGCTTATCACTGTCGCTATCCAAACACCTTTCAGTAGTGCCTTAAGGAACAAGGCTTACATCTGCCACTTGATTGTACTCTTATTTGTCCTTGGGGAGAAAAATGTTGGTGGAATAGCATCTTCTTTTAGTACTGGGGTTTTGTGTCTGTTTAATTTTATAAATGTAGGTATATATTTATGTTGAAGAAGCCAAAGGTAAAGAAGTGCAACTGGCAGTCCTAACCAAAGATGAAGAGGTTTGTTACAGCCGTTAACCTGGGAAGGAATTCTTTCCATTTGCTCAAAGCAGTGTCCCAACGTGACGAGTATTTTAGCCTTTCTCACCAGGTTGCAGGGCCCTTTGAAAGAGTTGCTGACTACTGTTTGGAACTACAGAGATTCACATGTAGCTTGTCCCTGATGGGGATTAAAAACTGAAAAAGCTTCAGAGGAAGTTTTGGGGGTTTTTTGGCTTCTCTTCCCCTTGCTACTCTCAGGTGAGGATTTTGTCCTGTTTGTAGGCTAAAGGTAAGGGCATGTGACGTACAGGGGATCAGTCAGGTTGACCTAATTCTCCTTTCTACCCTTAAACTGTGAATCTGTGAGATGAATGCAGGGAGCCAAATACAGCAAAACTGAGAAATTTCCAGTTCAAGGGAATTATTTTTAATATATTCTAAAAACACAAGTCACTTACGTATTCTGTCAGGTGCAGTAAACAGCTGCCTCGGCTCTGTGACATGCCACACTATTTCAGAGGCTTTTAGGCTACACGGGAGCTTTACATTGTCAGCATCCTGCTGTGTAGAGATGTTGCACCAAATAATACCCAGTTTGCAGAGGCTTATGCTGATCTGTGAGACTAGCTTCCGACTCTGAGATCAACTAAGGGCAAATGCTCCCAACTGACCATAATGCAGAATTTTGTGTCAAATCCTGTAAAGTCAGCAGCAGTTTCCACCTTCACTAGAAGCCACCGTGAAGCAAGCTTAAGACTAGTTCAGGGATTATTTCAGGGGTTCTTTTCCTTCTTCCCTTTCTGAAACATGTCTGTCATGTATGACATGGCAGGTTTTGATTACATGTTTTGCCAGTGAACCATGTAAGAGTGACAGTGTGAATGTATGTTGCATCCACTTTAAATGACAGGAGGAGTTCCAGGCTGGCAGATGGGAATTTCCCTCTCCCCAGCCTGTCTGCCATCAAGATGACACTGGGAAATTGGTGTTGTGGCACTCCAGTGCTGTTTGTCATGTCAGGTGCTGGTCTTGAAGAAGTCATTGAAACTACTGGGAATTCTTAAACCTCCCTGCTGTAAAATGGGCTTAAGTCTTTTGGTTTCAAAGCTTGCTGTCCAAGCTTCTTCAGAAAGCTGCAGCAAAACTGGTGGTGCTTCCATTTATCTTTATTGTAGTCCTGGCCTTCTTTGGTGTTTTCAGACTTTGAAACTCAAATAAAATGTTCCATACTTCTCTTCTGGTGAATTTATGGCTACCTACTGTAGTGGAGTAATTGGCAATGATGTAAACTAGTCCTAGTTGCAGTCCATGCTGTGTCATCCATGCCCTATAATTTTTACTAAAGAAGTTTGAATTTGTGACAGCCCTAGCTTGTCTCCAGCTGTGCAGGCTGCATTCAGCCTTGCTCTGTGGCTGTCAGAGAAGAGCTCTAGCCTTGTGTCAAGTTGGGGGCAGGTCATTAGGTGTTGCCCTGCCACCAGCCTTGACCATGCCAGGATGCTGCTGTGCTGCACTGCCAGGTGACCATGCCAGGATGCTGCTGTGCTGCATGGCCAGGTGGAGGACAACTTTGCCAACAGGAACAACATACTTTTGGGAGGGGGAAAAGTTAAGCCAGCGATGTGGCAACTGTCAAGGTGAAAGCAATTTTCCCAATGGAGCATGGGGTTAGTGTCTGTCTGAGGACAGTGGTGTTCCTCTGAGTAATTGGGTTCTCCCTCTTATTTTGTGGGATCTCTCAGTGTTTGCAATGGCATAGAATGTGAGTTGTGTAGCCAGCTGGTACTTCATAAAGTGACCTGAAATAGCAGGCATGGCCAAGGACCTTGGTAAGTGAACTCACCTCGGGGAAAACAGTCAGCCTAGATCTTTCGTGGCTGTTTGGGAGGGATCTTGGAGCCTTGAATGCGGTGCTTTATTCCCCTTTCTCGGCTCGTCAGTAGCTGACTGTTCTGGATTACTATTTCTGGTAAGAATATGCAACTGTAGAAAAAGCATATGAATTCAAGTCTATCTTTCACCATGGGCCTGCGCTTTAAAACATGGTACAAGCTATGCAAGATCTTTCTTAAAAGAGTAGGGGATGACCTCCAGGAGGCCAGCAGTGAGAAACTGAGTGAAGGAACTGTGTGCTGAGGAGGGGATGGATTCCTATACGACTGTTTCACATGCAAGAATGTCCCAATCTGGGAAACGTGCCAGTAAAATGTAAAAATTAAAGCTCTGTTTTACTGGCCGATCCATGCAGATAAGGGTCTGTGGCTGTTAACTAGTAACTACAAGAGGGGCATTGATAAAGGCGGCATACTTGAGGACAGGAATTCACAGGTTCGTTCATGCTTAACCCCATCTAAACATTTTTTTTCCTGCATTAGAGATTAACAATTCAGATGTTCTTGCGTTTTCTACTTCCGTGATTGTGAGCAACGTGATAAAACCACTGGAGGTCTTAATACATGTCATGTAAAAATATGACAGTTCCTTGCCTACTTTGTAAGGAAAACAGGAGAGGTTGTATGGCACTGCCTGTGAACCTAGGGATGCCTCTTGGGATTTGTAGCAGTTGTGCTGGTGTCGTGGGACTGCCAAGGGGCATTGTGCCTCATACCACGACTGCCTTTGCTGTCCAAAGGACTTGATGTTGTGTGCAAACTGCACCTGGATCTTCACAGTGTCCCACTCATCTAGCGGTTGTCCTCTCTGACATGCTGCTAGGACTTTGCAGTAGGCAGTGTGTGCACTGATGTTGGGAGGACTGACTGTCCTGATGGGCACAGGGACATGTGCATGGGAAGTTAAGTACCCCCAGGAATACCTTCAGCAGTAACCAAGGAGCCTGCTTCGCTTATGCTTACATGGTACTTCTCCACATCATCTGAAATCTTCAGAGGATCTTCCTATTCTGGTGTTACTACAAAGACAACAATAAAAATTGCCCAGAAAATCCCAAGGAATGGAGTTAAAAGTGGAGTTAAAAGTACAGAATGTGAACAAGACTCTTGCAGTTGTGGAAGACGAGAAAGGGTGAGGAGTGACTAATGGGCAGTGAAATTAGGAGAAATGAAAAGCAGCTTTAAATACATTAGAAGCTAAAAGAGTCCTAAAAGCACAGTCAAATACTGATGCCTGGAACTGGGGGAATGTAAAGTATTTATTTTCTGTAGAAGGCATAAAACCTAGATGATGGTACTATTTACAGCAGCAGTGTAATGTTTTCTGTTGTAGCAGTACCTGGGGAAATTACCAAACAGCAGCTACTACAGCAGTACATTTTTAAGTTTGCGGTGCTGGCTAACTTTTGTCCAGGGTTCTTAAAAGGGCTGGCAGAGCAATGCCTTCTGGCCCACAAATGCTAATCTTTTTATTTATTCTTTTTTAAAGTATACATAATGACTTAGACTGAAAAAAATTTCTGTGTGTTAGCCATGAACAGGTAAGCTAATATGAAGTCTAATCTGGGTAAACTAGAATACTAAGCTACCTGAAGTCTGATGTTGGCTTCCAGTAAAATAATGTAATAGCTCATAAGGATTGGTTTGGTCATGATTTCTGGGATGTTAATTGTAATAATAAATCTGCACAGACTTTTTTTAAAAAGAGGTCTTTTCTAATATAGTATGATTTTCTGATGCTGGTATAATTTTACTTAGAAAGGTAAAAGTGTTGCTGTGTCTTGCATGTTTAATGCACTGAAGGTGTGCATTAAAGGTCATTGGAATACCCAGCTGGAATGATTCAATGTGACACACATTGTTGGAGCAGGTCCAGAGGAGCGCCACGAAAATGATCGGAGGGATGGAATACCTCTCATATGATGAGAGGGTGAGCGAGTTGGGGTTGTCCAGCCTGGACAAGAGAAGGCTCCAGGGAGACCTTATTGCAGCCTTTCAGTACTTAAAGAGGGCTTGTAAGAAAGACGGGGACAGGCTTTTTAGTAAGGCCTGTTGTGATAGGACAAGGGGTAATGGTTTTAAACTAAAAGAGGATAGATTCAGACTAGATATAAGGAAGAAATTTTTTTATTACGGGAGTGGTGAAACACTGGAACAGGTTGCCCAGAAATGTGGTAGATGCCCCATCCCTGGATACATTCAAGGTCAGGCTGGATGGGGCTCTGAGCAACCTGCTGTAGTTGGAGATGTCCCTGCTCACTGCAGCAGGGTTGGACTAGATGACCTTTAAAGGCCCTTTCCAACCCAATCTATTCTGTGATTTGATGAATGAATGAAAACCTGACAAAATGAAAGGTTACATTGTGACAACAAAAGGAGAGCCATTGGTGATAGTGTGTTTCTGGTAGTGTCAGCTGGGAATTGTTTTTTTTGGCTTGCTGCTAATCAAGAGGTGGGTGTCAGTCTCTTCTCCCAAGTAACAAGATGTAGGATGAGAGGAAACAGTCTCAAGTTGCAAGGGGAAGTTTAGATGGGATATTACAAAAAATTTCTTCACTGGAAGCATTATCAAGCATTGGAACAGGCTGCCCAGGGAAGTAGTTGAATCGCTATCCCTGGAGATGTTTAAAAGGCATGTACCTGTGGCACTTAGGGACATAGTTTAGTAGTGGACTTAACAGTATTAGATTCACGGTTGGACTCAATGATCTCAAAGGTCTTTTCCAGCCTACATGAATCTATGATTCTAAGTTTGTCGGTGTCCTAGAAGAAAGCACAAGGTTGGTTTGGATTATGTTTATGGACACTGCAAAGGCTGGGCAACTTGTAAGAAATGAGAACGGACAAGTTAGTGGTGGAGTTGCAATTTCATGTATGCTGGGTGAGACAACAAGGAGTTGTGTGAATGTCTTAAAAGTGGGCACCTAGTCACAGAGCAAGGAGGAGGGCTGATGGGGGGCTGCGTGGTGGCCTGGGAGCTGTTGCAGGAGCTAGGACTCTTTCCATGGCACAGGAGTTCACTGAACACAAAACCCCAGCTGGGCACAGTGACCAAAAAGTAAATGCGGTACTTGAAGACAAACATGGAAATACTGAGCAGGGGCAGGGAGGGTGTTATCTCGGTGCAAGGTGGTGCTCCTGTCAGTGCAGGAGTGCTGTGGCCGGTGCTGCACAGGAATGTTGCTGATAAGCTGGAAGGAGTGCAGGGAGGACCAGGAGAGGGGAGGGCTGCAAAATGTGCCATACAGTAAAATGAGGAGCTCTGTGTGTAAAATAAACACTGGATTTCTTCCTATTCTTTCTTTCATTCTTTCTTTCTTTTTTGTTGTTGTTGTTGGAGGTACACTGTCGTTTAACCAGTTCACTGAAGAAAGCGCAGTGACCTATCTTGGCACAGGTCAGACTGCACAATTGAAGGGTGTCTCTGGCTTTGTAACAGAGGAGTCTCCTCGAGGGAAAGGTGGGAAAGGAAAAGCCATTGTCTCTTCTGAGACAGATGTCTGCATCTCTTCCTACTGAAGTCTTAGGGGTTGTGAGTGTTCTAACTCCAGGTGCCTGGTGCACCAGGCTTCCAAAATGGATGTGTTTTCTGACTGGAAGAATCTGCCACACAGACATCATCTGCCTCTCGTGCACCAATGCAGACCCCACAGCTAGCCAGCTCTGGGGCACCACCCATCTCTTCTCCATTTTTAATGTGTTCCCCCTTCCCCAGCTGCTGCTTTTTCTCTCCTGAGCTCCTTTACTACAGACTTTTCAGGACTGACTTTTCCTTCTCCTCTGGGAAGGACAGGTAGCCCCTGCCTGCAGCACCAGCTGGTGCGTGGGGACGGGACTGGAGAGCTTCCCTCTCGATCAGGAGAGCACAGACCAGGACCTCAGCCTGCCAAAATGAGTCCCTTCTTGCCCTTAATATCACTTTCCTTCTGACTGGCTGCGGTCATTCTGAAAGGAAATGTGTCTTGTTTTGGGCATCTGGTAAAAGCTTAAAAGTGAGTGCATGTGTTTACAAGTCTCTACTTGTACTTATGCTAAGGCGTTGCTTTCAGAGCACTATATGAATATTGCTGTGCTGGTTTGGTGGGTTTTTTGGTAGTGGGGTAGGGCCCCAGGGGTAGGGCCCCAGGGGTGGCTCCTGTAAGAAACTGAGAACATCCCCCTGCTCCAAAACGATCCAAGGAGCCATTAGAGGGACAATAAATGTGCCTCTGCCATTAACATACGAAAGAACTGAGATAAGACCTCAGCAGAGTGAGCAGTTACAAGGAGAAAAGCTGAGCTGGAGAGGTGAGAGGCAGTGCTGGGGTGAAGATCCCATGGTTGGCGAGGAAGAAAGGGAAGGAGGTGTCCAAGCAGAAGTTTCCCTGCAACCTATGGCAAGATGGCAGGCTTTCCCCCTGCATTCATGGAGAAGCGTGGTCGAACATTCCCTGGGGGCGCCAGGAGGGGTGGACTTGGCCAGTGGACTTGGATTTTGCTGCCAGTGGACTTGGATTATGCAGCTGTGGCAGACCCCATGCCAGGGGAGGTGACTGTTCCCGAAGCAGCCCGTGACTCTGTGGGAAGCCTGTGCTGGAGCAGCTTGCTCCAGACCTCGTGGGAAGGACTCATGAAGGAGAGGTTCATGGAGGACTCTCTCCCATGGGAGGACTGTAAGGAATCCTTCTCCCTGAGGAGGAAGGAGCGGCAGGAACCACCAGCCTGTGAACTGACTCTAAATCCCATCCCCTGTCCCCCTGAGCTGCTGGGGGGAAGGAGGGAGAGAAATGGGGAAAAAAGTAATTTGGGCCTGGGCAGAAGGGAGGGGTGGGGTAACGTATGTAAGCCCTGCTCTGTGTGTTGTCTGTGTCCTGTGTGCATCTGATTGGTGTGAAATTAAATTATTATTTTTCCCCAAGGTGAGTCTGTTTTGCCCGTGACCTGAATCGGTGAAGAACCCTCCTTGTCCTTTGTCTCGACCCAAACCATGACAATTATTTAGTGTTTCCTTGATAGAGACTCAATAGAGTTCTTTCAGGCTACACATGACCATGTGAGAAGTTGGCCTGAAAAAATCAATCAGTTGTCCCCCGGCACAAAGACGAGCCACGGAGGCTGGGGATGGCATTCCTTCTGGCTGTAAACAGGGCATAAATGCAGAGCAGAGTTCCATGGTGTCCAGTCCTGTACAAGCATGTGCAGAGTAAGAAAATTCCTGTCTTCAGGATGCCTAGAGCCAAGTTGCAATGGGTACAGGCTCTTCCAGCATCTCCTTTGACAGAAGGGGTCTGATCAGCTGCTGAGGCCCCTCCATATGCAGCATGAAAGAGCATGCCATCGGGCAGCAGACATGGAAAGGGGGATCACAAGGAACTTTGGGGGGAGCAGCTGTGAAGTTGGTCCAATGTTGTATGGTATCTGGAGAGCAGCCAGCTTGTGTGCCTTGGAGGAAGTCTTAAAATGAATGCAATGAAGAGACAACCAGTTCTCTGCTTTGTTCCTTGTCTCAAGCTGGGATGCTCTGAAGCATAGTTGCTCTGAAACATAGGCCTTTCCAAAAATCTTAATATTAATTAAAACAATTCCAAGTTACCATCTTTTTCACTGTGACAGTAACAGAACACTGAAACAGGCTGCCCAGAGAGGTTGTGAAGTCTCCTTCTCTGGAGACATCCAAAATCTGCCTGGATGCGTTCCTGTGTAACCTATTCTAGGGGATCCTGCTCTAGCAGGGGGGTTGGACTGGATGATCTTTTGAGGTCCCTTCAAACCTCTAACAGTCTGTGATTCTGTGTGGTTCTCTGATTTGCCTTATCAATATTTTTATCTTCAGCATTGTCCCATGCTGGGTGAAGAGGAAAGCGTTACTCTTTTGGAGCTTGCTGTCCTTAGGTATCATTAAATGGTTCTGGGCCCTTCCATTGGGCTGAAGGAGAAGGATTTTCACTACAGTGGCTTTCGTGCCAGAAGGGTGGTGGCAGCTCAGCTCCAGTCATGACAAGGGACAGGAAGATTGAGCATGACTTGTGCAGTTTTGGTGAAGTCCAGCAGGGCGCTCACCTGTTTGTCAGAGGAGCACACAGAGACCTTCATCTGCAGGGGTGTAGTGCACCACACTCTGAGCCCAGGTGGAGATTGGCATATATTGTATTCTTAGATGGATCCTGGTTCGTGCCATGCCTGCATTCCTCTTTCTTGTCATTCTGTCCTCAAAGACATGCTCTGAGGTAGTGATGCTCCATGTTTCCATAACACATCCCACCCATCACTCTTAAATTCCATGTGCAACATTTTTAATGGGCACTGTGGAACATACTTCAGATTCCTTGTGCCTCATGTGTCTCACGCTCTTCACCGGACCTGCAACTGAACTGCTCTTTCCTCCCTAGTGTGCGAAGGGGTTTCCGCCTAAATGTGCATGTAGGTGCCATGGTATGTGATGGCAGCTCTTGGTGCTGGGAGGGAGCCTGGTCGGCTGGCTGCATCCTGGCCTGGAGGAGGAAGGCTGCGCTTCCTGGGGGAAGAACATGATTTCCTGGCCATTCATATTTAACCTCCCTCCTGTAATTCTTTTTCAGAACATGAGTGAAAACTTGAAGAACTGTTTGATCCAGACTCAGGCTTCCTTAGGGGAGATGGTGACGATAAAAACAGAGTCCTGCTCTCCGTGCCAGGACCAGGAGTATGGACATCCTTGGTATGTGGCTAAGCTTTGGTTCAATGTACTCCAACCCTTTCTCTCCACCTTCCCCCTAGCTTAAAGATGCCTTTGAGGGATATACTTGAACCTCTCGCAGTTATTAAAACTCACCCTTGGGAGGTCTGCCTTGAGATGTTTGACAGGAGTGGTCACCTACTCATATGCTAGGCGCATGTCTGCTATGTGTTCTAGTCCACATCAGGCCTTGCAGTGCTGGCATGCATTGATGGTGATGCCTTGTCTTTGAGCAGCTTGTTTCCTGGTCTGTAGCAGAGTGGCACTGCCTCTCTTCTGGTGGGAGTTCCCTCTGCCACTCCCGCCCTGTGTGCGACATGCCGGGTGTGTGCCATGTATGGTGATGCTCTAGCTGAAGCCACTACTTGCTGTAGGCTTTAGCTTTAAGCTATCTCAGGTACCAGCTTTTGGCAGGTTGGGTGGCAAGTTGAATAATTTGTCTGCTGCAGACTTGGGGACTAAGAGAGCTGGTCAGGTCCCATTGCTCCTGCTCCTCTGTGTGCAGTTCCAGCATCTTGGCAGGTTAATGTCATCGTTCTGTTCCCTCCTCAGCTCTGGAAGGCCTGACCCACAGTCCATGGAGGTGGAGCCCAAGAAACTGAAAGGGAAACGGGATTTGATCATGACCAAGAGCTTTCAGCAAGTGGATTTCTGGTGTAAGTGGCTCGTGAGTGGGGGAAAAAGCCATGCTGCCACTTGTACAGACTTTTGCCGTTCCTGGTTGGCACCATGCCAGTTTGGGGCAGGAAGCAGGAAAGAATAAAGCAAGAGATAAATTTGGTGTTCTCCTGAGAAGACAGGCACATGTCATAGGGAAGCTGTTGCACAAAAGCAGTTTGTCCATTGTGGGGCTATGCAGCAGTAGGAAGGTATGTGGAAAGCATGCTGGAAACATGACAGTGCACATGGGAAAACCCCAAGAGTCTTCCAAGACCCAAAGGGTTTAATTCAGAAACTGGAAAGGGAGCATGGCATGGATGACAATTTTTTTCAACCATATTCTGGTAAAGAAAACTGGTGCCAGTTACATTGGCATACCTACAAAATACCAAATTGTGGGCCTGAGTCCCTGTCTGGCCACAGGGCAAGTGCCTGGGGATGCTGCCTCTCCCAAGCACAGAATGAAGGCTTTATGATGAGTGTACTTGTTTTCAGGAATGTTTGTTTTGGCTCCCCACTGGTGTGTAGGGAATCGACCCTTGCAGCTTGAGGAAGTTACTGTTAACCAGGCCCCAACTTCTGTCTGCAGACAGTGATGGGACCTTCCCCTGCACATGTAGGTGTCAGTGGTGAATCTGTGTAGGGCACCAGGGCTCAGGCGAGCACAGACATTGGTCAGGCAGGTGTGGGGTGGGACAGAGTCCTTGTTGAGAGACCTGTGGCGAAAGAAGTGAGTAGCTGGTGAAGTGTCTGTGTGCATGGAGGCTGGGCTTTGGGGAGGGGACTTAGCTGGGCCAGGAGAAGGATGAGGAGCTGGGGCATAGTGACTTGAATGCTGTGCATTCTGTGGTCTGTGTGAGCCTGTACAGGCATCATGTCTGCCCAGTCTAACCCCTGCTCCCCTTGCACCCACAGTCTGTGAGTCCTGCCAGGAGTACTTCGTGGATGAGTGCCCGAACCATGGCCCCCCAGTGTTTGTGTCTGACACCCCAGTGCCTGTTGGCATCCCTGACCGAGCAGCACTGACCATCCCGCCTGGAATGGAGGTGGTGAAGGAGCCCAACGGGGAGAACGACGTGCGCTGTATGAACGAGGTGATCCCCAAAGGTCACATCTTCGGGCCGTACGAGGGGCAGATCTCTAGCCAGGACAAGTCTGCGGGATTCTTCTCATGGCTGGTGAGTGATGTGTCTCTCCAACAAAGTGACACCCCAGCCATGCAGCTCAGTACTGGGGGACTTGTAGGCCTGTGGAACCAGGCCTTAGCCATATTCTGCTGACCCATGAAGGCAGTAGGCAAACATTGACTTGCTATAATTGTTAGCGGTTTAAGGGTATAGATACATGAAAGGAAACCAGGTGCCCTGGCACCTGAGTTCAGTTCATAGAATCATAGAATCATTTTGGTTAGAGAAGAACTTTAAGATTACCAAGTCCAACTGTTAACCTAGCACACTGCCAAGTCCACCACTAAACCATGTCTCTAAGCATCACATCTATATGTCTTTTAAATACCTCCAGGGATAGTGACTTGACCACTTCATTGGGCAGCCTGTTCCAGTGCCTGACAACCCTTTCAGTAAAGACATTTTTCCTAATACCCAATCTTAACAGCTGTAGGAAGCATAGTCTCCATCTCCTCTCCCCCTTGCCACATTCATCCATCCTCACTCAACCTTTAGGACCCCTCCACTACTTTGCTCTGCTCTGCTCTGCTCATCATTTTGAGGACAGAGGAAGGATTGTGTCTGCAGATTGCAGAGCCCTCTTGTGGGCCTGCAGCACTCCTTCCCAGCCCACTTGAGCAGGGCAAGGGGCCCGAGAGGCCAGGAAAGAGTAGATCCAGTCCATCAGGAGCTGATGTACATGCAGACTCCAGCACCAAAACCCATACTTTTTCCCCATAGTACTGAAGGCCTTGGTTAGTCTATGAAATAGAGATGTTGCTAGATTGACTGATACTGTTACAAAAAATGTGATGTGGGACTTGAGTTGCAGATGGAAAAAAATTAAGAGCTGCTGATAGGAAATGCTGCACACGCTTTTCTGTCTGTAAAATAAATGTGTGTTTCAGCCCTATCCTGAAAGGGAAGTAAATCTTTTGTACCTTAGGACTGATAACAATTTTGTCAGCTGCATCCATAGTTCTGTATTAACAGGTATTTGTACTTGGTAAAATGCCTCCTAGTCAGTTCAGAGTAACCTAGACACACATATCCAAAGCAGCAGTCTGTAGTACTAGGAGAACTGAGATTCATGGCATAGAGTTTCAAGTCCTGATTAAGGCTGGAACTGGAACAGTGATTTGAGAGTTGTAGACTTCCTGTATGGACCAGTTAGTTGCATCTGTTCTGTTCCACAGATTGTTGATAAGAACAACCGCTACAAATCCATCAATGGGACGGATGAAACCAAAGCAAATTGGATGAGGTGAGTCCAGTTGTCTTCTGCCTTCTCTTTTGGGGCTTTGTCTTCCAGAGAGAGGCCATCAAACACGCCTTGTTTTGTGTGATAGAAAAACCAGAATGCCAGAAAACCTTCTGTGGAGGGTGTGCTTTGGGCTCTTTCCTTCTTTATTGTGATGAGAATCCTTTGGAGTCAGATTCAATGAAACGGACTAAAACAAGTATGTGTGTATGGAAGATGGCTGTTTTCTGGAATGAGAACAAATTATGAAGATGATCCTATTTATTTAGTCTTTAAAATGCTGACAGATCTCTCTCCATTTTTAATTTTTTTTTTTATGATCAAATATTTGCAAAATGCCTTGCATTGTCCCCAAGGTAGCATTTGATTCTGTCTGGGTTTTTCTGTCTTCTCCAATTTGATAGACTTTGAAAGATGTGCTACTTTTGTTGTCTTCTGGGTTTCACTTGAAACATTGTAGTAGCTGCCATTGGTCTGTGGTGGCTGCCTTTGGTAGTAGCAGCTTTACTGTGCTAGGAGAAACATGGAGAGTTGCCGCAGGTCCCAGTGCAGAACTCATGCCTGTGCTTGTGCTCCCTCTGCCGGCCCCGCGACTCAGCAGAGCAGAACCCAAACACCAGTCAGTACTGAATGAACCAGGAGTGGGCCTGGCTCTTGTTTCTTAACTGCAGCAGTAAGGGAACATGTTTAGCCATGAAGCAGTGCTTCAAGTATTGGCATATATCTTCAAAATGTAGGTCAGTCTAGCAGCCTTCTGAAGTGGAGGCAAAGCACTGAAGTGCCTCGTGTGTATGTGAGTCACCAGAACAGAGCATTGCTGCATACTGATGCTTGTCCCACATTCGGACCAGTCCTGCTTTCAGGGATGAATTTTACAAGTGGTGGTTGTCAAAAAGGCAGTTCATACAAGAGTAAAGCAGTGTGGGAATTAACTGCTTTGTTAGCCTGGATGTCTAGGATTTTCAGTTGTCATTCAGTAAGGGAAGAGAGAGTGTGAAGTACAGGTAGATGAGAGACTGACCTACCAGGTCAAACTGGACTGCAACACTTTTGCTCCAGGGGAGTCTTACATGGATAGCGGCTGTTCTGACACATTCGTGAAGTTCAGCAAAGGATCCCATTTTTCTGTAAGAATTCCAGCTGTTACACTTCTTTGCTACGGGATGAGAGAAAACACTAGACCTGAGCTGAGGCTGGAGTTGTCACTCCAAAAAGAGGCAGTGCTACAGTGGACAGGTAGGTAGGAGGATGTATATTTTGTAAGAAAGAATGCAAAGTTCAAAAATTAGAGTGAGATTTTTCTGCTTAGATCTGGATCATCATGTGGTCTGGATGACAGTGAAGCTAGGGGAAAACAGTCTTGGAAAGCAAAAATCCTATGATGGACTCATCATCCTACTTACATGAACATAAGCTGGGTGCCTGGATTTAAATGGGCACTACTCGTCCCAGCATAAAAGAAGAGAATGTTCTTGTCTAAACTTGCATTTCCTATGGTTAAAACGCTGGGCGAGTGTGGTCTGTGCCATTCAGTCCAGCCTCGAAAGGCAAGGAGGTTATGGTTTTGGGAAAAGAGGATGTTTGCAGCACTTCTAGGGAAGGGTGTATCACAGGACCTGTGCAGGCTATACCAGTCTTACTGATCTTTCTGGTTTTACTCTTGACATTGCTTCTAATAGCAGTATTATGTACAGTCTGACTGACAGTTCAAGTGGAGATAGTGGTCCTTAAAAAATCTTGGGTTTGTTTGTTAGCAGCTTTCAAAGAGAGGTACACTCAATATCCTGTGCTAGGACATTACCTATCATGGAAATTACCCACGGAAACTGTACTTCTAGGACGCTGTAGACAGCGCTTTTTTTGTTTTTCAGATGGTGCTCTTTGCCATCACTCACAGATGGAATGCTTTGCAAAGCAGATCTACTCACCCTCTGGGTAGGTGGGTATGGCATGGGGAGGGCAGCTTGGGCTGACTCCTCTCTCTTCTTGTAGATCTGGCTATTGTTTTTGTTGTTTGATTACCACATCTGAGTCCATTTTCATGTTCCCACTGAGTACAGTGTGTACACTGCAGCATTTTCTGGTTTAATTTTAAGAGACTGTTTACCCAGGGCACTGGATGACAGGGAGGAAGAAGTATGAAGGATAGCAGATGGCATGGCCATGGTAACATCCTCTTGCCCTTTCCCTCTTCAGTCAGTCAGTTGAGACAGACTCCTGATGCTGAGAGCATGTTCTCTTCAGCTGGCTGCTGGCACAAGAATAATGCACCCTTCATCTCTGTCCAGAGTAAAGCACTGTTGTTTCCAATACTTTATGAAACTTGATGGCTTTGACCTGCAGGGGTGTGTGCAAACCTCTTCCTCTGTTTCTATTTTTCTGGGGGCTCAGGGTGTCCAGTTACCACAGATCACAGCAGACCTGAAGCAAAATTGGTGCTTTCTTGGACACAAACCATAAACTGCTGCTGATAGGAGTTCTTGGGGCTTCTGAGGGATCACGCTGAGCAAGCTGTTGTTCATGGTTACTTCTGAGGAAATTCTGTTATTTGATTGCTGGGGAACTTTAGAAGAAAAAAAAAAAGGATCTGACAAAAAAAATGAAAGTAATTCATGAAGTCCAGGAAACATCCCTCTGTGTATGTGTATCACTTGGCCCAGACTGAGATGCAGGGTAGCAAGTACCAGCAAACTGGTGGTGCCTAACTGAATTGTTAGAGTTAAGTGCATCATGTGTGGGGTTTCCAGGCTATTATGGGCATGTATAGTCTGTATCCCTTCTTATACGTGTGTACCTGAGTTCTCAGGCTTTTGGCACAGTTCAAATCCATCGTTTCTCTCAGCCTGTGTGAAAAGGCTGGTGCAAAACTTCCTCACTTCTTTCTCCTTTGCCTCCCTCTCTGCCTGCTTTGCCCTACGAACGTAGTGACAAGGAGGTCATGGGGAGCAGGTCTGTTCTGTTAGTTTTCCTGTATCTCTCTATAGTGGAGATGTCTGCCATTTGATCTTCACACAATAATAGAGCATGGAAGGGAGCTCTGGTCAGGTGCGCCAACAGCCTGCTCAAAGTGGGATCAGTAGATCATTTAAGTACTGAACTGCTGTTTTGGCTTTACAAGACCATTTAAAAATAATTTTTTTTAAAAGTCAGGGTTACTGTGTCTTCCCATGTGTTCAAGGGGAGTAAAAGCCACCACCAGCCTGTATGTTGTTGAACTTCATAAACTGGTCTCTGTTGCCTTGCAGCAAGTAAAGCAAGTGTTTTTCTATGTTACGGAGTGAAATTTACACAGAGCAAAGGGATTCTAAAGTACTTCAGGACTGTGATCACTGTAAAAAAAAAAAGACTGCTTCAGAGCCCGGGGAAAAGTTATATGCTTGTTTCTGTGCTTGTTTAGGTTGATACCTTTGTGGGGTGTTCATTACATGCCCACTGTTCATGTAGTTTACGACATCACATGTGTTATTAACGGGATAGCTGTACTGTCTTGCACTTTAACAATGACCTGAGCTGAGGTGTCAATTCACAGCCTCACAGCTGGAGCTCCTCTGGAGCTGGATAATACCTACACAGCATCCTCAGAAAGGTACCTCCAAGTATCAGTGACTACTCCTAGGGACATCCTACATCTCTCTAACAGTAATACCGTCTCCATTTTTATAAGGAGGAGGTTAATGTGCCTGCTGGGAACCTAACATTAATTGAATTCATGATTAAAACTGGCCAGAACTCATTACTTTGTGCATGGTGAGTTTGCTATTGGAATACTTAAGTTATCTTAAATAGTTTTGACCCAAGTAATGCTGGAGCAATGAGTGAAAACCCTGAAATCTGAAAATCCAGGTCTACCACAGGTTGTCATAAGTGCACTTGATGGGATGCCTGGTCAAGGAGCAAGAAGGGCTTTAATTCTCCATCGATACAGCTTTGCTAGTGATAGCAGCCATAGGTTCAAGTGGAGAAGAGAAAGCGCAGGTTTTCTGACCTGCCAGTGTCTCTAAGCAGCTCTGGAGAGACGTCTGTTCTTCAAGCTCACCCATACCCTGGGGCACTTTGCAAAATACAGTTACTCCTTTTCACCAGAGCAGCTTGTCGGTTAAGGTTTGTTTTCACCACACGGAGGCACTGATGATACTCTGCTGTCGTGGGTACCTGCAGAGACTATACGGGAAACCCGGTTTTGCTGAATGTGATAAAAATCAAACCATGTTCCCTTGCTCAATGCCTTTTCCCTCCTTCCCGTGTTCAGCTGAGAGAACTCTTTTTTACTTCTAAGTTTGTTTGTTGTTTCTTTTTTCCTTGAGGTCAGTGTAGCAAGTGCTTTACTGACTTTCCATCACTTCACTGCCATCTTCCCTAAACACTCCTGTCTCTCCATAAATGAAGCTTTACCAAAACAGTATTTCAAGTATGCATCTATGTTTGTCCCAGTGAAATGCATCTGTGCACTTAGCTCCCAGCTCTCCTTGTGTGTGGTCTGCATTTGAGCAGCATTTCCTACTGGTTTTCCAGCTTTAACTGAGGTTAACAGCTTCTGACACTTACCCCAATGGAGGGCAGCAGTGTCAGTAAGGTTCATTGTAATGGCACTAAGGAGAAACTAGGCCAACATCTGACAACAGTCGCTCTGCCCTTTTGTAGGTTTTTCTTAGTCTGCAACCAGCAAGCACCTTTCACACGAGTGTGTCCCAAACCACTTCTCTTCTGCTGGGTCACAGCAGTGCTGAAAGGCATCCCATCTCTGAGGACGTGCCAGCAGGACCATCACAAACGTGGGACATGTGGGACAAATGTATTTGCTTATACCAACTTTGCAGAATGTATTTGGGGGTGGCTAAAGTCTGCCTGTAAGAGATACAGAATTCAGCCAAGGTTCTAGGATTAAATGTAATTTTTTGAAAGAGGAGGGTCAGAGCCATCCTATCCAGACTTTACTCCCCTAACATTGCAAAGATACTAACAATAGGTCCCAAATTAAATTAAAAATGCTTTCTACTAGTAATAGCATCTTTGGTTTCATTTAATTTTGGACCATAAGCAGAAAGAAAATTAACACATAGGGGAGCCAATAGGTTTTCCATCCCATGGTGTCACTTCAGAGTTACAGTTGTTCGGTGTCCTAACCATTAAGATGTCTTATTTCTTTTATATTACATATTAAAATCATTTTTAAACATTAATTTTCTAGGGTTGTAGTGACAGCTTTTTGGGGCAATTTATAATAACACTGAAGTCTTCTACCTCAGAGGAGTGTTGTGTTCTCTGCCATAACTCCATGCTGATGCAGATGTCCTTCTGAGAACTCTTTTAAAATAATGAGAACTATATTACACAAGCACCAAAAAGGCTGATCTTTTTCAAAGAAGTTCCTAACATCCTGCTTTTAATTGTTCGAAGATGTGTAAAAGCAGTCTGTAATGTGTAGCACTAGAATAACCATTTTGGCTTTTTACTTCACTCTGCTATAATTCAAATCAAGGCATACACTAAGTTTTCCTTGCAGTCTGCTCCTCCATGGCCTCTGATCTTTTCCATGCTTATACACAGGTGTACGTTGCCCAGGCTGCAGATTATTTCCCTGTCCACAGTCTCACCTTGTTTATTTGCAAAACCGTATGTTCATACAGTCTGTTTTCTCGTTCCCTATTGAATAGATCTGCTACTGCCTTTTTTCTTCCCTCAATAAAAAGCCATAGTTAGGACTAATGTTTTGTTTATTTTTAAAGTTTCTTTTGGCTGTAGCTGGAATAAATAATACCCCCTTCCCTTTGGACCAAACTGCTAGTTCTCAGGATGGCTGCTTCTTCTTCTCAGTAGGCTGAGGCTACGAGTTGTTTGTTTGAAGCACCAGAAAGTGGATGCAGGCTCCTGTCAGCAGCAGTGACAGCAAAGCCCAGCCAGGAAAAACAAGTTGGTGGCCTCATTCCTTTTGAGAACAATGGGAAACGGCAACCATTTCTGGGCAAAACAAGAGCTTGCTGTGAAGCAGATGAATATTGGATGTGCAGTACCCCTGGTGTTGAAGACTTTTCCTTAGGAAAAGCGAGTTGCACAAATTGCCCATGAGTCTAGTAAAAATCTTCCTCCCTTGAAAAAATGTGATTTGATGCAGCCTCTGCATGACATCCTGCAAGTTTTAACAGAAAGGGTGATGTAGAAGTTTCCGTTGCATGTTGTGCCAGGCAGAACAATAAGATATGTTTCAGGCCTCTAGGTTTCTTCAAGAACTCATTTTCAAGCAATGTCACCTTAGAAGCTAGTTCATCAATGTGATTGTAAGTTCTCACACCTTTTTCCTTGCACAAACTGTGGCAAGTGATGTGAGTCTGTACTGAAATTCTCATACATAAGTCAGGGCATCAGACAAAGTGTAAAATTCCATTTTAACTGTGAAGCTGAGAAGGCTCCTTCACACTAGTGTTGCTTGGTGGTTTTTTTCTTAAGCTTGAAAATTGCCTCTTAAAAACAAAAGGGCTGCCTTTTCATGGTGCAATTGAGAAAACTGAGAGGTTATTGCGGGTGAGGGGAGCTGGATCCCACCAAACTCCTCCGTCCCAGTGCTGCACTGGCCAAGTGGTTGGATGCAGGGGGATGCTTTGCGCTGATTTCCTCTTACCCAATTGTGCTTTGTGGGATGTTCAACCCAAGGAACATGGCTGAACGAAAGAGGAAGCCCAAGTTTTCCAAGGAAGAACTGGACATTCTGGTCACTGAGGTGACCCGAAATGAAGCTATGCTGTTTGGGAGGGAGACAGTGCGTCTATCCCATGCTGACAGGGACAAGATCTGGGAAGGCATAGCCAGGCAGATCACATCAGTCAGCCAGGTCCCCAGGTCTGTAAAAGACATTAAACACAGATGGGACGACATGAAGAGAAGGACCAAGGACAAACTGGCATTAATGCAGAGGTCCCTCTCCGGCCCTGACAGCGTGGGGCAGCCCTCGGCCATCGTCCTGACCACCCACGAGAGAGCCATTGAGTCAACACTGCATTCATCACGCCAGATGCACGGCTTCCAAACAGCGGATCTGGACATGGTTGACAGCCCGTCAACAAGCTGTAAGTATCTTTGCCTTAACACCTCTTTGACTTATGTTTATGTATCTCAGTTTGACACCAGAAGAGGATTGTGTGTTTCGTGAGATGCTGGGTTGCCTGTCAAGCCAGGTCCTACTGCTGTGTTTGATTTCAAGACAGCCTGCTCTGGTGATCATGGGGTGATCTGGGATCATGAGATGGATTGAGGGAAAGCTGTCTTCAAGTTAAGATCATCTTCTTTATCTGCTTATCTAGTCCTTTTCCATACTGTCTTCTAAGTATAGGCATTTAGATTTTACCTTCTTAGGTAAAATCTAAATCTGTTTAGATTCCACCTTCTTAATGGATCATAAGTCTGAACTAATCCTACAAGTGAGGGAACATCGGTAGTTGAAGTGCAGCTACGTCCAGTCTGTGAAAAAGTGTTTGTAAAGGATTAAGAGTTCTTCATCTTGCGTGCATCCCAATGAACAGCAATGCTGTCAAGCTGAGAATCATTTGCCAGTCACTGCATGGTAACCATCTTCCACAAGGGATGTTGGGGGGACTCAGTGATCACTGGTGTTAATGGTCTGAGGCCAGGCCACTAACGATTTCTCACTAGTGGTCTGAAGGCTCAGCAGAAGAGCTGTGAAAAAGGTAGATGATAATTACTCCCTTCACTGTTTTTTAAGAAACTACTGGCTCTGCTTTTTAAGTTAATCCTCCTACACCACAATTCTCTGACACCTTCCAGTGCTGAACCACAAGCTGTTTTTTTGCAGGTTCTTTCCTCAGTTGCGGACATACAGTTTTCTTGTGTGGAGGTGCAGCTTCTTGGTCAGTGAGCATTTAGGGATACAAAGGAGAGAAAGAAGTGATAACTTCTTGGGAAGTGAGCCAACTAACGCTTCAGGGGTGGCACTTATATAATATCTGAAGTAATGTCGTTAGATGGAAAGCAAGGACAAAAGTCTCCAAGAACTGACAAAGTGGGACTTGGTCATTCTTTGCATCTATCTTGGAAGCCAGTTGTGCTACTTCAGAGGTAAAATGAGTACAGCGCACGCAAGGAGATAGTGGGCGGGTGCAACAAGTGAACTATCATCTCTTCTTAGTCTTGATGTGCCTGTAGCTATGAACTGGCACATCACTAGGTCTTTATCAGACTAATGAGAACTTTCCCTTGGTGTTTCGTTTTGGTTTTGCATCAAGTATACTTGTCCGATTAATACCAGGTCCTGTTGCTGCTACGCCTGACTGCCTGGTTATCTTAGTGACGCCAAGCCACACAGTGGCATTGCAGTAAGGACTTTGCAGGCAGCAAATACTCTGTCTATGCTTTTCTCAGTGCAGTGGATGTAAAAAATTACATGGGAGCAGGGTTTTGGCCTGAGGAACCGAGTGTGTCAGAGTGTTCTGAGACTGGACCAAGGGCCAGGAGCCTTTGTCCCTCCAAAACATTGGAGAGTTCTAGCTATTTATGGTGTTGGGGAAAGGGAGTCATTGCTACTGTCTGAAATGGATTTATATTCTAGTAATGAACAATGTTGTGTACAGGATACCATGTCAGCTTCGATTCCTCCTCAGCTGACTGGATTCTCCCACTCTTCAGGCCTCTTAGGGCTAAGCTGGTCACCCAGCTGCCAACATTGCAGCATCTGCATGTTGAGTTATGCATCAGGGGCTACAGGCTTGTCTCAACTGGCAAACCTGGGGGGAGGGGAAACCCCTTTTTCAATGTGATTTGAGATACCATGAAACAGAATTCAGAATTGTGAGGGATTTCATATTAATAATTCCCACTTCCTCTTCTGTTTAAGCTGATGAAGATGAAGAGATGCCAGGCACTTCTCGGGAACACTGCTTCTCATCGCTGCAGAGGGCCAGTGCAGGAGTCAACCAGCTCTCTGGGTCTTCCTTCCTCCGCACTTCTTCCTCATCAGAGCACTCAGAAGCTACCAGCCAAAGGCAGGAACTGCACCATCCATCCCCACACACCACCTCGTCCTGCAGACCCCCGCACCCCTGCACAAGGAGCCCGCCCCTCTCCAGCTTCGATCGCCAGCTTCTCCATTCCCACACGCAGCAAACAGACCTGTTCAGGCAGTTCTGCCAGCAGCTGGTGGCTATTCACAGAGACATGGCAGACAGCATGCATGTCATCAGTCAGAGGATGGCTGACCTCACCACCCAGGTTGGCCAGATGTGCCAGACCCTATCGGAAATCTGTGATGGGGTCCAGGCTTTCCATAGGATACAGGAGCCTAGTGTCACACAGAGGTCTCTTCTGCAAGCAACATGCTCAGAACAGCCCCCAGAGCTCAGTGCAGAGTCTAACCAAAATCCCCCAAAACAGACTGCTCCTGCACGGACTACCAGGTCACGAAAAAGAAAACACCATTTTTAGTCTGCTTCATATAAAGTAAAAAGAAGGGTGCCCCTTCCTGAGCTGCTGCATGCTTTCATGGCCTCTCCATGTGTATTGGTACTCTGTGGGGAAGGTCAACAGCCACCCCAACCCATCCATCCCCCTCTAGCTAACAGAGCAGTATGAATTCTGGCAGCTGAATAGTAGGGTTGGTCCTCTGCAATGGCAAAGAGGAATCTCAAATCTTATAAAGCTTGGGATGTAGGACACCTTTCTGTTCATAAAGATTAGGAGTTTTCACTGCCATCGCCATGCTTTGAAGGCTCTATAAGCTAAGAGATGCAATAGGAATCATTATCTTGATCTCTTCTCGTGCCTGTGAAACTTTATTTACTGAGGCAGTTTACTACAGAGCTCCCTTTGCAATCAACCCTACTACTACCTTCCCATCATCTTCCTGCAAATTAGTGTATGCACTGTGCAGGGATACATCCTTATGTCTCTAAAGACTCTTATTGCTCATTATTTATATCTTGCATTCAGCAATAATGGGCAATGCAGGGCTTACTGTGACTTATGCACAAGTTTGGGGAGAGAGGTGTAAAAGCAGAGCTTGTGCAGAGAAGGGAAGAAGGCACAATGCTGAGGACAGGAAGACAGGTCTGAGCACCGTGTAGTTTTAGATTGCTGAGAAGGGCTGCTAGTGCAGGTGCCTGGATCCTGCAGTACCACATGCACTCCTATCAAAGAGTTTAATCTTTGTCTTTTCCCATCTGAAACCCCTAACTTACTCTTCATAATTGCAGTTAAGATACAACTATTTAATAATATTACAACATTTAAAGAGAATTGTATCATGTTATTTTCTCAGATGTTACAATATCCAGTTTTGAACCACCTCACCCTCTTCAAAATGTGAAAGACCACACAGAAATAATGAAAGATACAGGGACCTGCTTCTGACCTTGAGAACAGTCAGGTTTTGTATCATTCTAATTCTGTCAAACTTAGTACAGTTACTTTGCACTTAGTGTGATTTAGAGTGGGATCTGTACTGTATTCTCCTATCATGAAGAGTTTACAATCCAAATTCACATCTATATAGGTTAAAATCTTAGACATGTTGAACTGCTTTGTTTCCCCATACAGGTGCAGGAAGAACTGTGTTACAACAATTTAATTATTTTAGTGCTGCATGAGATTCCCATGTACAACCTTGATTCTGAAATGAGGCTTTAATGATGTCACCTCAGGTGGTGATAACATACGTGGCAGCTTTTTTACAAATGTCTGTCTTCTTGATTTGCACATCTGTACCTACCATGCTGCACCTATTTCTGGGAAAACCTGGACCATTATCATTATATTCTTCAGGAGGGAAGAGGGCCGAGGTTTTACCCAAACAGCATGTTGCTGCTCTCTGTAATGTCCTGCTGTATGGGTAGGTGGGTTGCAGGAAACTATTCCAGTTAATATGAATGCACATTGTCATGCCATGTCTGGGCTACAGACTCGGCCAAAAGCTGTATAATTCAGTGGGAATTGAATGTAGTTAGTGCAGTATAGAAGAAGGATGGTATGTTTTATGTGATCTTGAAGGATCTTCTTTACTCTGTCTGGCCTGTCCTTTGAAAGTATAGTGCACTAGCTTCTCTTTTGGAGAGTTCACTGTATGTCTGCTGTGTCAGGCATTCCTGACATGCTTTTCCTTTTTAATTGTTCTGTAATTCTAATTCAAGTAATTTATTTTTAGGGATGTGGTAAAAGGCCAAGGAAGGTCTGGCAAGGAGAAAAACCTCCTTTCTGAGGAATGACCCATGCTGGTTTCATGCAGAGGACATTCCTCCTGCTGGTGCCAGACCAGGGCAGTACTCACTCACTTTCTTCTGAGGATGTTGTTATACTTCTGTTGTAACATTTGTATTCTGCAGAAGTCACAGTCTCTCTTCAGCTGAAGGGAAATCTGGTAGAAGTGGATCTAATTTATGAATCACAGAGAACTGAAAAAATGGTGATATGTTTTAAAGGCTTTCTGAGTCAATATAGTGCTGCTGCTACAACATATTAGAAGTGGTATTTTATATTTTTATATTATTTGGTCCCTGCTGATGTTCTCCCATGGATATACTGATAGGATTAGCTCCTCTGATGTGGTCCAAGGAGATCCCTTCTGGGAACCCTTAGGTCTGCAGAGGAGAGACCCACAGCTGCTGGGTGCTGGAGGGAGTTGGCATCATCGCTGCCATCAGTTACCCACACTGATTTGTTTAGGCAGAGAATCCTGGTGTAGGATGTGCAGCTTTAAATACAAACCCCCAACAGCTGGACTCTGTTCATGAGAAAGGACCTTGTACTATCAACTGCCTGATGTCTTCCCCCAGTTCCCTCTGTGGACTATTACAGATAGGCCCAGATCTGGGGACGTTTCTCCTGCCCTGTGTAGACCCCTCGGTGAAGTGGCTTTTCTGTACTGGGTCACAAAGGATACCTCCTCCTGCACCCATCATGTTAATTGGCTGTTGAAGTAAGTGCCCGTGTCAAAGCAAACTGCTGTACTCAACCCCAGTATCTCCATGTCTTATATGTGCTGAAAAAATTCTCTCCCTAAAAGTATTTTTTTTAATAATGCAATAAATATATAACACTTTTAACGCAGCTGCTGTTGAGTCATTTGTGTATCTCGTACAATTTTTACCTGAGCTGGTAACAAGCCTGTCACAGATGCTGAATCTCCTAGAGGCACTTGGCATCAGAAAGCTTGAGACAGGCTTTGTGGGTATGGCACCCTGTGGTGTCTGCCTGGGCTGGTGGCAGCTCTGTTGTGCTGAACCTCCTGCCCTGGCTCCGCACCCAAACTTGATTTGAGAAAGGCCAGTGGCCTTTTCCCTGCAGTCAGGAGAGCCCCCCCAGGGCCAGCCGGAGGGTGAGAAGCAGAGGGGCCAGCGGGCAGGGGAGAGGCATGGGGCAAATCCTAGAGCAGAGGGGGAGGCAGAAGTCTGAGCCTTCCTCCAGCTGTGGAGCTCTGCTCCCTCCTTGCTGTATCTCCTGGCTGCTTTGTTCCCCTCCTGGGGTGGAACAGTCCCAGCTGCCAAAAAATACCTTGACATTTTTCTGGGCATGCTCATCCCAAAACTTGGCAGTTTGGTGTCCTGAGTTGGCTTAGAAAAAAGGAAGACAAGGATGGTTTTTTTGATGCTAACTAGAAAGACTATGGAAGGGTGTTCTTGTTGAGCAAGGAGCTGTTCCTCCCAACAGCCACGGGCTTGATCTAAGAGCTGCAGATGGGTCGTAAATAGTCTCCATTGGTGCAGTGGCTGGTCCTGAGTAGCCTGGGCAGACAGATTCAGTAGTGGTCTTGAGCCTGGCTCATCCCAGGGACTGAGCAGGACATGAAATGACCCATTTACAGCTGGTGGCACAAGGAATGGGAACACCTCTGGGTGACTGGGTCTGCCGTAATTGCAGTCCCAACCCCACTCTTCCCCTGGGGCTGGCAGTCCCTTGGGAAACCCACTGTGCAAATGAGGCCATGCTTATCTGCACGCAGTGCTTTTGTCAGCCTAGCCATGCCTGTTCTGGGCATCCAAAACAAGGCAGCCTTCTTGCCTCCATTCAGCTCGAGTGTTTGGCATCCGCGGGGGGCTGGCCACTTTCCAGCCTTCACAGGAAGGGTTGCTCAGGACACGAGTGTTTCAGCCTCGGGAAGTTAAGTCAATGAAGGCAAAACTGGTGCAGTCTCTCCTCAGCAGGCAGTTTGTGACCTGTGTCCCTGAGCAGGCTGCTGTTTTGTGGAATGACTTCCTCTGTCCTTGGGAAAGCACCTGTCTCTAACCCATGGTGTGCAGCGGCACAAGGTGTCTTAAACCAACAGGTGGAATTTGGGTTTTATGCAGTCCTTCATGACCCGTGTGGTGTTGTGCTGCTGGGGCTGGGCCGCACTGGTTCAGAAGTGGTTCATTTAGGTGGATGATCTCATCTCCGTTCTCATTACCTCAGGAAACTACCACAGATGTAAAGGTTACTCTCCAGGAGCATAAGCGAGTTACTAGCTGCCAGCAGCTGTGAAGAAACGTCTTTGTGTCTGGTTTATTCCACAGCTCTCTGATAAGGGCTTTCTCCGTGCCTTCTGGTGAGATCGGCAGCACGGTCCGTGCAGGAGGCTGGCTGTGAGCGGGGGGCAGGGCGGCGTGCTACAGGGCTGCAGCGGTACTACAGCTCCCACCAGCCAGCCTGCGCTCTGCTCCCCGCTCCCCGCCGCGCCAGGGGCAGCTGGAGCCACAGGACGCAGGCAGCAGAGCTGAAGGACGCTCTCAGGCAGAAACTTGGAGGGCTTTAGAGACAGGAGGGAGCAAAAAGGAAAAGCATGCTCATGCTTAGTAAAATACTTCATAATAAAAGTGAGCCCTGATGGGAATAGCTAACCAGGCTCTCCCCTTCCCACACAAAGTTGTGTTTTTAGAGAATTTTCTAAATCTCACTGTCAAATGCAGTATGCTAGGAATGCACCAGACCATCATGCCACTACCCCATGAATTCCTCAGTGCCACTGGCTGTGGGGCTGTGAGTCCTGTATGCTGTATTAAGGAGCTGTGAGTGACTTCAGGGTGATAAATCTTTGCAGGTAACCAGGCTCCTTCACAGGGGCAGCCTGATCTTGATCATCAGCTCCAGCTGATGTTTGTACATTGGGATGCAGAGCAGCTGCCGGGTCTCTCTTAGCTGGTGCTGGGAAGCATCCTGGCATTTTGCTTGGACTGGGCATCTCCTGTGCTGCAGAGCATCAGACTGACCACATCACATTGCTGTATCTTAAGGATTGTGTATCACATGGTTATGTGAATGCCTGATACACCTTTAGCAGAGTGATTGCTAACACCCAGAAGTGACGTGCTGGCAGTGCTAGCTGTGTGCTGTTGCAGGACCTCCTTCCCTCCGTGCAGTCCAGGCCTCCGTTCCTTCTGAAATACACAAACTGGTGGTTTAAAAGTTCCTTCATTTCATGATGACAAGTAAAATAAGGGTTAACAAAAGCCAGTGTTCCAGTAATGCTGGCAATACCAGAGCCTGCTGTTAAACAATTACCAAAGATTGCAGAGCATCCTGGGTAGCACACATCAGGAAAAATACTGCTGATTGTAGGCACATGCACCATTGCTTAACATTAAAGCCAGAATTGCTGGAGCCTTGGGCAGTCTGAGACACTGCAGACTTGTTTTCTGTCTTGCAAGAGGTTCCACCAAGTTTGTGATCTTATGTGTGTGGGTTGGTGTGATCACATGCAGGTGGGCTTGTGTCATTATTTGGGCATGGCATGGCCAGAGAAGGGGAGAGCATTCAAGGAAAAATTGATGGATTTCTTAAGCTGAAGAAATACCTGTGAGCTACAAGGGAATGTTTGGGCAAGGACTAGTAACAGCAGATGTCAGAGAAGCCATACACTGCTCGCCTTCATTAATGTTACTGGGACAGGGAGTGCTGAATAATAAAGGCAAGTGGCATAAGAGAAGAAAAAGCTTTTAGCTGTGAACTGTTCAGATCTGCTTTTGGGTCTGTATGCGCCATGACAGGGCCTGGGTAGGTGTTATGGTCTCATGTTCATTGCAGCTGGAACCAGTATCACCAAGCCTTTTCTATGTCCTCTAGAAAGAACATGGGGAGTTTCAGAGTAAATAATAAGACCTTAAGCTATAGATATGCGTTTTGCCAAGTTGTGCTGAGGGCCAGTTGTTTGGAATGAGAATGAAAGCATTTCTGTTGAACTGAAAATTAGTTTTTGTAAATCAGGAAAACAAAACCAATGTCCAGAAAGCGATCTTTCTATCAGCACTGCCAGGAGATCCCTACAACATGGTGCTGGACTTCCCTGAGACTTGCAAGGCTGTTTGTATTTTTATGTCACACCCTGCTGAATGCTCAAGTGCAAAACCTTCTGGTACTGTCATGTCCTTAGTTTCTTTTTGGACAACCAGCAAATATTCCCATCCACATTAGATGCCCCTGTTTTTGCCCTAAGTATCTCAATTCTGCCCATCTGACAGGAGAGAAGTAAGGAAATCTGGTTTCTGCTAAAAAGGAAGATGGTGATTTTGGGAAAGAGACAGGCAGAGAAACCTTGATAGATTCTGGATACTCCTGAGAACAAAGGAGGATGCCCTGGGATGTGAAGTGATAGGGGGAAATGCAGAAGTCCTTGTTTCCATCACTGGGCAAAGAAATTTCTGCCCATGAAAGTCTGTGTCACCATTTCTGACAGAGATACTCCTTCAGATTGACAGATTGCTGTCATCCCTTCCACAGCAGAAATGGACCCACTGGCTTAGTGTCCCCTGGGTGTCCATGCTCGTTGTCCTTTATCTCTTGCAATTTGCACACCATTACTTATAACTCCATGCTTTCCAGTCTGGCTGTGTTGATGGCTCTCTCTAAAGGTCGTTCTGGCTTCATCATGGTTGTCATTCTGGTGCAAGGGGGTCACATTAAAAAAGTTTGTGCTTCATGCCTGCCTTGTCATCTTGCCCTCAGGTACGTGATCATCTCCCGGGAGGAGAGGGAGCAGAACCTGATGGCCTTCCAGCACAGTGAGAGGATTTACTTCCGTGCCTGCCGTGACATCTGCCCTGGGGAGAAGCTGCGGGTCTGGTACAGTGAGGATTACATGAAGCGGTTGCATAGTATGTCCCAGGAGACCATCAACAGAAATCTCACAAGTGGTGAGTCCCCTTCCTTTCCACCTTCTTCCCTCGTTCCCTTGGGCTGCCATATTTGTTGGACCAATTGCAGTGGGTGAAGTAGGTGATGCACAGGCTGTGCGAGGAGAGCTGCATTCCTAGAAGCAGAGCACCTCTGGGTGATACCTCTGCATGGCATGGATGGATGAGTGTACAAGAAGAATAATATAACCCCTGTCATGGAGATCATGAAAGAAAGATTTGTGCTGTGTTGTGTCGTGTCACGTGTCGTGTTGTGTCACGTCATGTCGTGTGTGTGCTTCGAGGGCCTGATGCAAAGCCCAGGGATCACAGAGCTCCTGTCACAAGACTTTCTGGCCTGAAAATTGCCAAGCTGGTGGTCCCACAGACAGGCATGAGGTTTTTCTTCCAAACATGCTCCTTTCCCTGGCTCCTATGAGCAGCCTGTTTTAGGGAGCTCTGGCTGGTTTTGTGTGCATATGAAGGAGACATTTCCTTGGTGTGTTTGTATGTCCATTTTCCTTGCTTAATTTATCTCCTCTTTCTTCAGAAAAATAATTTGGGATCAGCGCGACATCAGCTAGAGACTCCTTAGTCTCACAACCTTAGAGTGCATGTACAACGTACAGGAGGCTTTGTACTTGTCAGACTGATTCTTCCCTGGATAAAAATTATTATCTTAAGAGTAGCCATGCCGGAACAAACCCAGCAGTCCTTTAGGTCAGTCTAATGTCAGGAATACAGGAAGCTTTAGAGGAAGGCAAAAATTCTTAATGCATCTGTTCATCTATGCAATGCTGAGACCTGAAGTTAATTAGGGGCGTTTCTTTCCAGGCCTAGCCACAGAATGGCAGGGCCTCAGAGAGGCAGCCACACTAAAAATAACTTTCTAATTAAGATTGCCATGTATATTATTACACAGCTGCTGTTGCTGCCTTGACTTGGTAAAAGGTGTCTCCTCTTTAATCATGGGGTGGACAAAATGTCCTGAAAAAGCTGGTTATCCTCCATCACCTTGGAGTTATGCACTTGCATTGTTACATCTTGATGGCTGTACTTGGGCAATTCCCACTTCTGAATTAACATTGGTGTGAATGTGCTTTTTATGTTCATAGATATCACTGAGTGATTAGGTACGGGCTGCAGTGATTTTGCTGCATCCCATGCTCACGTTAATTGTCCACATGGCTTAGTACTTTCTAAAAGTGCAGCAAAAAAGGATTGTGCCCTTGGAGCAGCTGCTCTGAGGGGGGCACCAAGGCTATGAACAATTGTTCTGCCATATACAGATGACTTTAGTCATGGATTGTCATGGCGTCATGGTTTGTGTGAGCTGAAATGTTAACTCACAGTCTGCTCTGTGCTATGAGCATGGTGAAGATCTGCCTCTGGGCTCCTCAGGACCCACCACAGCATACAATACACTCAGGTAGAGATCCATGTGGCTGCAGAGACCATCCTAGAAACCCCCTGACATCTTGGTGAGCTCAGCCTGCAGCAAGCTGGGCTCAGCATGCATTCAGAAAAGGAGCGCAGAGACGTTGTTAAAATGGAGCATCACTTGGGCCGTTGCTAGACTTGCAAGACATCACAGCCTCAGTTGGGAGGGCACTGGGAGGCAGTTAGGGAGCGGCACCAAAATGTGTTGAGTCACTTTCTATTGAAAAGGTTTCAAATCCCCTGCAGATGAGCCTGTTGAGTGAAGTAGCACACTTTATTAACACTTAGAAAAACAACACGGTTCACAGGTTTTGTTTCTGTTGGTAGTGTCTTACCCACCTCATCAATGGAGTTGAGACCAATATGAGAAATTGTCTTGTGAGTTTCAGTTTTTCCATAGGGCTAAACCACTTGGTTGGTTGGGGGAAAAAAATCACTGGAAAAGAAGTCTCCATCCCTATCTCTGCCAGTAGTCATTACAGTCCATAACAGTGGAAATACTAAGAGAGACTCAAAGCTTTCCCTGTAGAAATTCTCATCAACGTGTTGAAAATGAGATCTGTTGTTACGGATTGACTCAAGAAGAGGTTGGGTTTGCCAGCCAGCATCAAAACCCAGTGCAAAAATCCCTGCCATTCAGGCCAGCCCTTTTTTATGGTGCCTTACTCTTAACTGTTTTGAGTCTTGCATCTTTTCTGCATTCTTAGCATTGCTCTCCTTAGAGAGGGAATGGTAGCTTTTGCTCCGTAACTCTTATGAAAGCATGAATACACTTTAAAAGCAAACAAAACCAAAAATCAGCATAAAGCAGCGTCTTGTTTGGGAAGCCATCAATGCTTGAAGCTATTTACAAGATAGAAGAATGATGGAAATTGAACCAAACCTATCGTCTTTTGAATTTCCAGGTAAGGAAATCTGGCTATTCCCTTTATTTTAAGAAAATTATAATTTGTATGAGGTTGCTTTTTTTTTTTTTCTTTCTTTCCTTAATCACTGAATGGCCACACTCTTAGACTCCACCAGGACAAGCTAGATGTCCCATCCTTGGAGGGCATCTGCCTGTTGTAGCTCTGTTGACAATGAGTACCTTGGGATTTAAGAGTGCAAGTTATTTTTACTTGGAGCAGCCTCCAAAAAGAACATGAGGGAAGGGGCTTGCAAACTTTGTGCCATGTTGTGCACAGACACTGGGGTTGTCATGAAATGGTCTGAATCTCTCGCTGCACTGCTGTACACTTGATACCTTTTACCAAGTCAAAACAGACACAGGTCTTCCAGGCAGCCGAAATGGCGCTTGGGCTTTGGTCATTAGGTTCCACTATGATCAGTCATTCACCTCATAGTCATTCACCTCATAGTCCTCTTCCAGCGCGGGTTGGTTATACCTAAAGGTTAAACAAGCTGCCTGTAATTTCTCTTCTCTAAAGTGTGTGGGTCCTACTCCGCCGTGGCTACCCAGGATTGTCTCTGTTTTTGCAGACGTGCCCATTAGCAGGGCTCCTCCTCTCACAAGCCTTGGTTTCCACTGAGTTGTGTCAGTTCCCTGGTTTGTAACACAACATGCAGACCAGCAGGGATTCAGCCTGCTTTTTTGTTCTTTTTTCATTTGAGTTTTAGATTGAGGGATGTTGCTTGGTTCCTGGTCATAATCCCCACCCCTCATTTTCCTTTCCAGGAGACAAAAAGTTGCAGAGGGAAAAGTCAGAAAAGAATGTGGAAAATCAAGAGGACGTGAGGGGGGCACTGCAGCTCACCACCTTAAAGCAAGGGAAGAGCCCCTATAAGCGCAGCTGTGACGAGGGGGAATCCCACCCCCAAACAAAGAAAAAAAAGATTGATCTCATCTTCAAAGATGTCCTGGAGGCTTCCTTGGAATCTGCCAAATTTGAAGACAACCAGTTAGCAACAACTACGCCACTTTCCTTCAGAAAAGCATCTAAATACCAGGCTGAAGACACCTTTGAGAGGTGTGGCAGTGCCATGCAGCACAGCTCCCTGAACCTCAGCAGAAGCCGGAGTGAGGGGGAATGGAAGGTCCCCCATGGCTCCTCTTTCAGCTCAGCCAAAGAGATGGGCATCCTTGAAGATGAGGAAGAAGAGCCCCTGTCACTCAAAGCAGACAGCCCAACTGAGCTGTCACTGGCCTCTGCACAAGGCAACTCCCATGAAATCCCCACCACCTCCTTCTGCCCCAACTGCATCCGGCTGAAGAAGAAGATCCGGGAGCTGCAGGCTGAGTTAGACATGCTGAGATCTGGGAAGTTACCCGAGCCACCCGTGCTACCGCCCCAGGTACCCGAGCTCCAAGAGTTCTCGGACCCCACAGGTAAGCCTTGCCAAGTAACAGCGTTCTCCAAACCCTGCCTAAGGAGAATAATGAGATGCCTGTGTGCTCTGTACCCATCTAAAGTGTTTTGCTCTGAGTATTCAGGTGAACATGTGGTTCCATGGAAAGTTCACTGTCAGGTTTTGTGACCAGGTGGGACCAGAGCTGATACAGCTGTGGGCACAGTGGAAAACACTGTCTGGGAAAGACTCTGTATGACAACTTGCTCTATTTGTTGCTGTTGTAATCGATAATGCACTGCCAATAAAAACGACATTCCATTGCAGACAGTTTGTTTGCTGTATTTTTGATGCATTCTCTTTCAGCAAAAGCCCCTCCGCAGTGCCTCACATGCTACCAAGAAAGTCTGAATGCCTCTGTGGTAACACTGAAATATGTGCTCTTTGTGTATGAAACAGTGTCCTGCTGTGTCCCTTGTTGGAAAGTCGTCTTCTCTGTTTCCTCCACTGCCTTAACACAACCATGTGTCCCTTTCTGAAGATACATTTAATTTCCTCCAGGAACGTGCTGTTGAGCAGCCAGGAGTCTTCACCAAAGGGAATATTTGGGTCACACCATGTATTGTACAAGTGGCCAGGATGTAGTGTACTTTCTTACTGTCCACTGTGGCATGTTGGAGACAACATTCATATGCAGAAACATTGATGTATTTTCCCTTCAAAGCTATGATTCTAATTCTACCCATAGTGCATTATGGGGAGGACCAGGCAGGTTGTGGCCAGCTTGCAAACCAATGCTCTGTCACCAGCAGGATGTTTCTCTAGCTCAGCAACTTTGTATATACCATAATTGGTTTTTTTTGTTGTTTTTTTTTTCTTACAGCTTCAGAAAGCATCATCTCTGTTCCCACCATCATGGAGGACGATGACCAAGAGGTGGATTCTGCTGATGAATCGGTTTCCAATGACATGATTGCTGCTACAGACGAGCCTTCCAAGATGTCTTCTGCGACAGGCCGGAGGATACGACGGTTCAAGCAAGAGTGGCTTAAAAAATTTTGGTTTCTGCGGTACTCCCCAACATTGAATGAAATGTGGTGCCACGTCTGTAGGCAGTACACAGTGCAATCCTCTCGGACTTCAGCCTTCATCATTGGCTCAAAGCAGTTCAAGATACACACAATAAAGCTTCACAGCCAGAGCAACCTCCACAAGAAGTGCCTGCAGCTTTACAAGCTCAGGATGCACCCAGAGAAGACAGAAGAGATGTGCCGAAATATGACCCTGCTCTTCAATACAGCCTACCACTTGGCCCTGGAGGGCAGGCCCTACTATGACTTTCGGCCTCTGGCAGAACTACTGAGAAAGTGTGAACTCAAGGTGGTGGATCAATATATGAACGAGGGAGACTGCCAAATCTTAATCCACCACATCGCCCGGGCTCTTCGAGAGGACCTGGTGGAACGCATCCGACAGTCTCCCTTCCTCAGCATCATTCTGGATGGGCAGAGCGATGACTTGCTTGCAGACACAGTTGCGGTTTATGTACAGTACACGAGCAGTGATGGGCCTCCGGCAACTGAATTCTTGTCTCTTCAGGAACTGGGTTTTTCTACAACAGACAGTTACCTCCAAGCATTAGACAGGGCTTTTTCCAGCCTGGGAATACGATTACAGGATGAGAAGCCAACTATTGGCTTGGGAGTTGATGGTGCTAACATTACCGCCAGCCTGAGAGCCAACTTGTTCATGACAATCAGAAAGACCTTGCCCTGGCTTCTCTGCCTGCCCTTCATGGTGCACAGGCCCCACTTGGAAATTTTGGATGCAATCAGCGGGAAGGAACTGCCATGCCTGGAGGAGCTAGAAAACAATTTGAAGCAACTGCTCAGTTTCTATCGTTACTCTCCCCGGCTCATGTGCGAGTTGAGGGTCACTGCTGCCACTCTGTGTGAGGAGACTGAGTTCTTGGGGGACATTCGAGCCGTGAAGTGGATCATTGGAGAGCAGAATGTGCTCAATGCTCTAATCAAGGATTACCTTGAGGTTGTGGCCCATCTCAAAGATGTCAGTGGCCAGACCCAAAGGGCGGATGCTTCCGCCATTGCCTTGGCCCTCCTGCAGTTTCTGATGGACTATCAGTCAATTAAACTCATTTACTTCCTGCTGGATGTGATTGCTGTGCTTTCACGCCTTGCCTATGTCTTCCAGGGGGAGTACCTTCTTGTGTCGCAGGTGGATGATAAAATAGAGGAGGCCATCCAGGAGATCAGCCGGCTAGCTGACTCGCCCGGGGAGTACTTGCAGGAATTTGAGGAAAACTTCCGTGAAAGCTTTAATGGCATTGCTGTGAAAAATCTACGGGTGGCTGAAGCCAAATTCCAGTCGATCAGAGAAAAGATCTGCCAGAAGACCCAGGTGATCCTAGCCCAAAGGTTTGATTCCCGTAGCCGGACATTTGTGAAGGCCTGTCAGGTATTTGACCTTGCAGCTTGGCCCAGAAGCACTGATGAGCTCATGAGCTATGGGAAGGAGGATATGGTACAAATCTTTGAACACCTGGAGACAGTCCCATCATTTTCCAGAGAGGTTTGCAGAGAGGGGATGGACACCCAAGGGAGTCTGCTGATGGAGTGGCGAGAACTCAAGGTGGATTATTATACCAAAAATGGTTTTAAAGACTTGCTCAGTCACATTTGTAAATACAAACAGAGATTCCCCCTCCTAAATAAAGTAGTTCAGATCCTCAAAGTCCTTCCCACCTCATCGGCCTGCTGTGAGAGGGGGCGCAGTGCCCTGCAAAGAGTGCGCAAAAACAACCGCTCTCGGCTCACGCTGGAGCAGCTCAGTGATCTTTTGACAATTGCCGTTAACGGGCCACCCATTGCCAACTTTGATTGCAAAAGGGCACTCGATAGTTGGTTTGAGGAGAAGTCAGGCAATAGTTACGCGCTGTCAGCCGAAATGCTGAGCAGGATGTCATCTCTTGATCAGAAGCCGATGTTGCAGAGCATGGACCATGGCTCTGAGTTTTACCCTGATATTTAGGAAGGAATGCCTTGGATCAGAAAGCTGTTGAATAATTTTTTTAAATCTATACTCTAAACTTTGATATATTATATAAAAAATATATATATTATATATATTAAGGAAAAACCCACACTGAAAATTTAAAAGTTAAGACGATGTGCGTCTGATAGAAGCTAAGCAGAATTTTAAAGATTGAGACCATGTTTAGACATTTACTGGTGTCTCCAACCATGGCAGCTGCAGTGTAGGTGGCAACATTTCATTCTGTAGAAGCATGTGCTGGGGCCATACTCTACATGTTCAAACCTAATGATCTATAAGCTAGATGACGGGTCTTTGTCAGCCTCCTCCTCCCTCCCAGCAGTTTCCTTGTATGTGTGTTGTTGGTTTGTCTGGCTGGTTTTTTGTGTTGTTTTGTTTTGTTGGGTTTTTGTGTTGTTTTGTTTTGGGGTTGTTTGTTTGGTTTTTCCCCCTCAGTTTTAATCTCTGCCTCTCTTTCAGTTGTTGAGTCCAGTTATTGAGCCATTTGAGCCTTTTGTTGATGTCTGTCAGATGTCTGATTTCCGACAGAGCATCCCGTGCGTTTATGTTGCCTCCAGCTATCCAGTTCCAGCCAGTTCTCTCTGCTTGAGTAGGAGCTTTCTGCACTTGCAGAGGTTGCTGGCAGGAGGGAAAGGCTGGGGGCATGATTTGGGGTTTTTCTTCTGATTTAGAAACAAATGCCTCCAGTAAACTGTGATGCCCCTTTCTCAGTTCTCCGTACTTTCGGGCTGTAGAGTAATACTTGGCTTTCAGCTCCTTTTATGGTAACTGTAGTACCAGTCTATCATACATATATTATAACATGATGTCATGTGCAGACTATAAAATAGCAAAATAGAGAAGGCAGGGGGAAATTTTTGCATTTATATTTTTATATTGTAGGAGATAAATATATATATATATACACACACACAACTATTCATTTAAAACCAGGGCTGCTGTGGAAGCTAGACAGCCAATGAGTCAAGAGCCATCTCTGGGCAGAGATTCAAAGGCTTAAAAAATGATATTCTAATTTACATTATTTATACTATGTCTTTATAATCCTAGATTGTTGTGGGTTTTTTGTTTTGTTTTGTTTTGTTTTGTTTGGAATGACTGAAAGAAAAACCTGCTGCAGTTTGGTAGCAGGAGCTATCAATGCAAGATTATCTTGGAGTATATTCATGTGATGATGTCCTACAAAGGTTCACGTATTCTCTTGTGACCAAGATAACATGTTCCACAGCACAGCAAACTGATAATAGCAGGAAGGGATGCTCTGCTTCTTCCTGTGAAATATTTCTTCTTTTGTTGAAGGGATGCAAAGTCCAGCTGAAATATGAGTGGGGGACTTGCACCTTCAATCACAAAGAGATTGTTCTGTGGGCTTGGGGTTCTTCTTTGTTTTATTCTTTTAAAGTAAACGAGCTCCAGGCATTCACACCGTATCACTTCAGGTTACAAAAGAGAAAAAAAAAAAGAAAAAAAGAAAAAAAAAGAAGAAAAAAAAAAGCAACAACCAAACAAAAAAACACAAACAAAAAAGGTGCAAAAACTCCACAGATGCTAGTGCCTTGCCCCGCTGATGAGGCATGGACAGCACCAACCTGACCAGACCATCATGGGAGTGAGAACCTGTTGTCCAGAAGGTGTCCAAGCCGACATGTTCTCACCTCCCAGAGGGATGAGCTTTGTGCCAAGCTGTGTTGTTTGGAAACATGATGGTGGTATCAGCAACACTGAACCTTTCCTTTCTCCTGTTACTCCCCTGCCCTTGGTCTTGGTGCTAAGATATCTCTAGAACCGTTGCTGCTAGCTGATAGCTTTTCATTTATATAAATATATATATTATATTATTTTATTTTTTAAACTTTTTGGTTTGTTTTCAATGGAGATGTAGCATGTTTGGAACCGATCTCTCTCAGAGTCACTTTCACTGCCAGGGTTCACACACTGTCTTCCCCAGGAAAACACGCACTTCTACCTAGGTCTCGCTCACCTCCCACTAACCCCTTTGCCCTCAGCAGAACTACGCAGCCAGCACTGGGCAGAGGCATGCAGCCAAGTCCCTACGTACTGGCTCAACTTTCAGACCCCAAGGGAACAGCTCGACTGGTGTTAAGAGTTTTGGAAGTGTTTCCTCTTTGTCTCTATGGGACTGAGGAGGGACTGAGCCTGCCCAAAGCTCTAGCGGTGGCTGATCCTTATGTCCTTTGCTATAAAACAGGGCTTTTTAGCCAGACGGTCTGAGGGGCATAGAGTGGACCCCGTGAATGTAGTGGCAAGGGCTGGGCAAGCAGCGTACCCTCCATAGCACTTACTCCCTGTCCCTTCTGGCTTACCTCGGATGGTGTGTACAGCCCGCGGCTGGCTTGAGCAGGAGGGGGCACCTGCACCGGGGCTACCTGCCTGCTGCCAAACCGCTGGCGGGGCGGCAGGCACAGGGCCCTTCTCCCTGCAGTCCTCACGGACACCTCCTGAGCTAGGTCAGGGCATCGCACCATCGCAGCGCAGGGGCATCGATATGCAACACCTAGCAAGCAAAAAAATGGCTTAGTTTGTATTTTTTCCTGTCTTTCCCAATAAATGATGTGATCAAATTGACCCATTCATCTAAAAATTGAACTGGAAACCCTCCACCAGCTGTGCAGACTTGGGCAGTTGTTTGCCTGAACGTGAAATAGGCATCTCTCCACATGAGGTGCTTGCAGCCCTCCAGGCCTTGCGAGTCAGCTCTGCGCTGGGTGCTGCCACAAAGCTTGCAGAGCTGCTCCCTGCTGGGGAGTTGGCAGGCTCTCTCTTTAGTTAAAATTTGAGGAGGTGTAAAAAGAAAAAAAAAAAAAGAAAAAAGATTGCTTCTCCGTTAGTCTCTGACCTGGAGATGGGCAACGTGAACATAAATGTTGGAGACAAGCAGTGAACTGATGCACCAGAGGGGCATGGGCAGGTGAGGGAGAGTCCTCCTTGTTGAACCTGCATGGGACAGCAGAAACAAAAGTAACAAAGATATTTGATACAAGCTGCTGTGGCTGTCAGAGAGGTTGTAAAGACAATTTACCTTCTCCCTTTTTAAAAATTTTTTTTCTTTCCTTTGCTCAACTCCGTAGCTTTTGTGGGGGGTAAAAAATCAGCTGGCTTTCTGTTTGCCACACTGAAAGCTCCTCAGAGCATGGCTCTTTCACATAGACCTGTCAAAAGTGCCTGGCCTAGATGGAGGGCAGGGACGCTTTGCAGAGAGTCTCCAGACACCTCTGCAGACAAGAACACACCCCCAAGGCTTGTGCTGAGCCATCCAAGAGGCTTGTTTACAACTCCTGCTCTGAGCCTCTCCACTTTTGCCACTGGGGAGAAAATGGTGCCTTGCCTGTTGGTGGGGTAAGAGCTGCCAGAGGCTTGTTCAGAAATTACTCCTCTAATTTGTCACTTCTTTCCTTTGGTTCGTTTGCAAATCCCACTCTGATCCATGACATCTTTTACCAGCTGCTCTTATTCCTAATGGCAGAGCAAAATGTGCAGCAAGTGGTGTTTTTTTTCTCCAGGCACTCAGCTGGACAAGGGAATTGTGATTCCTTGCCACAGGATGTTGAAGTTCTGTGTGACGGGAAAGGCCAGAGACCCCTTGCATTGGTTGTGGGGGTAAACAAGCAGTTGGTGGAGCGGCCAGCCTGGTCAAGCCCAGCTGCCCCAATACATAAAATTCCCCATGGCCCCCATGCCCTGCAAACGCGGGTGCTTTGTAAGCTCTCCCTCTAGGTTTACCCACCTATCTCAGATCTGTAGCTATTACTCCCATGGATAGTCTGTGGATGGAAATGTGACTGCTGGCACGAGCAAGACAGGGAGGAGGGAGAAATACCAATACTCCTGACTTCCCAGTGCCCCACCTGCCCAGCCTTTACTGGTAGTAGGTGCATTTCCATGCCCTGTTCTCAAACCCCAGTTCCTGGCTGGGCAGCAGTGAGGCCGGGGGGCAGCAGCAGGCTCCATGTACCATAGAGCAAGGCCTCCCTTGGCTTGGAGATCGCCACGTGTTGGGTTTAATCAATGCCTTTCCTGCTGTGCTGAGCAAGTCAGAGGAGGTTGTTTTGCACGTGTTACTCACAGCATCTTGAACTGCTTTGGCTGCAAAGAGAGAAGTGTTTAGTTTTTCTCAAAGTGAGCTCTTTATTCTCTCCTTCCCCCCAGGTCTTAGCTGTGGCATCTGACTGTGAATAATACTCACTCTCCAGATCCTTGAGTTTGTATTTCTAGCCCATCGGCTTTTTAGTTGTCAGTTTCCCCTCCCCAGTTTTTGCTCCTCACCTCTTACCCTGTTGTGAAGCCAAAATCCATGAAGCACATGCAGACATGCCCTTCTGCAGGACTCACCAGTGGCTGTAGAGGCCCAGGCCCTCCAGCCACAAGACCGAACTCAGCAGGGATAATCCTCACAAGAGACCAAAGCTCTTCCTATACCAGCAAAAGCATGCGGGAGCCACAGACACTTGCAAGGGGACGTGGTAGGCAGGGTCCCAGTGAGTCGTCTGCCTTGGATCTCAAGCTGGCTGTGGTGGTGTCCCCCGTGCTGGCCATGCTTTTGCTGATACAGTTCCTTAGATGTAATTCAGGCTTGGTACATCTCTTTCTCACAGCACAAACTCAACCGGATGGCCTGCAGAGTCTTCAGGGTCCCCTTTCTTTCGTATCTTATGAGGACTGCTGTTTATTTGACCAGTGAGTGAGACAACCTAGACAGCCAGCTTGCAAATAAGCAGCAAGAGCCTCTGCTTTTGCAGGTTCCCCTCTCAGCCCTGTCGAAAGAGGTCTTAAGAGCAGAGAAATGGTACGTTGCTCCCCCAGCCGTTGTATTCAATGCAGTAATGCCTATGCAATTCCTGTCTCCCTTGGAGACATGTATGATGTGTGTGCATGTAAGCTAGTGTATGTATACAGTACATATGCATATGGTCTATATATTGTATATACGCACATCCCCGTACATATACACACAGTACAGAAGATTAAAATCACATGCTTATATATCTATAAATAAAATCCTATATATTTATATATTTCTATGTTTTCGATAGATATAAAGATATAATATAGAGATAGACTCAAGCACCCTTGTGTAAGGCTGGCCCTGTGTTCTGGCACAAGGCACGTAACACTGAAGACTTTGGACTTCGGGATAGTTTTAGCCATACACCGAGGCCTACATTTACGTGTATAGCACTCTAAGGAGAGGGGCTTTGCTGTGGTTAGGGCAAGGGGTTTCCTTGCTGGCATGTTAACCAAGTGCTGAACAAGGTTTGTGTAATAGGGGAATGTCTTGGGGAAAATGCTCGAGTGTCCTTGTGTTCTCTCCTGAGTAAGCTTCTGGCTGATGTCCTGTGTGTTCACACTTGGACAAATACATATCCCACCCTCATATGCACTTTTCTGTCTCTGCATGGATGCGGTTGGCAACTGTGGGTACCAGTGCCGTGAAAACATGGCTTTCTGCTGCTCTGCCTGGTGTTCCTCAGCAGTCGCCACCATGCTGCCAGGGGGACCCCACGCCGGCAGGCACTTGTGCAGCACCAGCCAGAGTGCGGGTTCACTCATGGGGCTCAGTCAGCAGGACAGCAAAGGTGTTACTGAGTGGAGGGAGGGCTGCTGCTGCATGGTCTGAGGAGGTAGGAATGGTGTGCAGAGCTGGAGCAGCACAGATGAGAAGGGACTGCGAATTTGGAGTTATAAGGATAGGACCGTGCACGCCCCATTGTGGAGGCATGTGCAGCTCTGTTGGGTCAGGCTGGCCACTGCGCTGCTGCAGGAGCTGCTCCGCTCCCTCAGGTCTCACAGCTGCTCCTCGCCAGTGGGCAGCCTGCCTGCCTGAGGGCCCGTGTGGTTTTTCTGGAGGAAAGGGAATGATGTGATTGCACAGAAGATGTGGTCAGTGTCACATGTGTGCCTTTGGGCCTCAACACACACCATGCTGACCTTGACAGACTGAAGCACCAAAGGGTGCAACCCTCTTGCCCTGCCAATGCAGAGACACCTATTTTCACATGACAGGCATTTACATGCAGGTACTGGGGGTGGATCCAAGCAATGGATCAGCCTTCCCTGAGTGTCTGCCAATGTCTGTGGGATGGACAGCCACCTCACCCCTCCATCCCTCCTTTCACACAGCTGGTCATAGGACACTGACCCCACTGCAGGGTGTAGCCCTTGGCTGGTACTTTGGGGTCCCAAGAAGTACCTCTGGCCGGGCTGGCAGTGGGTGGTGGGTCACTGTGCTGCTTCCTCATGAGTGATGAATGGGAGGCATGGAGGTTTGGCTTTGCTGGGCCTGGCAACCACTGCACTCCAAAACGTTTGTTTTAGTTGTTGACTTCAATAGGAAGGAGGTTTGAGTTGTAATTCCGACCGCCGAATGACTAGTTACACTGGTATTGCATGAGCAGATGCTGTGCAAGCTCCCCCCAAGCCCTGTCATGCACCTCAGTGCCCTCTCCCAGGCCTTTCTCCTCCACACAACTGGTAATCCACCTCAGCCGCAACCCACCTGCCGGCAGCTCCCCACTCTGCCGCGGCCCCTGGGCTGCACAACCCCAGCAGGGAGCTCCCTGGCACCTGTTCCTCACAAACCTCAGAGACAGTTTCCTTGCTCCCAGCCCCCTCCTTCAAATGCCACTGACACTCGCATAGGCTCAGCCGGTGGCCTCGCCGCCCACCTGCCTGTGCCGGCGGTGCTGCCGCCCGGCAAGGGGCTCCCATGCACTGCACCTCATGTTGAATAAGCTCGCTGGGCTATGTGGGGGAACCATGTCTCATATGCTGTAATGTCCCGAATGCTATAGGAGGGCTACAGAGTTTTCTGCCAGTCATGGCATCCTCATAGACTCACCCGACTGTTGGCAAAAATGCATTTCTACTTCCAAAAGACAAGAGGTTTTTATCTCAAACCTCTTCATGTCCACATCCAAGCACAGCCCTGCTGAACTGTTTCAAGTGATCTCTCACCCACCCACCACACACATACACACACACACATGCAAAATGAGAGAAAAATATCTTAGACGTCTATTACTACATATGTATTAATATGTTAATATCACTCTTTTGGAGAACATTAAAATATTATTACTTTACAGACTATGCTTTATAGTACCTGTGTGAAAGGACCTAGGACACTGGATACGAATAGAGCTATGTTGATATATCATAGTATGTACACAAAAACCTTCCTTTTGTCATATTATCCTTGTAATGTAAAATGATTGTTAATAAAAAAAAACATTTAAATTTATCAAGTTGGGTTGTTAAATCTTTACATTGTTCTTGGAGGTTAACGTCATTTTCCCAGAGCAAGGGCATCTAAGCTGATGCATTCCCTCTTCTCTAGCCCACAACTGAAAGGTCCAGTGCTAATTTATCCAGCAGGGTCAGTTGCAGCCCCCTTAGGTGCTGATAGCTCTCCCTGCTATGTGACTCACTCCCTAGTGTGCGGTGTGTAACTGCAGCTGCTCAACATCCTCACCTTGGTGAGCAGGTTCAGCATTCCCTGTGATGAAGCTGCATCATCATGCCCTGTGATAGGATGAGGGGCAATGGACACAAACTGGAACATAGGAATTCCACCTCAACATGAGGAAAAAAAAAACTTTTTTACTGTGAGGGTTACAGAGCACTTCAACAGGCTGCCCAGAGAGGTTGTGGAGCCTCCTTCTCTGGACACTTTCAAGACACGCCTGGATGTGTTTCTGTATGACCTGCCTTAGGTGGCCCTGCTCCGGCAGGGAGGCTGGACTTGATGATCTCCAGAGGTCTCTTCCAACCCCTACCATTCTGTGATTCTGTTATCACTTGACCATGGGCTGGGTTATACCAGTGCTGTGCTGAGGCTGCAGTGGTGCAGAGCAGGAGCTGCTGCCTCCCAGCATCTCACAGGTGCCCTGGATCAGCATCAGTGCAGGTATGTTGGCATGTGCCCCAGTAGGGTCAGGATGCAGAGCAGGTGCCCTTGCAGCTTTTGCACTCCCTTCCTAGCTGGGAACAGTGGTGGTATTGTTGGCTTCACTGAGGCAGGCTGTGCTTGTAACACACACTGAGGAAACTTTGTGTGTGTGCTTGGTTTGGATTGAAGGATGGAGAGTCTTTTCCTAAGCTCTGCGTGCTACAAAGCCAGGGAAAGCTGGAAGTTTTCTACTCTCAAAAAGGACAGGCTGGTCTAACTTTGGATTCTTCTTCTTTGAAGTGGAAGTTTTGGCTGAGGCTGGGTCCATGGTGGACAAATTAAACTTTTAGAAGTTTGATGAAATGAGTGTAATTTTGTACGTGGAGGTTCTTATATCTGCTAAATTAGCGTGGGTGAGAGACATCTGTTAAAAAAGGTCTCTGACCTCTCTTTACTCTGAAAAAAGTACGTGTCTGTGGATTAGCACTAGGCTGTGAGTTGTGTTTTCTGACCAACTGCTGTCAAAGCTGAAAACCTTGTTTCCTTGGGCTCAGCCTGGCTGCTGCTGTTGATATGCCCCACAGTGAAGGCACAGCAGGAACTATGGGGCTATTTTCTTTCACTGCAGTTCAGTTTTTCATGGTAAATGTAAGCAAGGAGGACGTTGCAGAAGTTTTGGCCAAGCCTGCTAGAGGGTGCAAACTGCAGCTACAGGGAAACAGAGGCAGGAAAAAAACCAAACCCTTCCAGCTCAAGCAGTTGCTTGCTCAGCTGTAAATGTGTTTGTGTGTCAGTGGGGGGAACCAGAAAACGCAGGAAGAAGCTATGCAGCTGACCATATGGATCCTGTGTGGCACTGCTCACTGCCAGTGTTGATACTGATAATATTGCTGAGCTTCAGCATGTAGTGGTGAAAGCTCTCATAAGCAGGACTGGCTCTTTAATTTAACCCAGTCTAGAGGGATCTCAGTTTTCTAACTGACTCTGGTGTTCTGGCTTAAATATTAAAGGTGAACCCCAAACAAACCAGAGGACAAAATTGCTCTCTATTACCCCCCTCCGCCCTCCCAAGGGAAGAGAGAAGGGGGATAAGAGACTTAACTTTGGAAACTGAAACTAGAAACAAATTTACTATAACACAAGGAAAAAGCATAAAACGTGGGGGTAAATATTTATTTATAAATATACAAAACCGATCTCAATGATCACAGGGCTATGGGAAATGTCGGGCCGCTCCAGGAGAGGTCCATGGCTCCTCACAGCACCCGATGCAGTTGGATTCTGGAGCGAGCCCGTGGGAGGCCAAAGGAACCAGCAGCACACCAGGCAGGGGAAAAGGAGCAGGAGGCGGGAGAGCGCCGCTGCCGGCTCGCTTGGCTTTTATAGATTGTGACAGGAAGTGGGCGGGAATACTGACCCCTGCCAGTCTTTCAGGGTGCTGAGGACCCTCTCTCTCTATACGTGTCCAACACCCTGCTGCGGTCTGCCAAACCATAACACCTGGGTATGGATATCTGGGAATGGATACCAGTGGGTAAGCCAGTCATAGAATCACAGAATCATAAAACTGTGGGATGGTAAGGATTGGAAGCATCCTCTGGAGATCATAGAATCACCTAGGGCAGGTCACACAGAAACAAGTCCAAACGAGTCTTGAAAGTTTCTACAGAAGGAGACCCCTACAACTTCTCTGAGCAGCCAGTTCCAGTGCTCCATCACTCATACAGTACAGAAGTTTTTCCTCATGTTGAGGTGGAACTTCTGTGTTCCAGTCTGTGTCCATTGCCAGTGTTACTTGAAGTGGGCAAACAGTTTACCCCTCTAGCAAATGTTTAATGCAATGCACGCATGTAATATGGAAAGATTTTTTGCCCCTTCTTTGAGGCTCCACTGCTATATGGATGCTCATAATCTTGAACATTAACCTGATGCAAAGCTGTGTCCTAGTGGTGGCTGTTCTGGTTGCAAGGTGCCAGTGCTATGCAGCTTGCTGGTCCTTCTGAAGGAAAGGGTGGAAATTCTAGCCTTGAGGGAGGCTTGGGCTTAGAGGGCTCTGGGCCCAGTGAAAGCATGCATGCGGATGCGGCAGCCCTTGCAGGCGATGGGCTGTGCAGAAACTTTGGTTTCAGAATGAACGTCCCACAGTTTTAACCAGGGACAGTAGCCACAGAGGCTGGAAGTGACGTAGCCACAGAGGCTGGAAGTGAGAGACAATTTCCAGACTCAGAGGTGAAAATACCCCAAAAGTAGTGATTCAATAGAAAAGGGTGCTTTCCTTGAAGTCATCAAGCATTCCAAGTATTACAATTTGCCATTTTCTGGCAGCTTTCACTGTAGTGATTTACAATTGCTTATTTTTGAGCAGTAAGCAAGCCCAGCAAAATCTGAGTGGTCATCAGGGCTCAGCTCCAACTTAATGGGCCCCGGGTTTGCTGGGCACTTAGCAGCCGGTGGCAGAAACCTCATCTCTGGGGTTTTGCCTTTGCTAGTAAATTAGCAGCACACCAAGCAGGATGATGCTTCACTTTTAGCAGCTCAGTCATGTGTAAAGAGTGGCATGTGAAATGCATTGCTGATTTGTAATCTAATTTCCTGGAAGTGGTTTTGTACTGGGGACACTAGACTGCCACCATTGGCAGTGATCAGCCTCCTTGCTGACAACTTCAAACCAAGGACTTAAAAGCAAGATCCGTTCAAGCAAAGTGCATGATCTGAGCCAGTGTCAGGACGGGTAGCTTGCACAAATTTATCTGCTCTGGAGCTAAATGTGCCCTTCATTTTTAGGACCACTGATTCTAATGTTAATATGAATGAAAAGGAAATTGGAAAATTCCTGTGATGGTTGTCATAACATTAAAGCCTGGTGCGCTCTTCCCCAGCTCTGCTGGTGTCCTGGGCGTGCTACACAGAGACACGTGTTGTTAGCAGCTGGCACTTAAATCTTGATTTAGCAAAAAACCCCAATATGTTGTTTCTTTCTGGAAACGGGACTGTGGTTCCTGTGATGCTGAGGGCTTGCAGGCATAACCAGAGGGGCTTTGCAATGGTTCCTGGAGGCTATCTTCCCTATCTGCCTCTCCTGTGGCAGGAGGGAGAACATGGGCAGCTGAGCACATCAGTGGGTTTAAGTGGGTGCCCCCCCGAGTTGTTTAAATCAGAGGGTCGGTGCAGGCATCTGGGTGGTGCCATGGGTCCAGCTCCATGGTGGCACGGAGCTGTGGGCAGAGGGTAGCAGCGGCTGCTTTTCACAGAGCTGTTGCCACAAAAACAGAGCCCCAGCTCATTTACAAAAGACTCTAAAAATATCTGAAGGATAATCAAAGGCTCCTGAAGAACAACATATGCGCTAACTAGACTGTTCGGCTCTCTGAAGTCCCCCATTTGAAGTTGTTTCGATCCAAGGGGAAAAACAAGTCTGCTGTCTGCACTGGTGTCAGCCACTCCACTTCTGGGGAGACTGGTGGTCCCAGAGGCCTGGAGGGGTGAGACAGCAGCACAGGACAGGGAGCTGTGTGCAGCACAGGGACAGCATATGCAGAGCCACGTTCCAGTTTGCCACAGGACCTTCTGATGTTTAGGAGAGGTGTCCTGGAGAACTGGGTAGTGAGTAGATTTCAGGTCAGAGCTGTCTTCTAAGGAGCATCTTGGAGCCCCTTCCTTGCTGGATTTATTCCATGTTCAGCAGTCAGTAAGAGTACAAGGAAGCACAGGACCCAGGTCCTCCAGAGCTAGCACTAGTAATGGCTGTGACACAGCTGCTGGATTAGGTACCACTTTCTCCCAGCAGACAAAGGATTATGGGCCAGTCCCATATTAATTTTTCAACACCATGGGGCAAAAAAGCTTCTAATAAATCTGAATTGACAGTTACCAGCAGCGTTAAGAGAAGAATGGTTATGTGGTAGCTAGTGCTCCTTTTCAGTACTCTGGACTGGGAATTACTGAGCAACCCCACGTAATCCCCTAGGCAGAAAGGACTGTCCCTGGCAAATGTAGCACCCATGTTCAACTCACTGTGCAGCAAAAATACAGATCCTCTCCCTCCACCTCTACAGCAAATGCTTCAGCAGCATCAGCCTCGCTGTGCAGCTGACAGGCTGGTGGCAGTCAGCTTTGCAGAGCCAGCAGCAGCCTGGGGCTCCGCCAGACTCACTTTGTTGTTTCTCCTTGTGTTTTAACAGTGTGTGATGGGTGAGAGAGTGCCCCCAAACTGTCAATGAGGGAAATACTTCCCACTCTTGCCTCTAAAATCTGTTTTCTCTTACTTTTATGTGCAGTTTTTGATCTCTGTGTCTTGTCAGGAACCAGCTAATTCCAGTGATGGTATTAGGTCAGCTAACTGTCCTGCACAGTTTACTGAGTATCATCTGCACCACCCTGAAAGTACTGAGATTGGCAAATTCACTTGTTAGTTTTGTTTCAGAGATGGAGCCAGCATCTGGGAGGAATCTGATTCCCAAATCCTACTCCCTAACCTCTTCAGCTGCAGGAAAACCTTTACGGCTTTGTTTAGCTGCCTGCTGAAAAAAGCCAATACATTTCCTATGCTTGGCCAGGATAAGACTCCATTGCTGACCACTCCCCTTCTCATTGTACACCCATCCCTTGATGGCATCCTTCAGAGGACCTTCTGTTGACTCACCCCAGTACTTTGTACCCCTCATATGAGATGCAAGCAGAGGGGACTTACCCTAGAGTAAACAACACAGACACACTGTTGATACAGTTTGGAATTATTTATTTGCGATGATTTACATGTTGTGCTGTAACATTTGACACAATGTCTGAGCCTCAAGCTCTCTTTTTGTGCTTTGGAGTATGTGAACAATATAGAGTCTTGACAAACAATATCTGGGTCTGTACAGTAAACACACTGAGACACTAAAGGACAAAGTAAGAAGAAAAGCCTTCTCATGCTGGAAGGCCATGAAGCACTATTTCACTTTTCACTATTTCTTGCACATTTTGGTTATTACAAACAGAAGAAACAATATAAAGTGTCAAGTATTAGTATTTACTCATTATGCTTATCTTTCAGCAAATGAAACAAACACATTTTGAGACTTAGTTAAATTCTGAAATGCATTAAAAATGCTGCTGAAGATCTGCCCTTCAATTCAATCAAAATTCAAACTAACCTTCAAAAGTGGTCCAAGCCACTGTAGCACCCAGCTCTTACTAAATGTCATCGCACTCTACTCATCTTAGACATCAAAAAAATTTGGGCAAAGCTTGGGCTGTGTTTCTAGTGCCCAAATGACAACCTCCTCCATTCTGGAAAAAAAAAAAAAAAGGGTGCATTTGGAAACTACTGCCAGGTAATACTGATGGCAGATGCTAGCAAAATGCAGAATACTTTTTTTCAAGGTATTGAAAGCACAGTAATGCCTGGGAGAGTAGGTGATCCTGAACATTTTCCCAGCTCTCTTGGAAGTAATTTTCCATTTCTTTCTGATGTATTACCTCTTTGTAAAGCAAACATGGTTCCTATCACCTTGCCAGGATATTTGGGACAAGAAGTGAGGGGAAAACTGTGCACTGAAGAAGTGTTACTCTTAGAGGAGAACAGCTGCAAACACTCCCCCTTGCAACTGGGGAGGAGGGCTGAGAGTAGTAATGAGTCTAAGACACCACAGAGATGTTTTAGTGAATATTGATAATCTGTGCTTTTTAATCTCTTCTGCTGTAGGACAAATTGCTTAAAATCAAACTAGATAATTTGTCTGGGAGGATCTAGCTCTGAGGGCAGGTGGAGGCAAAATAAGGTATGGTTACAATCTGTATTTTAACCAAGTAACTGTGACTTACTTCCTCTGGCCTCTGAGTCCCTGCCTCTGAAGAGGCCACAGCAGGAGACCCCCTCTCCCAGGCAATGCTGGATGCGACATGGGAGCTGCATTTCTCAATCTGTTTTACAGTAGTCGTGTTGTTTTGTTGTTTGGTTTCCGTCACTGGCTGAGGGACTGTGAATCCCTGTCCTTAAAATCACAACTTTCTGGCCCTTTGGATTGTTTATTCTGATCAGGTAGACTGCATGCACATACACACCCCTTTTTGTCCTTCCTTCCTTCCTTCCTTCCTTCCTTCCTTCCTTCCTTCCTTCCTTCCTTCCTTCCTTCCTTCCTTCCTTCCCTTCCTTCCTTCCTTCCTTCCTTCCTTCCTTCCTTCCTTCCTTCCTTCCTTCCTTCCTTCCTTCCTTCCTTCCTTCCTTCCTTCCTTCCTTCCTTCCTTCCTTCCTTCCTTCCTTCCTTCCTTCCTTCCTTCCTTCCTTCCTTCCTTCCTTCCTTCCTTCCTTCCTTCCTTCCTCCCTCCCTCCCTCCCTCCCTCCCTCCCTTCCTCCCTTCCTTCCTCCCTTCCTCCCTTCCTCCCTTCCTCCCTTCCTTCCTCCCTCCCTTCCTCCCTCCCTTCCTCCCTCCCTTCCTCCCTTCCGTCCTCCTTCCTTCCTTCCTTCCTTCCTTCCTTCCTTCCTTCCTTCCTTCCTTCCTTCCTTCCTTCCTTCCTTCAGTCCTTCCTTCCTTCCTTCAGTCCTTCCTCCTGCCCTGCCCTGCCCTGCCCTGCCCTGCCCTGCCCTTCCTTACCCTCTCCTTCCCTCCCTCCCATCTTTTTGCTTCCAGCTTCTTTATGTTAATGGACTATTAGAAAAAATAAGTGGTACAACCATTGAATAGCCATTGGGGAATCTAATGGCTATTTTCTATTTTTGATCACAGCTGTAGCTTAAGAACATTAATTGCTATAATTGCTTTTTTTTTTTTTTGGCTTCTTCTCTTATGATGCGGTTTATAAGCAGCACCCTTGAATTTCAGACGTGTTTGTGGTGCTTGCTGTTGCTCCTGTAGTTACAGCTTCAAGACCTGAAAGCCATGAGGCTGCCTGGATCTGTTCTCTGGCCATATTGCACTTAAGTGATACTTGTCCAGCTCATGTTGCTGAAGCCAATTGATGTGATGGCACTGAGCATTTCCAAGTACTTTACATTTATATTAATGCTGTTATTAATATGACGTTGATGTCTACCACAACAACTGCTCGCGGTTTGTCTGCTTGGGCCAGTTTAGCACCTCTGGCCCTCGGGCTGCTGGGGCTCAGGGCACACAAGCATTGCTAAAGAGGCAATCCAGGAGCTTCAGAGGGACGAGGGCAGGGCCCTGGGTAGGCGCAGGAATGCGATGACAAACAGCTCCTATTAGCAGAGTTCAAAAGGGCCCGGGCTGAGCATCCCTGCCCCTCTGGTACCACACGTACGCAGCATTCCTCCCGAGGAGGACAGCCAGCACCCTTAACTGCAACTGCTTTCAGCCCTGACGCAGCAAATGCCTACCTCATTAAACAAACACCTGCAGTCTTTGTTCAGCCTCCCCTGAATGCGAGAAACATTCTTTCCTGGCTAACGTGCCGGACAACAAAAATTATCCAGCCGGGAAAGATGCATGCATTTTCATGCTTCCTCTCTTCCCCATTTAAATCCCATTGCAGCAAAGGTAACAACACCGTACTTTAACACTGATGGCACCACTCTGCTCCTACCACAGATTTGTGGTTAAGTAGTGTGTATGGACATTTTTTTTCTGCTGTGAAAGAGGACATTATTTTGTCATGGCAAAATCAGATTGTGAGTGGCTGTTCCTTTAGATGCTTCAGGATTGCTGTCTAGTTACAGGGTGTGCCAAAATTATCAAGGGCAGAGGCAGATAATCCTGTTTACAATCAGTCACCAAGATAATAACTTTCTTACCATTACCCTAAAAAGAAGGAAGAATCACAGTATTGCCAGGAACCTATATGTCAAATAGGCCAACATCACAATGACTTTTGCACTTAAATTGAACTAATTATTCCAAATCTATAGGAATAGCTACAGGCAAATCATGAACACAGCAACTATTAAGAATTCACTATCAACTAAAACCCCGTGTCTATTTTATTCACAGTATCCTATGGCTTTTTGTTAATAAACAAAAAACCATAGAGCAAAACAAGAAGAAAATTTTCATTCTGTTTAAATCCCCTCTAGCCAATGGAGTAGTATCAGAGATTAAAACATGGGGTATAAGATTCAGCAGCATACTTTGCTTTTCTGTTTGTTGGGTCAAAGCTGGTTTTATCACTTTCTTTAAAATGATCCTGTAAATCCTGGCTACGCCACCTAGAAAGGGAATAGCAGTGTAAAGATAAGAGTTTTTAGTGTGCATCAACCTTGTTGGTATCTTCACAGATTCACAGCAACACTGAGGATGGAAAGGACCTCTGGAGATCATCTTTGTCCAAACCCACCCCTGCTCACAGTGAGGTAAACCAGAGCAGAGTTGTTCAGCGCTTTATCCCATCAGATTTTTAGTGTCTCCAAGGATGTGAACTGCCAACAACCTCTCTTGGCACCTTCTTCCAGTGTTTGACCAGCCTCACTGTAAAAAAGTTTTGGCTCTTTTTTAAGTAGTTTTTTCATGTGTTCAAATGGAATTTCTTGTATTGCAATTTGTGCCCTTGCCTCTTGTCCTGTCACTGGACACCACTGTGAAGAGTGTGGCTCCATCTTCTTTTCTCCTCTCCCAGGTCAGGTTTTTATACCTTTTGATAAGTTTCACTCCTGACACTTCTCCTGACCAGGATGAACAGTTTCAGCTCTCTCAGCCTCTCCTCCAGTCCCTTAATCATCCTCATGGCCACTTGCTGCACTTTCTCCAGGAAGTCCATATCTTTCTTGCACTGGGGAGCCCAGAACAAGGCATAGCACTCCAGATGTGCCCTCACCAGAGCTGTGCCCTCTTGACTTGCTGGCAATGCCCAAGACACTGTTGGCCTTCTTTGCTGCAGGAACACATTGCTGGCTCATGTTCAACTTTGTGTCCACCAGGACACCCAGGTCATTTTCTGGAAAGCTGCTTTCCAGATGGTCAGCCCCCAGCTCTGCTGGGGTTGTTCTTCCCCAGGTGTAGGACTTGGCAGTTCTCCTTGCTGAACTTCAGGAGGTTCCTGTCAGCCAATTTCTCCAGCCTGTCTACATCCCTCTGAACAGCAGGATATAACCACCTGGTATATTAACCACTACTCCCAGTTTCGTACTGTCATCTGCAGAGTTGCTGAGGGCACCCTCTGCCACATTGTCAAGTCATTTATGAAGACTTTGAACAGTGTCAGTCCCACTACCAGCCTCAGTCCCCACTAGTGACTGGCTTCCAGGTGAACTTCATTCCTCTGTCCATAGACCTCTGTGCCTGGCACTTCAGCCTGTTTTTGGATACTGGTTCTCATGGTTTCCCTTTGCCAATAGGGTGGCAGCCTTCAACTGAATGTCTGCTAGACTTGTTTGACTAAGTCATCAAAATGGGATGGTTACTAGATAAAATGGAGCTTACTATTTTGAACTAAACAGAGGATCAAGCTGATACTGCAAAAATGAACTCTCTGAGTTTTTCAGTGCTACAAACTATATGGTTTTGGTTTTAGATTTTTTGGTGCCTTTTCCCCATGCAAGTCCCTTAAAGCTGTGCCTACTAATTGAAGTAAAGTGGTAGGAAAAGCAGTGTGCTTATGGGGTCATAACATCATCACTGCCAATACCAGTCTTTCAGTTCATCTAGACACCAAAGAAGGACAGTAAACAGGAACATTTAAGCCACGTCAAATCTTGAAAGTGCAGACAAAAAAACAAGCCCTGGAGAGTCTGTCTGGTCCGTGAATTCCTTCTGTCTGGAAGTGATGAAATACATGGCAGTTGTTAAGGGTTGTCTTCGAGTAATGCTGGTATGAGGATTTGAGTGCGACAGTTAACTGTCAAACCAAAACCATCCATCAATTGCTAAGGTATGAAATGATCCCACTTCTTTTGTCTAGTCTTAGATGTTTCCTGGAATATAATTCAAGTTTCTGAAACTTTCTAGCTCAGAAAAACCCAAACAGAAAAGATGGCAGTAAGCAGAAAGATTTGGTCCAAATTTTTGGAGGTAACATCAACAATAACTACTTTTCCATGTTTAGGATCTTCCTGGGTGACACTTTAAAAAGACAGAAGATACAGGCTCTTGGCTAAAGGATCCTGAAACATCCATATTTTCATCAGTTTTCATGAATCATAAATACAAGGTATCAAATACTTGAGGAAACTAAAGTGAAGGAAGGTATTTGACTTCTTGTTTGGCAGTGTTTGCTCCAAAGTCTACACAGGATGATAGTGTTGGCTGTTTCACTCTCTCATCTTCCTCGGTTCTCTCCCGTAGTTCTGTATCTTTTTCTAGGTACCCATCTACTGCACATTGGCTCCGCTTTTTCTCTCATACTGATACTCTGGGTCTGGCGTGAAAGTTTTGTGATCTTCATTTCTCATGGTCTTGTAAAGTATTATGGAAAACAGTGACTGGGAAAACATCTGCCACATATTTGTGATTACGGAGCCATGAAGGGACTTGAATGACAGTGCCGAATGCCAAGGAGTGGCTTACATTTCCATGATACCTTTGGTTGCCTCTGCATCTCTGCAGAAACAGGGACCTTACAGAAATTACAGTAGGCAGGCTAATAAAATTAATTCAGATCGTTCAGGGAGCCAAATCCGTTGTTTGAGAGAACCACTTGATTAGGTGAGAGATTGCCCTTTAAATACATTTTCCAGACAGTTTCCTGGGCTAGGATGAGGCGGGAGAACCAGAGAAGGTGGTGTAAGAAGAATGCTGTGCCAAGCAGCTTTGTGGAGGGGAAGGTGGAAGGTGAAATGCAGCTTATTCCCCAAGGCTCAGAGGCCTGGTGGAAATGTGGTTGGCAGTAATTGTGATGAGCCTACATGTGAAGCTGATGCCACATGGCTATCTGTCTCCTGGGGTTCCTCAGCATTTCTTCCCAGTGGTTCCTCTCTGTGCCTGTGACATGCAAGCCCAGGCTGCACTTGCCAAGCACATGGGTCTGCCCAGCACCATCCTGGCTTAGCATTTCTAGCTCCACACTGGAGGCACGCAGCAGCTCATGAGGCACCTCAAACATGATCATCTCATTCCACACAGGGTTGATCTTGTGTTTTGCATGTTTGGTCTGCTTCTTCTTCAGCTTCAAGGACTGATGCTTCAGTGTCACCTTGACAGAAACATCTGTAAAGGAATTGAAGAGAGACACCATATTAATAAGCATGCAACAAAATGAATGCAAGATTATTTTAACTGGTGACAGACTGAGAGAGAGAACATAAGAAACATTGATCTTGGTGGGTTTGGCTTTTACTTTTTAGAAACTATTAAAATTTCTTTGGCTTTCTAAGCCAAACATAATTATTTTTGCCAAACACCACCCTTCCCACTTTCTAGATTTACCTAATAGCAGAAAAAACAGTCTCTTTTTTCATGCTATTCTACTCACCATTGCCAAGTAGATCTTTCAGCTGCTTGGAATGGAGATTTTTAGCCTTAATAATCACCACTAGCAGGCGATTAGCTGCTGGCAGGTAGCTGATAGAGAGCAGAACCTCTCCATGGCCTGTGGACGGCTCCTGGAAATGGAGACACAGGAAGGGTTAATTTTTTATACATTCTTGGCCATAACAGTAGGAAAACTAAATAATGCAAGGTGATAGGTGGAAGGTCATGGACTGACCAAGTTGTTTCCCTGTCTTGTACAGGAAGGAGATCTTTCCAGTTAAACTGAATGAGAATAAAGCTGGAAAAGATGTCTGAGAGGGCTCCTCCACTCATAAGGCCCTGATCATGTGAGTTACTGCTTTCCTTTGTCACTGGAAAGTTGCTGCTTCCTAACTTCTGCTTTTAGTCAGAAGAAGAGGATTTGGGGCTGAACTACATGCAAGTAGTCAGACATAGCTTTTTGAGATCTTATCTAGCTGCCCTACTTCCATCCCTGCTTTTCATAATTCACTCTTCACTTCAGCTGTTCTTTCTGTGAGGAGGCTCTGGCCAGATGGGGACCCCAGTCCACACTGTCTAGCAGGAGCATACGGCTCTGGGAAACAGTAGGTGATACCCAGGTCTGTGCCACACAGCTAGACCCTTGAGCTAGAGTTGAACCTTCTCTGACACCCTTACTTGGTATGGGAAAAACCCAGCTGAGCTGAAATCCTCCATGAGCTCCACACAGTACTTCATCTTCCTTCCAGACCTGTCTTCCCTCAGGCCTGTGAGCAGCAATCCCTGCTGCCCCTGCGGGATTTCCTCCAGCGAAAACAGTCTGAACCATCGGCATTCACTTCAGGCAGCCACACTTTTTTTTTTTTATCTCGTTTCTTATTTCTCTCTTCCCATTAGTGACTGGCCTCTTAGCCTCCTGACCTTCCTACCCTTCCTTCCTGCTTTCCCTGGACGAGCACCCTGGAGGGGGAAGCAGAGGGACGTGAGCAGGGCCCACGGCTCTCCTCAGCAAAGCAGTGCCACCTACCCCTTGGGAGCTGGCGGGGAAGGGGAGAAATCCCACGCTGGTGCTTTCAGAGCTGCCAGCCGGCAGAAGGGGCAAGAGGGGAGCAGCTATTCTCCCAGTTAGTAGGAGCTTGTGGCAGAAATCTGGTTGAGTGTGAAGTTAATGAACCAGAAGAGTCCCAGAAAGCCAGTGTGAATTCAATAGACTCCCTTTGGACTCCTTAGCATGATTTACACAGTTTAAGACAGACAGCCCTTCTCCAGGCCATTTCTGTGCTCTGCACTCTCACTTCTAAAACAGCTATAAATATTTCAAATTAAGTTTTCACCCACTTACTCCCAACAGGCAAGGACAGGCCCCTGTATGCTCTGCATGAGCTGACTGACGCTCCAGAAAACATGGCTGTCATCGCTGTCTGGTTCGAATGACTTATTTGTTGGGCACAAATCAGGTGGGAGGCCATTAACAAGGAAGCCTGAAATTCAATCCCAAATCGGCGCAAGTAATTATGTTTTTTTCATGCGCTCAGGTAGCAACGAAGGGCTCCTATGCATTTCGCTTACATAAATCCTGTCCTGAATCTAAGTGGATCTTAAAAAACCCCACACGCAAAACCAATGAGAGGCAGATTCAAATGGCTGTATGACCACTACAAAAAAAGTGTTTGTACACTGGGGGACAAATACAAATACCATCTCAATACAAAACGTCTGCTTAGGCAAATCATAAGCAGCTTTTGTTTATGTATGCCCTCTACATCTCACCTGGTCCCACACTATAGCTTTTGGCTAGAAATTGTTTCCTGTAGCCCCAGGCACAGATAGATACAGTGGAGACTAGGGGGGGGGGGGGGAGGGGGGTTGGCAGGGCTCTGTAAACGTGCACATAGGCACGTGCACAACAAACATACACATTGTACACACATGTTGCATCTTGTGCTTGTGCCTTTCTAGCTCCTAATAACCTGGTCAAGTTTTTGACCAGCCTGTATGCACATGAAACCAAAATCTACAATGGTTGGTCTCTGATGGAGTTTTGCGTGAAGAGACCAAGCCTGAGTTACTTTCCCGTCCTCCTCCTTATGGGTTTTTTTCTTTTTCCTACTACATCCATAGCCTATACTTTGTGCTGCAACCTTGCAATTCCACGCAGCTACCAGAGCTTCAGTCTTCTTTTCTGTGCAATAAGGATAAAAAGCATCAGGAGGTCATCAAAGAAGTACGTGTGCAGGGCACCTTGAAATCACAAAAGGAACGGTGCTATGCAAGGAGCCACTATCATCACTGTCATTAGCAAAGCACTGGGAGGGAAGGAAGACAAGATAAGCATATCAGTCTGCAGTATCTACCCTTTGCATTGCTCACAGCAGTTCATGAATTCCTGAATACTAATTACATTACCTGGTTAGCTGTAAACTCCCCTCTGAGCTCCTTCCCTTCTGTGTGGGAGAATTACTGGGAAGCTAGGAATGAAATTTCTGCAGCTCATGGCTTTTCAAGGAAATGTCAGACTTTAAACAAAGCCCAGTAACTTTGTTCCTGGATGGATGCTGTCAAAAATAGCTTCTCTTTTTTGATCAGCTCTTCCTCACTCCCTCCTGCTCTGATTCTTGATGAATGATCTGTACATAAGGTATCTGTGCAATGGTTGGCTCTCTCAGGTCCCAGATGACGCAAATTCAGCTTTCACTGCACATCCTCAGCTCAAACTGGGGCACTGTTCAGCAATACTGTTAATGTTAACCTTGTGCTGTCAGCCTGGAGAAAAAAAGAATGCTGCTGTGTTTCTGTGCATAGTTGTGAAGCTGGACCAAGGCAGAATACCCAGTATGCTAGGACTCCATTAGGTATACTTGGGTGACAACTGACCATTGCTATGAACAGGCTGTTCCTCAGGTGTTGGTTACAAAGCAGATACTACAGTAGATTATGTGTGTGTGTGTACTCCATCTATCTCACTTTAGGAATTTAAATCATTGTATTGGAATAATTTCTTTTGGACATCTCTTTTTACAGCAGCAGGCTGGGAATTCATTTTAAATTGCAGCTATTAGGCAAATATTTAGCCTTGTGCTTGAATTTTATTAAACTGATTCAGACGACCCATTTGTTTCTCTCTGCCAGAGGTTTTTTTGAGTGGCCAGCCCTATTAGCATTCAAGTAGCGATCATATAAATTAGCATTATTGGAAATCAGAAATGCTAACTCTGTGTCTGCGGCCAACTCAGTGGAGAGCCCTAACCCCTGAGGGTGACAGGCAATAATTTATTTCAGCATGCTTAATGACACTGCTAGCAGTGTTTTGCATTGCTCACCCATTACCATACCAGTATACAACAGGTACCAGAGTACAACAAGTTCATAGGGAGGTACTAGTAGCAACAATAGCAGCACCCTGCTGCCATGTTGCTAAGTGTATTGCTGCTGCTAGAAGAATAATAATCTAGTTCATGGCAGGGAAAAGGCTCCCAAGGAAATGTGCAAGAAATTAATGTGCATGAAGCATCCCCTGTACCTGCCTCAACTACTGCTGTAATCCTTCCCTCTGTTTTCCCTGTCTATGCAGCTGGGAATGTGTGGAGAATGAAGGAAAGGGAGGTTTCAACATTTAAGAAAACCAACACAATGCAATGAGAGGTATTTTGACATCTCTCAGAATGAAAAACGCTGCTGGATTGATCCCAGAAAAAGGTAAGGGGTCTTTAGTCAAACATTTCATTCTCAACAATATATTTTACTCCTAACTTAAGGCTCCCTGTGGTGCCAGCATATGGCCTACCCAGCCCTGCAGGGTCCCTCCATCCTGCTCTATAGGCACTCTCAGATATTTCAGCTCTTGCCACCATGGTCCTGCATTGCTAATTCACAGAAACTCACAAAACTCTTTCTAGACATAGGCTTTGAATTACACATATCTGAGTCAGATTTTCATGTACTTGAGGGAGGAGGAGAGGGAGTTTTGTCACAGCTTAACTTCCAGGAGCTGTCGATGCAAGGGCTGGGTCGATGAGCCTTTGATTGCTTTCTGAAATGATTAGCTACACTACAGACCAACACAACAGTGCTGAGTGACCTCTGCTGTCACACATCATCCCTCTAAACCTGGCTCCAAACAAATGAAGGCACCCACTGAAATGCAGCCATCTTTGAAGAGGGCTACTCTTGTCCAGACAATTAATAAGAGTTTCTGGAATATGGAAACAGGCTGAGTCCATACCTTCTCTGGGGTCTTTAGCCTTTCCCACTGGGCCATCCCAAACGACTTCTCCATGTTAGCAAGGCTAAGTTTGAGTTCTCCTACAATGCTGTGTCTGGAGAACTTGTCGCAGTGTCTCAGGGTGAGGGTCAGCGTCCCCTCTGGCATCTCCTCCTCAGTTAATGGAAATCGTAGGACCTCCTCCCAGATGGTGTGAAGCATCTTCTTCTTCAGCTCTGTCTGGGCCTCAGCGACACCAGACTTCCTCACTAGTGTGCCCAGTATGTAGCAATGGCAGCTGGCATCTTGGTCACCATTCAATCTGCCATACATAGCTGGAAAAGAAATAGTGATTGCAAGAACCTCTGACAAAAGACAGCCTTGAAATATCTGTGGCTAAACTGCATATTTTATGAGAGCCATAAAATAAAACAGCTGCATATACACTGACCCCTCTTCCTGCTTGCATAAGGCAGACTATGCCATGAGCCCATGCTGTAGGGTTTTTCTCATGCTGTACAATGTCCTTGTCCTTCTGCCACCGCAGAAGGATTCTGTTAGTGTTTGGGAGGGCAACAGCTGAGTTCAGGGAAACATGTTCTGTTGAAATATGCAGAGCAGCAATGAGATGAGACACAGCATGGCACAGGGATGGGCAGCTCTCATTTACTCTTACCTTACTCTTTTACATAAAGAAAGCTTCTTACAAAGGCTTTAAAAGCAGCATGGTCAGTCACAGACATCAGAGATGGGTGAGACCTCCCTCTTGGCACACATGCACCCCCCTGTGCGGGACATATCTAAGGGTTATTATATTCTGCTTGTCCAACCTCTGGTAAATGACTCCTTCAGAAGCCATCCCACAGCCCAAAAGATCTGTGTCAAGAGACACGCAAATCTCATTTTATACCCCTTTAATGCTGAAAAGCCTAGAGTGAGAATGGCATTTCACACTTCTCTTCAGCTGCATCAATGGAATTGTGCTGCCTCTGCAGCAAGAGGAGCACACCTTCCTCCGAAGGGTCATGAAACAGTACAGCTTTGTGGGGAAAACTCAAGTCCTTGTTGCAGCCAGTCCAAGGACAGCTGCTCCTGAGCATGCAGGTCTCACAGTTCACAGGAGTCTCCTGATTTCTCAGGGGAGCAGAGCTGGGAAGCAGAACTGGATCCTTCCTGGGTGGCAGTGAGGCACCCAGGGAGGAGCACGCATGCAGAAGAGCTGTGATGGCAGTCTGCAAGCGTGTCTACCCTGGAGGGAAGCTGTGGTCTTGCTGCTGGCAGGTGACCCACAGCAGCAGCTGCTGTTTAGCACCCTTGCAATTCTCGATTGAGAGACTCTAATTTGATTAGGTTTCCACAGAGGTCTGGACTGTGCATGAATTATTCAGTCAGCTTATTTTACTTTCCCAGAGGAACTGATCATGCTCCAGCCCTAAGTGGAGAAGCTGTTACAGTTGTCAGTTCCCACTTCAGAGAGTGACACAGAGCTCGGCTAGGCACAGCCAGAGGGACTTTCCATAGTGGCCTAGAAGATAAGTCTCGTATCTCCAGCTCAGCCTTTGACTTGACTTGAGGAAGAGGCAGTAGGTAGTGGGTCAAGTTGAAGAATGAAAGTTATAGAGGAAGGAGATAGCAACAGCCTTCCCCCTGCCCCCAGAGTAAAAAATAAAAAGAAAATAAAAGAGGTTGCTTTGTGCCAAGTCTGGAACTGGTGGAGCCCATCCTGATTCCTGGCTTCTGCTTTTGAGCTGTGCAAACAATTGTTCCCAAGCCATTCCTTGAATGCTCACTTCAAGCAGTGTCATTGCCAGGTTTTTCTAGTCTGCAAGTCCAGAACCAGTGAAATACCCACTAGTAGAAAACTCTCTATAAAATCAACAAGTGTCTTTTACTCTCCAGATGGAGAATCACCCGTGGAAGATTTCTGCCCCTTACCTTCCAGAAGTGCCACACACAGCTCAGCTTTTTGTTGATCGTATGTAAGGGAGTAGCGCAGCTCAGGGGCCTGGTTACAGCTGGCTGCCTTCTCAGGGTTCAGGTGCTCTGTGACACACACGTCCTTCACTACACCTGGAACTGAAATAACCCTTTTAGCAAGCAGGTCTTCACCTTCCAAGGAGAATAAACCCACCCTGTCTTGACATCACTTTTCTAAACGTCTTAATATTCTTGCATCTTGTATGCAGGAATAGAATTTGTGTTCCTTCTTCCTCCATCACCATATCTCCACTTTTCTCTCTTTTCTCATACTTCCAGCTGTTTCTACAGCAAGCCTTCTGTGTCTAGCACCTGGTGCTCTAAGATGGTTTGCACACTTGGTCTTTCACCTTGTGCCTAGGCCAAGGTATCTAAACTACACTCATTACTTGCTATATTGTTTTCAACTTGCATTGGTGAATTAAATCTTGAGTTCTTTGGAATGACAACTTCAGTCTGCAACTCTGTGTTACCTCAGAAATCTCTACGTGTTTTTTTAATTTTAACAATACTGTCTTTGTTATGCAGAAGACATCTATTTCCATAGTGCTTGACTAGATTGAAGATAATGAGCTTGGGAAGCTTGGAGGCAGTTTCTCCACCTGTGATTTTGAAGTTGAGTACGTATTTCATACTGAAATAAAACAAGTTGCAAGACTAAAAGTAAAGCCAGAGCTTTTTGTCATCAAAAGCCATTATCTGCAAGGTAAGTTCTGATTCACAAAGAAAACAATAGTGGGACCAGTGCATTTCCTACTAAAAATCTCAGCCACAGTCCAGATCAGTTTAATGTGGCACTGAAAGGAGAACACAGCAATTCTTGCCTTATTTCAGCAACACTTGAGCTATGAAATCAAGCACGGCAGGAAACAAACTTGTTCCTGCCATTAGCGGCTCAGAGAGGCTCTTACACCAACACACTTATGTGAAGCTTTAGCCTACATGCAGCCATCATCCTTCTGCCTCTCCACCCTCTCATCTTCTCCCTGACATCTAAGGATGTGGCTCAGTCACTTCCTCCAATGCAGCTGCTTCCCATGGTACTTGCTTTTCCATACTCACAAGTCTCAGGGTGGAGGGGTGACTGTAGCAATCATCCTCCCAGAAGAACAAAAATATAATCTGTAGCAATTTTTCAAAACTAAAGAGTTATCTTAAAAAAACAATGACAGATGGCATTGTGTCCCTGGCAAATCTTTAGGAAGGTTTTATTAATGTGCTAACCATAAGAGTCAATTATTCTGCTATAAGACAGCTGTGAAGGTAAAAATCAGTATGGAACCAACTCAGACATGCTGCCAGATGTATATATAATTAGGACTGCATTTTCTTTCAGGCTCCAGGAACCTTATGTTCCAGGCTTTGGCATGTTAGCCTTTGGGTTGGCTGGAAAACAAGAATTCTGTTTGGTAAATTGTCCGAGGTGTCAGCCTTTGGTTTCATTGCACTTTACAACAAGCCAAAACCATCTCACCAAACCAGTGGGAAAAAAGCAGCAGAGAAAAGAAAGTAGAAGCTTGAACCCCTGCTGCCAGTGTCCCCGACAAGGACAGTTGCTGGACAGCTAGAACTTGTCCTGGAGGAGATACGCCGCCTAGCTTTGGCCAGATATTTCGCCCATACTCTGGCACTGCTCTCAGTAAAACTACACTAAATATATGTTTTTCTACAAAATGTCTACTTCCAGTGAGCCAGATTCTTCAACACAAAAGATGTTTAGGTCAAAAAACTTACAACCGGACACAATTACAGCTTTGTGATCTGAATGTCCTGCTGAGCTTCATGACTACTTTCTATTAAAGATTTGAAGAGAAGACTCACTCACAATGCTGATGATAAGAGAGAGAAAAGCACCCCACCTCTTCATGTTCACATTTATTTCTCTAACTACAATCACATTATGATCAAAAGTATTACAGATCTACACCCAGAACAACAATTGTTAGTCTGAAGATCAAATGCTCCTACCATTTTGAGGGAGAACGAACAGCTCTTCATTGACTTGTATCTTCATCCTGTTCTCATCCAAACCAGTATGTTTTCCAGCAGCTGGTTCTTCTGTTGTCTTCAGGGAGTACTGCGTGTAGTTAACAATTTCAGGTGAAGTTACTACTGGTTTGGGGCCATAAATGTTGGGAAACTTCAGGAGTGCTCGAGGCTGGACTGGTTCTGCAGTTTTCTTAACATTGAACTGAAAATTAAAACTTTGTTTATTACTTCGCATTAATTATACTAATTCTTCTGATTCTTCAATGCCAAATGAGCTGAGACAAAGGGAGAAAAGACGGCAACTGAATAGGTCATTCTTACTGTCATGATTTCTAGGGTTGTGGAAACCACTGCTTGTATGTCCAGTGTTATATCTTTTCAGATTTACTCCTCTAGAGATGTTTGGTTGCAGCAAGAAAAATATATGTTCTTATTGTTTGATTATTTCTCGATTCCTGTACCAGTTAACCCTTCTTTCCTAAGTCTGTGTTTTCTCTCAGCACAGAAATCAACCATGAAGTTCACTTTACTATGATTGAGGTAAGGTATTTTTTACCCTGATATTTGAAGTCAAATCCAACATCAAAAGGCTATAGCCACCCACAGCTTTCAGAACATTTTACATGCTTATATGATAACCATTAGAAAGGCAAAGACATGAATCATACAGTCACTTGGAGCAAGTATAACCATGGTGTAATAAGAGTGATTGAACAAATTATCCCTGCAATGGCATACCAAGAATTGTTGATTCATTGGTCATCTCAGCCTCTCTGGACTCTGTGGACCAGAGCTCCAAGTGACCCTCAGACACACATTTCCCCTTTATTAAACCAGGATTGAAATTTGGGTTTATGTCCAAGTTTATTCTTAACATTTCAATTTCCTGCTGAATCGTGAACATGGAATGAGCAGAAGAACCTGAAAGATGGTGTAATGCTCAGGTGGCCCAAGCAAAGTTTGTTACAAAACTTATTCTCTCAAAACAATGAAAAATATTTTAGTGGAGTATAAATGTCCTCTTATCCTTATATCCCAAGAAATAATCCTGTCTGCTCACAACTGAAATAATTCCTTATTAATTTATATTTGGATTCATCAATGGGAAAGAAAAAAAGCTGACTAGCAAATGACCCTGACCCTTGCAACAGATTTTATTAATGTTTCCAAAACATGGAAGACAAAAAGCAGAAGTAAAACTGCTGTTTTGGTTGATTATTGTGCAGTGGGATTCTCTCCAACCCCATTGTCTGCCAACCTATTCTGTGTTAAGTTTAGATTGAGGGTGAGCCAGAAAATTTTTATAGCTGTAATTAAAATTTTTCATTAGTCTCATTGTTTCCTATTAATAATGAATGCAGAGGATGCCCTGAAGCACTTGTCTGTGTTGGGAATTTGTGGTCCCAGTTCACATGTCCTGAGGGAGCATAGCTATTCCCCAAGAAACAGAACTGAAGAAAGGGAACAGTTTTGGACTTCAACTCTTTAGTCATCCTCTGCTTATGGAGATCATAGCACTAGGGCTACATGCACTTGTCAGTGATAAAGAACTAATCAGGTCAGTGACTCCATCTTCTCAGGGCAGCCGGTCCATCAGTGTTTAGGAGTCCACTATGTAACATCGCATTTTGCTTTGTGTAATTTTAAGGGCTCTGAAAGAGATGTGGGTTAAGAAAGAAAGTCGTCACTGTGTGCAGTCCCCACCTAGCATGCAGCTGTTTAGGTATTATGTAAGTCATAAAGTGCAGGTCTGTAAGAGAGATCCCTTGTTGAGAGATGTGAGCCTCATCACTCCTAAAATACACTGGAAATTTGAAGTTACTACTCCAAACCTTAAATGCAGTTTTACATTATTCTAAAATTAACGCAGCCCAACCAAGAAAAATATGTTAGGAATCACTAGACGACAGCTTGAAAAAGCAGGTCGCTTTTGTTCTGCCAAGGCATTACTTCTAACACACATATAGTGCCTGCCACTGTGGTCCCTGCTGTTTCTTTCTTTCCTGAAGTTGCTGTAAAGGGCTGCTGTCCTACCAGCCACTGTCCAGAGCAGTATGCCTGCTTTGCTGAGTGCTGCTAACATACTTTGGGATCCTCTGGGATGAAAAACACTATACAAATGTGAGATATTATTAGTACGATCTTTTCTTCCACTTTCTAAAAGCCAGACATTTAGTCAGGAAATCCATCAGCACACAGCAACCAAGAGCTCCACTGGGCCTAAATATTCCTCTTGTCTGTCTGCTCTGCAGAATTAGAGATGAGAGACATATGCAATCACAGTGGGACTAGCTCACCCCCTCTTCCAACTGTATCTGCCTCTCTGTTTATTGATTTTGCTGCCAGCTCTGGTCTCAAGTGGTTTCTGCTAATCTAGTTATATAGCAGTACCCTATGAAGTTCCCTTTGCAAATCATCAGCATAAATAAATATAATAAATAAGATTATTATAAATAAATAAAGAGATAAGCAGGAGAGTTCAGATAGTTCTGCATTAAATGCTTGAAAGCAAAGAAACTGAAAGTAGCAAGGAGGCTGCAACTGATCCTTCTAGGTCCCCACCCAGTGTCACTCAAACAATGCACCAGATTGCTGCTGGTGCTGGATGTGTCTAGTAATCTTCATTCTGCATGCTTTCCTGAGACTTTGCAAATTTATAGTAGTTGTAATTGTTCTTTAGATGTATCTTTGTGTTTGAACTCTTCCTCCTCACGTATGCAGGGCATGTCCATGGGGAACCTCTATGGCAAATACAAACATCACTGTCATGGGAGACATGCCAAGTGAATAAAATGCAGTCTTGCTTCATCTTTCTTTTGTCATCTCTGTTTACCAGATTCAGCGTCCCTGACAGGCTTCAATAATTAAGTATGTCAGACACTGACTAGGACATACAGTGTACTAATGTAGTCAGAAAAAAGTCCCAACAAGACAATTTATAAACATAGACACAGGTGATGACACTTCACAAGATCAAAACTCAATTTGAGTTTTATTCCTTCAAGGTATACAGACTGATTCTGAATCAGTGACAGCATAGAAGAAAGCATGTTCCTGGCAGGAAAAATATTTTAATTGGAAAGAATTGTTACACATATGGAATATGCAAACTAAGAACATTTTGCACTTTCTGTGACAGAATGTTCATTCGTCTGCTATAATTTGGCCAGATTTCTTTAACACCCCCCCCCCCAAACCAGCAACATTAGCAATAATGCTTCTAATTAGAAATTCTACAATGCTAAAATAATACAATCACTCAGGTAATAGTGATACACTGAGGGCAATTTGATCCAGTTATTGCAGAACTCTATGAATGTAGAAATATTGAGAGGACCATAACTTAATAGCTGCTGGGTACTGGCGGCTTAATTGGACTTCACAATGACTTATTTCATAGTATCATCATTCATCATTCTGATTGGAAAAGAACTTCAAGATCATCAACTCCAACTACTACCCTAGCTCTGCCACATCTACCACTAAACCCTGTCCCCTGACACCATATTTGTCTTTTTAGATGTATCTGTGGATGGTGGCTCAACCACCTCCTCGGACAGCCTGGATCACCAAGTCCAACTCCTGCCCCAGAACAGGACAATCCCAAGGTTCATACCATGTCCCTGAGGGCATCGTCCAAATGTTTCTTGAATATTGTCAGCTTTGGTGCCATTACTGCTTCCCTGGGGAGCCCATTTCAGTGTTCCACCACCCTCTGGGTGAAGAATCCCTTCCTGATGTCCAACCTAAACCTCCTCCTGCACATCTTCCTACCATTCCCTCAGGTCCTATCGTTGGTCACCAGAGAGAAGACAACAAGCTCCAGGATGGATGAACGCTTTCTCAAGATGTTTTCCAAATGGCTATATAAAAGAAAAATGTCCAATAGAAGGATGGAGTTAAAAGTTTGAGAGGTTTCTGACCTAGAAGATTACAACAACAGAAAGTCTCTTGTAGAAAAAGACAGATGCTGAAGTTATCTGTGGGCAATGTGGTTCCAGACAACAGCTAGAAAAAATACCATGCCAAGTGATATGTCTGTCAAAGTTACACATTTCTCATTTGTTTTAACAGTAAACTTTTAAAATCTCAACATTATTGTGCATCCTTATACACGAGAGTTGGGCAATCTCCTGTATGGGTTAGAAGAGACAAGAAAGGAGCCTGGAAAGGACATGACAAAACTTTAAAACAGAATAGCAGGTAAAATTAATAATAGGAAAATGCAAACAGGTACTGGCAGGTGTTCACCATGCTCACAGATAACCAGAATTAGCAGCAAGCTCTTGAGAAATCCTAAGCTGGTGTTCATCCATAGTCAATGCAGCCATCCTTCCATCCCCCCCAGCAACCAGAAACTCTAGTAATGAAATTCTGTGTGTCTGCATCAGATCTCAGAACATAATTAGTAGATTTGGTCATCTTTCCTCAGAACAAACTGCAACAGGAGCATAAGGATGCCAGGGCTCTTTTCTAGTAAGAACCTAAGACCTGTAACCAGAGGGAGTCTGGATATATAATTACAAGCATTACAGAGAAGTTCAATTAGGACTCCTGGTACACTCCTTAAGAATACAAAAATAATAGGCAGATCAGATAATTAAAAGGCAAACAAAGACTGTTATACAATGGATCACTGGCCTTTTCAACTGGCTGGTATGGCATAACACTTGGTCCAAAGGCTAGATGAAGTGAAAAGAGCATACACACATAAAATCATCAACAGCATCCGCCAACAGGTAATACTTTCAGGGACTGACCAGTGCTATAGCTCATGCTAAAGACCATAGTCAACCAAGGATATGAGTCAAATATTTCCCTTTGAAGGAGAGCTTCCCATTAATGAGTATGTTAGAAGAGTCCTATGATTCCCCTTGCTCTCTCTTGCACTGAGCTCAGGAGTTAATCAGGATTTTTGGATTCTAACAAGAAAGACAGACACACAGGGATGCCTAACATTATTCATACTCCACATTGCTCTTACAGTAAGTGAAAAAGCAATTCAGTGTGATGAGATTGTCCAGTCATCACACTCTTGATTCTCACTTGCATTTTATTATCATTTCAATTCCTTGTTTTAACTTCAGACATAATTAATCCCCTCTTTTAGAGGGGCAGAGGGAGGAGGAGGGATAGTTTTCACAAGAAACCAGCTGTTGACAGGGAACTATCCTGCAGGAACTATAAGATATCATGAATAGAGTTAGAGAAATAGCTGCTATGGGAGATCCCAGCAGGAGTCAACTCCTCTATAAAATGCTGTATGCCACCTGGTAAAGTCCAGTCTTCTGTCCTCAGGAAAATACTTCCCTTGTGTTCTAGCTTGACAGCTAAGCAGCATATCCAGTCCTCCTCCTCTATTTTTGCTATTAGCATCTTTCTCTTGGGCAATGTGACAGCTGTCTCCTGCTCCAGTAATTCTGTAGGTCACCAAGCTCCCATCTCTGTTTCCTGAACACACTAAACAGATACACAGGCAGCATAAATCACTCGCCAAGTAGCCTAACAGAGAAGTTGCATTCCCACCCTCTCCATTTAAAGAAAAATCACAGAATAAATTAGAGACTGTGTCTTACTTGCTGGACTGGCTGAAGCACATTGGGCTTAGTATTTTCCGTGTCCTCCTCTTGGTCCTCTTCTGAGAGTCCTTTCCCAGGTTGCTTGCATTTGCAGAAGCAGGTGAGACCGCAGAGGGCAAGGATGCTAGTTGCAGTCCCTAAGGTAGCACCCAGGGCTATAACTGGGGCAGATAAAACCATTTTCCTGCACTGCACAGGAACAAAAAGCAGAGAAACCCTCTGACTCCTTCTCCTCCCTGGGAGAGCAGCTCTCGCACATACACTCCGATTTCTAGCCTGGCTTCATTCTCCTTAGAAGTCTGAAAATAATTCTCCTGTGCAGCAAAGAAAAGGAACCAATCTAGAGACAGAGATAAATCATCCCACCTTTGCTAGGCAACAAGGATACCTTTCTCTCCTGATGATGGATTTTCTGCTCTAGGTCGAGTAGAGGAAATAATGATTGTGGTGTCTGCAATCTCTATATAGCTGCAAACAGGCAGTTTTCATTGAAGCCTGTTCTCCAGCTCCACTGGGAAAAGTCTGATGTGTGATAGAGAGGAAAGACGTCAGCAGAAGGGGCTGGGCCTTGCTAGCTAAATCACAGAAAGTGCATCCAAATGTTTAATTAGCTCTCTAGCAATATTTCTGCTTGCTAGCTTGCTAATTTGCTCAAGAGGTTGATTTTTTCTGTCTTAAGGCGAAGACAGTCATTGCCAAAAGGTGCTGGCCTGAGAAGCCCTGTTATGACAGCATTGCAGGATAGTACTACAGTCAGACTAAAGCCTGCATGTAAGTCAGGCAAAACTTTCTAATTCTTCAGAGACTGGGGAACAACACACATGCAAAAATGAAGCACTGTCCCACACCTCACCAGCTTCCCCTCAAAACTCAGGGTCTGAACCTTTAGGAGCTGCTTTCTAGAGAATCAATGCAGAGCTGCACTTCAGTTTGAAAAAACAGCATAAAATCCTATCAAACAAGACACACTGGCTCATGTGCCACTTCCTCTGGAGAGGATGAGAGAGCAAAAAACATATGCTAGGTATTAGTCATACTGCTTACTACACCAGTGTCAGGTGGTGGGCTGGTGAGCACAGAAGAACCTACATTAATAGACCTGAAGGGCTACATGTCCATCTTGGTTTTCTCTTGACGTGATGGAGTTACTAACTTTCTCCGACTCATTTATTTTTGCCTTATTTCTCGGATTCCCTAACTTGGGGAAGAGGAGAATAAATGCCATGATACCAAGCTGTGTGGTGTGGCTGACACCCTAGAGAGAAGGGACGCTATCCAGAGGGACCTTGACAGGCTGGAGAGGTGGGCCAATGCCAACCTCATGAAGTTCAACAAGGCCAAATGCAAGGTCCTGCACCTGGGTTGGCACAACCCCAGGCACAAATACAGGCTTGGGGGAGAATGGCAAAAGAGCAGTCCTGAGGGGAAGGACTTGGGGGTGGTAGTAGATGAGAAGCTTGACATGAGCTGACAATGTGCGCTGGAGCCCAGAGGGCCAACTGCATCCTGGGCTGCATCAAAAGAAGTGTGGCCAGCAGGGCCAGGGAGGTTATTCTGCCCCTCTCACCCTCTGGTGAGACCACACCTGGAGTACCGCATACAGTTCTGCTGCCCTCAGCACAAGAAAGATATGGGGCTGTTGGAGATGGTCCAGAGAAGGGCCATAAAGATGATCAAAGGCCTGGATCACCTCTGCTGTGAAGACAGGCTAAGAGAATTGGAGCTGTTCAGCCTAGAGAAGAGAAGGCTCTGAGGAGATCTTATAGCGGCCTTCCAGTACTTGAAAGGGGCCTACAGGAAAGATGGGGAGGGACTTTTCATCAGAGAAGATAGTGATAGGACAAGGGGTAATGGTTTTAAATGGAGAGAGGGGAGATTTAGGTTAGATATTAGGAAGAAATTCTTCACTATAAGAGTGGTGAGGAACTGGAAGGGGTTGCCCAGGGAGGTTGCTGATGATCCACCCCTGGAAGTTTTTAAGGCCAGGTTGGATGAGTCTTTGTGCAGCCTGGTCTAGTGGTAGGGTTCCCTGCTCATGGCAGGGGGATTGGAGCTGATGATCTTTAAGGTCCTTTCCAACCTTAATGATTCTATGATTCTGTTTTATGCCATCTTTCAATGTGTCTCTTGTGACACGTACAGCCATTTTCTGGGTACTTTGCAAGGAATACCTAGTAGGCAGGAGATTATTACAGTTCTGGGCCAGAGCAGAACTAGTAAGCAAGAAGCAAAATACCCCTTATGAGGCTCTGGAAAAGAACACCCAGTTCTATTGGGAGTTTCTTTGTCTTTCTATTTTGGAATACAGATGATGTCTGTGGATCAGGAAAAAAAATGAGCTATGTACACACAAATGTTTAGAAATTAAGGTTTTTTTTATCTTTCTGCAGCTCAGATTTTGCCATGGATTTTTCTTGCCTTTTTTTTTCTTTTTTTTTTTTGATGTCTCACATCTTACTCATGACAACTCACTCAGCCTTTGTTCCATTATAGACGACATGTTCACCTCCCTGGCACAAAGCTTCCCTCACACATGCGACTCTCCACAGGATGACTTCTTCCTCAAGGTGCCAATGCAATCTAACACAAAGGCCCCTGAGATTTGGAAACTATATGAAAAGGAAGCAGGTGCTGTTAAGGGTAGAATACCTTGACAGAGATTTGGAATGGAAAAGGCATTCCGTCCATCCATGAGATGCAATCTTCATGTGTTTTATACAAGCTGTTCTGTGAATTATATAAAGACTGCTTACAACACACTGTGGAAGGAAGGCCACATAAAAATTTCTCAGTTAGACAGTAATTTCATAGTAAACCTCTCCAAGATTTTTTCTAGCTGCTCATATATTAAGATTAAGTTTTCCTTGCCATAATTTGTATATGCTGTGAAAAGTAAAGTGTACAGAATCATCATCAGATATCATATTTTAATAATATAGCAGGGCAGCAGCCTTTTGCTGCTACTGCTACGAAAACAAAACAGCTCTTGCTAAACACTAAATATTAGCAGTATGTGAGCTTCCATAAGCCACAGGCCAAAGACTGCAGAATTTTGGGTGTGCACTGGTGTGTGTAACTGGTACAGATACATAATTTAACTGTAGCTTTAGCACATACTATCACTGCATCTATCTACCACAGTTGCTTATTTTTAACACATTCTGTGCTAAAAAAACCCTGGACCATAAATGTATTTTGAAGTCAGCTTTACACTTGAGTATTTTAATACCCAATAATAAAATCACTTCTTTTTCTTTAAAGTGGTAGAGGCTAAAATGGGGCCAGGCTAATGACTTTTCTCACTGGCCTTTCACGCTGATATTGTCCAGAATCACGCAGCTTTTCTATCTATCATATCTACCATTGGAAAGAGACTTGCCAAGGCAGAAAGAGCAAAGCCTGTTTTTGTAAGCTAAGCTTTAGGGGCAGGTTCAGGCCTGACAACATATTTTACAGTCACTTTATCCAGATATTTTCTTCAGAATCTGTAGTAAGTTATGTATAAGAATGACAAAATAATACACATGGTTTTCAGCTCCTGATACTTCAAATGTGAATATTCTGTCATGACAAAATACAAAGAACTGGACAACCTTTTTTGGTGCTTATAGGTTCTTTGTTCCTGCTGTGAGCTTTTACACTGATATTTTGGGTCTTTCTGCCCAACAGCTGGATGAAAGGAGCTTTATCTGAGTCGAGAGTTGGTAGTACAGATCACATGGAGAATTACAAGAGCTTTTGCATTGCCTGGCTGTAGTTCATGCTTTACCAGAAAAAAAGCCCTTTAATGCAATTGCCAACCACTCGAATAAGCAGGTCATGGATTTGCAACTTTTATTCTGGCATTAGAAGACACAAAGTTCCAGAATCCCTCACTATCACAAGGGAAAGCTGACATATATCTGAATGAAAGATGGTTGCAAACTGCTTTCCCTAACTCAGCCCACTCTATCAGGGGCTGGTATTTGTCAATGATACTCTGGTTCTCACTGAGCCAGAAGTGTGAGTTAACAGAAGGAAATGGGAAAGAGATTTTTTTGCAGGGAAATCCTTGTGACATTCAAATTTAGCCTGAAGGTCTAAGCTCATGTTTTAACTTGTATTGACTTGTTATGAGATTCTGAGATTCTGTGCTACAGAAATGGGACAGTGTGAACAGGCTGATGGTCTAAAATAGCTTGCTAGATCATAGCAAGTTGTTTATACCACCCAACTTTGGGTGCTGAAATAGCCAGTTAATGACAGAAGACCACATATGGCTGTCATGCATTTCTTCAACAAGAAAATGAAACATGGCAAAAACAAAAGTGAAGGTAAAAGGTTTGTGCTTACAACGACTACATCTACCTCCTTATGCTTTTGTATGCTGTTGCTCAGGTTGTAAATGCTTTAAGAAAGGGATTTTGTCTTTCTCCAAGTGCTGAAGTATTCCTCCACCAGATGGTGAAGTATTACAGACCACTGAAATAATCTTTTGCAGTGCTATTAAGACAAAGCAGTTGTCTTTACTTATTTATATGCAAGACAAAAAAAGAAGGAAGATTTGTGAGGGGAATGTGGGCTTGGCCTCTCCATCACTGCCACTGGAACAGACCTGTAGATATAAATCAAGTAAATGAAGTAATTAAGAGGCGAACAAAGAATCATTTTCTAAAAGGGAGAGACATACGATGATCGACCTCAAGAAGAAGAGATTCAAGCTGTGGTGCTTCAGCTGGTGATAAAGTATATAGAGCTCCAGAAAACTCCAGACTTTCAGGAGTACCTGCCAGCTGCCCATGTAGCCTTTTGCCACTATGCTACTCAGGATGATGATAAGGATTTAGCACTCAAAAGGCTGCAGCTGGTTGTATGTGTGCAATGTAGGACTCAAGGTAAGTGATTCTGTAGTAGGACACTATGCTGTCCTGAGACCAGGATCTGTGAGATTCAGGAAATCTATGGAAAAAATATGGCTGTGGACCTATTTCAGGAGGCTGCCATGTACCCCCTGTCACCTGCAGCCACTGTAAAACTGGCAGTGGTACATCTATTGCATCCCTTGTAGCAATGTTGGATTAATACTCCCAGAGGGTGGGAGGCTCAACACTAGGAAGCAGGGAGAAGGAGCCAAAAAGCAAAAGTCATCAAGAAGGGTAGTGTGATCCACAGAGGGGTGAGAGGAAAAACACTGGGTAGGAGTAGGAAAGGTCTGTAGCATGTGAATTGGATGGGGGATCTGGATAGGCTTGATCAATGGACTGAGGCCAATTGTATGAGTTTCAATAAGACCACTTTGGCCACAACAAGCCCTGGCAGCGCTACAGGCTTGGGGAGGACTGTCTGGAGAGCTGCCCAGCAGAGAGGGACCTGGGGGTGCTGATTGACAGCCAGCTGAACATGAGCCAGCAGTGTGCCCAGGTGGCCAGGAAGGCCAACAGCATCCTGGCCTGCATCAGGAATAGTATGACCAGCAGGACCAGGGAGGTGACCCTGCCCCTCTACTCGGCCTTGGTGAGGCTGCAGCTCAGGTACTGTGTGCAGTTTTGGGCACCGCAGTATTGGCAAGACATTGAGGTGCTGAGAAGGGTGCAGAGAAGGGCAACTGGGCTGATTAGGGGTCTGGAGAACCGGCCTTATGAGGAGAGGCTGAGGGAGCTGGTGCTGTTCAGCCTGGAGAAGAGGAGGCTGAGGGGAGACCTCATTGCCCTCTACAACTACCTGAAAGGAGGTTGTGGTGAGGTGTGTGTTGGCCTCTTCCCCCTAGTGACTAGCAATAGGATAGGAGGAAATGGGGTCGAGTTGCACCAGGGGAGGTTCAGACTGGATATTGGAAAAAATTTCTTCACAGAAAGAGTGGTGAGGCATTGGAACAGGCCGCCCAGGGAGGTGGTGGAGGCAGCATCCCGGGAGGTGTTCAAAAAATGGGTGGATGTGGTGTTTCAGGAGATGGTTTAGTGGTTAGGGTTTGTAGGGCAGATGGTTGGACTTGATGATCTTGAAGGTCTTTTCCAACCTTGATGATTCTGTGGTTCTATGATTCATCACGGATAGTTTTGAAATTAAGACTAGTGTTGTGCAGCTTATTTTTTATGGCATCTATTTTCATTCAGTTCCAAGTTAAACTGATGTTGAATGACAAATGTGATGTTCTCTGTTGTTTCATGTTTATATAGAGCCCACTTGGAATTCTAAAAGATTATTAATATGTGAGGCAGTTTTTAAAAAGACACAATTCCTCTGAGAGCACCGGAGGTCCAACTGCAAAGAGAAAGGCAGCTGTGCTTTAGAAAGTCACATCACACTACAAATCCCAGCAGAAAAACAATGTTTGTGCTTCACCACGTGAACCGCTTGAGTGTGAGGTCTTAGGGCCTCAGTAATGGAGATTCAAGAAGGAAATGTCAGCTGCAGCTCAGGACAGACCTGACATCACTGCAAATGCAACTGAAAGGAAAGTGTTCCTCAGTAAAGTGGCATGTGCAAGGTTAATGAAGTTCCCAATTAGCAGGTGAAGTTAAGCAGATGAACGCTTTCCTAAATGGGGGAGGGGATCTTGCTGCGAGCAGGTGATCGACTCAGATATTCCATCGAGCTCTGCTAACTTGCTGTGGAAAACCCAGGTACACAGGGTGGATTTTGTGCCTAATTATCTCCATTACATCTGAAAACTGGTTCTTGCTGGCTGGAGAAGCAGAGGGTTTTTTTGGACAGGTAATTCCACTGCAAGTGTATGCTTATTTCTTTTCTACTAAAATATTTTATAATCAGAGGAGAGAAGCCTCAAAACCTACTGAACTGCCAAACACCAAATTAAACATTATGTATTTGCAATAAAATGCTGCCTCCTAGAGGTGATGACATTTTTCTTACAGTTTCCTTTAAGAGTTGGTTAGCGTGCTAGAGTTTCAGTTTTTTACAATGCCAGTGGTGTAAAAGATATTTTGCAGAGAAAAGCATTGGAATCTCATACTTTTAGCTAAAATCATATCTCTAGGTATGTTAAGGCTGCAAAGCCAGGAAATGCAAGAATTTGGTTGCCTATAAAGGCTCCAATGATGGAGTAGATAAAGAAAAATAAGATTCCAGATTGCTGACTGGTCTTACAGCTTAAGCAGCTGGAAATACACACAATAATTACGTTTCTGTCTCATTTTCTGTACACTCAACCCGGTACCTTGTGGTCTGATTTACACACGAGGCAAGTGGTCGCATCTGCAGCAAAATTCCACAGGAGCCATGCTGGGGCAGGTGCAGCACTGCATGCTATTAAGCATTCTGAAAATAGCAGCCTACAACAGGTGAGAAGAGGTCTCTGAAATCCAGAGCATACTGGAGAAACTGACTAGGGATCAACTTCCCAATTCCAGTATAAGAACTACAGGGAAGATTCAAGCAGGATCCAAGTCTAAACAAACCAAGGCGAAGTATCACATATGCTTTCCCTGTTCTTGTGTGCTTTTCTAGGCAGCTGCTTTTGGCCCCTGTCAGAGAGAAGACACAGGGTCAGAGAGGCCTGTGGTCTAATCCTGGGTGGCTATTCTAGCAAACATCACATACTGTACATATTTTGTTTCCTACATCTTTTAGGTAAAACCCTGAGAATCAGCTTCTTTTTTGGAAATGTTATTTTGAGTCACTGACTCATGTAAAGTGGCAGTTTGGCAGCAGCTGTTGGCCTCTTATTCATTCTTTCCACATTTCCATTAAGTCAGAGTTTTCATGTATTCCTTCCTTCTGTCAGGGAAGCACAGGTAGGAACAGACTGCAAGCTGATCTGCTCCATCTGGTCACTCACTGTGTTTTTTGGGGTCTTTTGCTAGGTACCTCCACCAGCAGAAGCTGCGAGTACCTCAGCACTGCTAATTCTTAATGCCAAATGGTGAATCACTTTTTGCAGTGATTTTTGTACTGGTATTAATACCAAGAACACCACAGAAACAGTTTTCCCTAAGACAACTTTGCTTGATCCTGTTCCCTGACACAGAAACAGAGAAAAGAGCAGAGGAAAACATTACAGATGAGAGAGACTCCAGTTTCTAGTTCTGGAGTTGTGAAATTACGTTTCTGTTCATGTTCACCTCTAGCAAATGCTTGTGACCCACAAGATATTGTCTGGTTTTGGAACATTTTTTGTAATGCTGGTATTAGACAAATTTTAGCCAGCACTCCAATAAAAGAGTTGGCATATATGATTGAGTACCCAGAGATTCCAGTCAAGAGACAAAGAGACCTTACAAACACCCTCTACAAAACCCAGCCTTCTCAGAAAACAGCCTCCAGCTACCAGGATAGATGTCTTCCATCAAGTTTATTGACAATGAGTTAAATACAAAGAGTGGCATGGGTTCATGCTTATGATATCCTTACTGCTCCACTGCTGTGACCCACCTGATCCCCAAGCCTTCCTTTGAAACAGTTGAGACTGGGAATTGCTTTTGCTGTCTGCAGAAATATATGCTATTTTTAGCTCTTCAGATTAAGATCATAGTGAGATCTGACCTCGTCCTGGTCAAGTTTGACAAGTAACTGCTACTCAGAATCAATATTGTCCAGTGTGAAATAGAGCAATAGATCTTTCACATATCATGCTCCAGTCAGCACCATAATTTCCAGCATTGCAGTTGGGTCCAATCTAAATGATCTTGAGATAGCCACCACCTTCAGGATTTAGGTACTTCTGTGGTATAAATCACAGGGGCATTGCCTGCAATTGCCCCAGAGGCATGTACTTACTTTGGACACAACTTTCAATCTCCAAAGTAGTTACAGCAGAACCTTCCTCTAACACCAGACTGAAAAAGTTACATCCAAATTTGAAAGGAGGCCTCCCATGTGTGCTCCTTTCGGTAGCTCTAGGGAATTAGTTCCTTCATCTTCGTAATTGCCCAAATTATACTTCAGAGAGGACTGTCTTCTGCCCAGTGGGCTGCCTGACTTGAGGCCTTGTGTCCTCAGCTGTTCCCTAGCCCCCCTGAAAAGTCCTGATTAAATTCTCTTCCAGCTGCAAAACTGCAAAGCGGGTCAGAGGCTCTTCCCTTGGTAAAGTAGGAGGAAATCTGACACAGTTATGGTGAAGCGTAAAACCTTTATTGCAAATTCACTTACTTGACCCTGTTGTTTCCACTCTAGTTTTCAAAGGTTCAACTCCACTATTGTGCTTACACTAGACATGTCAATCTGTCCTTTTTTTCTGGACACATTAATGACTTTTGAATCTTAGTTATATCCTCTCTCTGCTTTCATAAACCTTTCCTTCCTCTTTCTCCTCTCATTTCTTCACCATCCAACATCTTCTGTCACACTACTAGTTACATAGCAAAAGCCCCCATCATTCAAGCCTGTACATCTTGGATGTCGCCAGCGTGACATTTACATAGCAGCAGCAGTTTGCATCCTTTTGGTCAGTGGCAGGCTCTTCTGGCTGTTTGGACAGCCTAAATCCTATGAAGTACCAATTCCACTGAAGAAGTTTGGTGGCTTTATCAGGCAAAAATATGTGATTAAGTTTACATTACCCCAAAGTTATGATTTAGGAGAGAAACAATTTTTGTTCCAACAAAGTTTGAATTTTGCATTTCACCTAAATCTTGGCAAAATACATGAATCTTGTGTCAAAATTTCTGTTCAAAGTTGAGACACTCTTGGTACCAGACAGTGGGAGGGAAAGGTCGGCTCCTGTCTCTAGAACAGGAACAGTTGTGTAAATCTTCAACAGTAGCATGGCAAGGTGTGTAGGAGTGATGGCTGCCTACAGCTTCTTTTCCTGGTTTGGCTAGCACAGATCAGGACTCAGAAATGATGTGGCACAGAAACCACTCTATGATTAGATTCAGAGGCTGCTTCTTTATTTGAAACAACAGTGTAGATGGTCTAAACATCTTCAAAATCTTGTACTGTTGTTCCAGCCATAGTGAAACACACTGTGCCTTCTGTGGCATTCTAATGGGAAGAAGCTCCCAAACCCCCTTCTTCTCACATCAGAGGCAGATAAAAGACATGGCAAAAACACACCAGGCTCTGCCAAATGTGGTGCCACTCACACACCTTGTAATGCTGTACTCTGCAGCAATGCCTGAGTAGCCTACTGGGTGCGAAGAAGCTCAGATGAACTCTATTTACCCAAAGCCACAAAATATGCAGCCTGATCCTCTAAACCAGCTCTCTAGCATCTCATGAGAAAGGATAAAAGCCTTTTGCCTCTGTTGCCACAGAACAGGATCCCTTCCAAACACAGCAATGATCTTTGTCTCTGGCAAAATCAGAAACTCAGCTACTAGAGTGATAATAAGGGTAAATGAGGTTACAGCTACCTGGCAGCAGATATTGCCAACTCTTTCTCATGCTGCATTACCAGCACGTGACAGCCTGTCACCACTGCCTCTGTCCAGTGGCATTGTTGATGGGTAGGACAGGGTGCAGAGCCCAGACCTCAAAGAATAGGCAAGGAAGGGGTCAAGGAAGGCAGATGAGATGTTACTCCCAACCTGAGGGTAAAGAGATGACAGTGTCCCATTTTCTCCCCAGCTTTTCTGTTAGACCAGATGCCCTCCAGACCTAACCAGGTGAACTCATTTAGACACAAGTGGAGGGTTGCAGACCCAGACAGTTATTTGGTGTGAGAATCAGCCTGGTGGTCTCTTTGCCTCCCCAGTTTTACTCTATACTCTACAGATGGCCACACAACCAAGATACAGACTTCAAATGTACTCAGAACTTCATTCGCAGCTGCAGTTCCTGCCACCAGGAAGAAGAGCCGCAAGTCCTTGGCAGCTTCAATGGCATAGGGCAGGAGAAGCCTTGAAGAGAGGTGAGGGAACCCCTTGACCACCAGCAGGAACCTGGGCTGGGACAGGACAGTTGCCTGGGGAAAATTACCCATTCTGATGTGATCCAAGGGGAAATGTACTGAAGGTGTGAGAGTGCCTGTCTGTTACTCTGGAGAAACACCACTGCTTCTCTTTTCCTAGGCTTGTTTTGCTACCCCTAGCGAGCAGCCTATAGCAAAGATGTATGCGTAAGCAGCAGAGTGTGAAAATGTTGCTTAATGAAAGGCCACTACAAATCACCCTAGGATAGCAGTCAAACCATCTGCTGCAATAACTATACACTCGAGTGTGGAAAAGATACAATTGTCTCATAACAGCTCTTTAATTCAGACCAAGTGCCTTCACTGAGAGCAAAGAGAATCCCCATTAATTTCAGCCTGTCAGTGCTTTAATCAAGTACACCCATCAGCAGAGATGCATGTGGTCCTGCTCCTCTGAGAACTGGTAGGTCATCAAGACTGCTGCCCAGTTAGTTGAATGAGTAGGCAAAAAATGACAAACTTTTTGCAGTTGCTTTGATAAAAATGTTAACTTGATCATTTGATACACTTTTTTTTTTCTATTTGCATTTTACTTTTTTTATTTAGTTATGTCATTACATAAACCAGCACCTTAGTGCTTGTTTCTTCATCAGACCTGAAGATATCAGAATTGCAATGGTCTGATGGTAGAGCCATAATATATCTAAAGGCAGGTGACAGACACTGTCTCTACGGCCCTCATAAATTCTTGGAGAGATGAACTCTGCATTCTCTACTCCTTTTAATGATGGTCCAAAATGAGTAACACACGAGCCTCTCTCTGTTCTAGATCAGAAAAGATTACCAGAATAATGAAAGTGATAAATACTCCACCCTTCCCTCCTTTGCAGAAACCAACCACTTTGAATATTCCACATCACCCACTTCTTCAATTTCCTACAAAAAGAATTTGCTCATTTAAAGAAGGGATACAAATATCCTCATAGATCCTGTTTATGACACACTTTGTCAGAGATAGAAGGCAGATATATATGCAAAGGATGGGGGCAGAACTCTTTCTCAGAGTGCCTTGACCTTAATTTGTTGATGAACTCGCACTGTATCATTCACAATCCACAACTGAACCATCTCTGTAAGAAACCAGAGCTGCATTTCAAATCTTCCAGTACAAATAAATGTATTTTCTGCATACAAGCCTGTGAAGTGAGAGCCAAAGCTGAGTCCACTGAGGAGAACTGAAACTACAGCAAAAATGAATCTGAAGCCAAAAGACTAGACATGCAAGCCCTCAGATTAAAGATTGGCCATGCACACTTCTATCAGCTGATTACTTCAATCTAAAATAAATGAAATATGAAAACATCGCTAGGCTTTTCTCTCCAGCAGAAGATTTCAAGGCAGCCTCTCTAATTTGTTTCAACTGCAGGTTCTCTAAGGAGAGAGATGTGGTCATCGAGCAACAGAGAGAACACTGGTAAGTGCTTGAAAAATTACAATCGTAGGTAATGTGACAATGTTCCTTTAATGTGTCCAATAACTAATGGCAGAGTCACTGTAGATGAGTGGAAAAGAGAGGCCCCCTTGGAAGCTTTTTCTTTAATGTAATCACAGCTGCAAGCCAAGGTTAATGTAGCCAGAGCTCCCCTGGGAAGCATCACAGATAGATTGGTCACGGTTTGAGTAGCAGCCATTCTCTGTTCTGTTAGGCCTCTTCTTCCCCAAGGGAATGATGAAGGCACAGGACTGGCACCCACCTCCTCCAGAATTCTTTCAAGCCCCATGGTGGAAAATCCTGCAATTCCTGGGTGACCTGGAGGAAATCAGTAGTGGAAGGGGGAGAGAGATGCACACATGTGCGTACACATTCAGCTCCTCCTGCTGTGAAATGGGGAAAATATCTTATATCCTTTCCCATGGGAGTGCTGGAAGGTGAAATCCATAACAATTTATGGCAGATTTGTACATGCTGATAGCAGAAGCCCTAGCATGGCACAAAGAAAGAAGCTATCTTCTGCTCCTTGAGGAATAAGCAGGCTTTGAAAAGTGAAAGAGAATGAAGGAGGGGTTTCCTGCAGAACATAACATGGTTAAATCTTAAGTTGTAAGTTTTAAAATTTGAATTATTTCCTCTTAAAAGCTAAACCACAGCAATGAGAGGCGACAGGGCTTGTTAGCCCTGGCCAAGGCTTCACTGCACAAACCACCCCAGGGACTCACTGCCAGCATGGCGCAGGGAAGTCTTCAGCCTCCCACCCTTCTTCTCCTACCCTTTGCAGCTCTGCCAGGGCTCTTTCAGCTTCCCTTGCAGCAAACCTGCTAGTCCAGTCACACACCCTGGTGTCCCCAGCTCTGCTGCAGCACCTCTGGTCCAACCCGATGGAGTAGCTGGTCCTGTCCAGACCCCCTGGCCCTCAGGCCAGACCAAGCCCCCCAGTCTGGCTGTCTGAGACCCACTGAGTTTTGCTAAAGTGCTCACAACAGACAATGAGCAAAACAAACTTGCTGCCTGTCCTGCAGTGTTCAGGAGCCCACGGTGCATTGGTTACTGTGGTCAAAGCTGTAAAAGATCAATGGTTTCTTCTTTGAAGGCAAATGTTCTCTTTGGCAAAAGACTCCAGGAACAACAAGCAGATTCTTTGTTACTTAATAGTTTAAAGTTTATTACCAGGGAATCTTTCCAATGTCAATATTTAGTCACTACTGTCTGCCCAGATAGCAACTCTCTTGAAATAAGAAAGGGGATGCAAGGATTATGCTTTAACTTCTCCCAAAGTATTTTTCTGTGGATTCAGATAGAGTCAGAAGTAGCAGAGGAAAGCGTTCAAACTCACCCAGGAGGCATGAGAGGAGCTACAAATTATCCTCCGAAAAGAGGAAGCAAAGCCACCTGCTAACCTGGTAGGTGGGTGTAACTGATGTCAAGGCTCACATTGCACAGGGAATCGACATTTAGAAAAACACTGTAAGCCTGAAATTGTCTTCTCAAAACTTCCACTGAAATATTCAGAAGTCCTGCAGAAAGAACAGCTGGGAAGCTAGTAAGTGAGTAACATGCAGAGGTATTGAGATAGGCAGTACGGACAGCCTTTCTCATGAGGTACAGAAGGAAAAAAAAGTCAGTGAAGTACAGCCAGCTGATGGTGATGATAGTATTTGGCAGCATATTTGTTCCAGGGCAAGAGACAATGAGTAGGATTACCAACAGACTCTTATCAGGAAGATCTGTGTACAGTGAAGGCAGAGATGTGGTGCTTTTCTCTTACAGCACACAGTCAGCTCCCATGGACTCATCTAAGAAGCAGACATGAGACATTGCTTCCATTCCCTTAGTTAAATATCTGAACAAGCATTCACATAGGTGACTCCCATGGCACAGTTAATGCCACCCAAAGCTACCCATTGGTAAGAGGAGACCCTTTCTCACAGAATATGAATCCAAGCAGGGGAGCTGGCTGGCATTGCACAATGTGTCACAAGGAGACACTAACAAGAGACCTCCCCAGTGCTATACGTGTGCAGCTGGCAGAGACCAAAGATAACCCCAGGCACTGCTCCAAAAGCTTGCACCTTACCCCATCACATGGATTCCTTTGCAATCAGCATAACATTGTTCTGCAGGCTGGAAACATCATGTAAAACCTTTGATCCATCCATTCTTCACCTAAGGGCAGCAGACAAATCAGATGGCTTCCCCTGATAAAAGAAAGGAATTCGTTGTTTTTTCTCAAGACAATCAGAAGTTCATTACTAGAGTCGTCCAAATTAAAGTTCCAGTTTCACCACCTCCATTCCCCTCCCTTATCCCAAATAATCATTGGATCATACATCATTACAAACTCCAGTTTAACTGTTAAATTATGTCTTGCTAAATTTGGCCTTGACATCTTTTAAAAAGAAATTTTGTCTCAAAATTCATTTTAGAAGTTTTGACCTTTCCAACTTGTTTCTTTACTAGTTTGTTTGTATAAATCCTTCAGGAGCACCTCAGAAATTGGAAGTACAACCGAAAGCAGAATAGGAATTATGTCGAGCAACTCCAGGTGCTCTCTGGGAGAGGGCATCCAAAGAAGTGTAGAGAGGGACATGAAGAACAAATAAATCCGTTCATTCATCAAGTATGCTCTTGAGTGTAGGAAAACAGCTTCTAACTGCACTTGCCTTATCCAGAGTTGTCTTTTATGACACATGCCAGTCTACAGGGACTTGAAGTCTATGTTGGTTACCTATGAAAGCCTCAGAAGTCACCAGCACTTCAATATTACTCCCAACCAGCCAAGTGAAGCATGAATTCAACTGTAATTAACCGCTCCTAATCACTACATTACAAAAAAGGAGAGGGAGACTAAAAAGTACTGAACTGGATGCAGTGCATGGGAGCAGACTTCTTGGCTAGGGAACTGGGGTTCAGAATTAATGAGCCCAGAGTTGAGGCGAAACCGTATTTCCTCTTCCAAATAGAAGTGAGCCAAAATACAAGAATGCCCCAAAAGCAGACATTCCTCAGAATTTATATTGAGCACTCCTGTCTAAAATAATACATTCCTGGTTCAAACTTGTAATTTACCTGAGACTGTAAATGCAGTTGTGTGGTGTTTATTTATGTGATGCCAATCCACAACAATGTAAGTTATGCATTGTAGACCATACCATTGCTTCAATTGTTGGTACTGTTAAAGCCAGATTATTTTAAATCTTTAAGATTTGGTAATATCTTACCATGAATGGGGTATGGTAACTACCAAACGACTTCCATAAGCCTTTCAACATAAATATGTCTGTTTTCTTATTTCCTGAAGTAATTTTTTCCTACATTTTACTACAGCAATTAATAGCTAGTAGTTATAGAGGTTAGTAGTTAGCTGTGATAGGCACTTCATTTCTTTTATTGTAATTAGGTATAGATGGTTAACATTACATTTTGTGAGCTGCTTACAAGGAAGAGCTCCAAATAGAATAATAGTTGCTAACACATATGCCTAAATGACACACAACTGAGCAAAATCTGAAAGATGTCTACAGAAGTGTTGTAACTTCTGTACATCTGCTGTTTTGATTTTGGCTACGTGTACTTTACAGTAAACTCCCATATGCAACAGAAAATACATTTTTTCATTGACATGTCTGTAAAGCCTTTTCTTGGTTATGCATACAGGTCTCTGCAAATCAGCATATGTCCTCAAGCATAACTCCAAGTTTTGTAGTGCTCTTTCAGGAGATCTTTTCGCTGACAGACTTCTTGCAGGGTATGACACTGTCCAAGTAATTTTTGACATTTTGTTGTTGGCTTTGGACACCTGCCAATCATTGTTCACATCTGCAAAGTCTGTGTTATCCCTAAGGCCCACCAGAAACTGGGACATACAGACAGAAGAACTTGAGCCCTGTCAGAATTTCCCACATGCTTTTCTTCTATACATGCAAAGACAGCTTTTCTTTGTTAAGCCCTAATTTGGTTCCTAAAGGTTCAAGACGATTTATGTGGTACTTTTTCTGCTAGAGGTACCAGCTTTACTGCATCTGGTAACAGTGTGTCCTATTTTCCCAACAGCTAAAAAAATTAGGCACTTTTTTTTATGAGTGAGAACAGCACTACTGACAATTCCTCTCACATTAATACCACCCTTAGGAAAACAACCAAATATTAAACCTAAATATCAGGCACAAACCAAAGCTGTTAGGATCTTCAGGACAGGCAGCAGGCATGAGTGTCAGCACTCCCCCTCACTTTGTTGTGTGTACTTCATCAGCTGTAGTATTTACAGCCACATTCTTGATTGTAACAGCAATCTCGTCCATCATCACTTGTGTTAGCACACAGAAAAGGTGCCATGCAGCAATCTGGCTGATGAACTACCTAATATGTCAGCATGTTAGTTTGTCCAGCATAAAATGTGCAGCATCCCTTTTGCCAGCCCAGTTCTCTCACTCTTACCTGAGCACAAGCACCAAACAGTCACTTAGGAGACTGTAGTATCTTCCCAATGACATGCTACAAAGATGCTAAGGTTACTGATCTTCCTAACTCGGTTTTTAATTTTGTTTTATTCCCTCGCTATCTCTGATCCCTCCTGTTGCTTCTAGACTGGTTTTCCCTGAGTGAGGTCTTTCCTTTTTTCCCCTAAACTCTAATGGAAGCAGATTATATGCAAGCCCCATTCTGCAGTATCTTTTTGGTATGATTTTGGCCCAACAAAGCATCTGGCATCATATCCTTTTGTTTTCCCCTTGTATTGAGTGAGAAACCTGAGGAACCATTCTAGAACTGCAGATGAGAGCTGCACAGCCTTGCTTCAGCACAAGGAAGATTTTCATCCCTATGAAACACAAAATGAAGAAAGGCACTTAGCATTGATTAATGTAAACATTTATGCACAAAGAGGATATACAAATTGCCTGTGTTTGCAGGATTAGCATACTGACAATGCCTGCTTGATCTTTGTTCTTTTGTAGTCACAAGGACCATGTGCAACCCTGCTTTTTACTATCTAGTGTCTGGAGTATATCTTCAGACAGAGCACAGGGATGGAAAAGAAAAGTAGTATTGCTGCCTCCCTGTGGGCGTAATGAAACTTTACTGGTGGATTTTGTCAGTCCAGACTTTCCCAAAATAGTCAGCAGTGTGTGACTGTGAACTTTCCTCCACTAAAATTAAGAGTAATCCCCACCGATGCAATTCAGATTACATTTCCTTGTAATTCTTAGCCTTCAAGGTGTATGATTTGGAGACAAATAGGTGATAAGCCTTCTGCTGCTTCTTGATTTGTTCACCAACATGGATAACTTCTAGAACATCTTTTTCAATACAGAAAGAAGGAATAACAGTGTGAGTGTGTTTAAAACTTACTCTGAGGGTACCTGAGCTCTGGCATGGTCTAGAGACAGAATCTGTACATTCTACAATTCAGTTTCCATGCATGGAAAATGTACTCTGACATGAACCAAGTGTATATCAGAGACCAGACAATTCCTCAGCTACCTTCACTAAATGGTTCACCAAGCAGAGCTTTGCTGCAAGAAGAGGGTACAACAAGAGGTTGCTGCGATAAGAAGATCCGTGGTTGCTGATTTACCTCCTACAAGCATTTCTTGCTAGGTCTGCTCACTACTTCTTACATCCACTTCTGGACCAGTGCACTCCAGCAAGCTGTAGATGTGTAAATCATTCTCAAAACCAGCATGTGCTGCTTATGCTGCTGCTGGGTTTTTTCCCCTCTCTGACTGATGGTCACAAAGCTCACGAGGGCACCTACAGCTGCCAGAAATTATGGAAGACCGGAAATGTTCCTGATGTTAGGAAACATCAGGAAACACAGAGGAAGAAACAAAAATTCTACTCATAGAATCATAAGCTGAGAATATGAAGGATATCTTCTCAGGGAAGACACAGACATGACCTCACTGGGCAGTAATGCATTGTATGTTCCCAAGCAACACACACTGTCATGGCCTTCTGTGCTTTCTGTGACATAAAGACAAAAGTCACCTAGAATCTGAAATTCCAAATATACAGTACTCTGGAAAGTTACCCAGGAACAAGGGCTATCAGTCAAACTGAACACCTAAGGGAAGATCATCCAAGAATCAGAGGAAGTTCATGGCAGCCCAAGCATGAGGCTGATCAGGCTGCAGAGAGCTGCATGAATGACAGCATGGAGAGAGGGATGCTACAGATCACAGTGACAGCAATAGTACAGCACCGGGAGATGCCCAGAGGCTAAAGTGGCTGCAAAAGAAGTTCTCTTCCTGCTAGGATCCCCATTGGCTGGTGCAGGTTTTTTCAGCCCTGGCAGAGCAGGCTCTGCTGGTATATCTAGCAGCAGCGCTCCTGAAGGGGCAGAGATAAGGACACGGACTGGTGGTCTGTCAGGACTGGAGAATGGATCTGAAGATGTTCCTTGTCTTCACTACATTTCTTCTTCACGCTACCCTGGGCTTCCCTATTCAGGTGAGAGCAGTTCCATGCAACTGTGCTCTGTCTTCTAACTGACCTTTTCTTCCTGATGTGAAGCTGTGGAGACCCATTTTGATAAATTTCCTGCAAGAAAAATATTAGTAATAGAATAATATAGAAAGAAAATATAATAATTTAGTTTCTCCCTTTGGCCTGACTTTGATGTTATTGTTGCTGCATTTATGAACTATGGACAAGTAATGCCTTTTACCTATTGGTTTTGCAGGAGAACTATGAAAACAGCACAGCAAGTAAGTAGGTTTTATACTGTATTTTAAAGTCAACCATTAATTCTTGAGTGTGTCTCACACACTTTGTTGGCATGTGAGTGACTTGGCTTTAAAGCATGTGAAAGCACTGACTCTCAGGCCTTTTGAGTAAGGCCATGTTTCCTAATTTGTTATTTGGCTGAATGCAGATGTGTTTTCGCTCAGATGTGCTTTACACATAATTTTGAGGTATCGTTTGTTGGGTTAATTTAGATGTGTTTTCACAGGCTTGAAAATAAGATTTTAATATGATATTTTGATACCTTTTTATTAAGTTGAGTGTTACAAAAAGAAGACTCATTTGCCTCCTTGCCTACCTTGGTGCAGCAGTAAAAGAAAGAGATGTCAGGCATTGGAGAAACCTTTGCTTTGACCTGGGATAGAAAACAAATAGGACAGGTTTAGCTGAACAGCTTTTGTCAACTCACAAAATAGAAGGAGATCATTGCAGATCTCCAGAGAATTTCAATGGAAATAAATGTGTAGGTAAATTTTAACTACAGCAATAAATTGCCAGGTTGGGGGTGAGAGGAAGAGGCCTTGGAAAAATTTGCTTGAGATAGTCAGAGCAAATAAGTGACTAATGAAAAGTGATCAGTTCTTCTTTTGAGATGTCATTTATGGCACCGAAGCAAAGGGATGTTGTAAAAGTACTTCTCAGTACATTTATAGTTGGACAAGGGACACGCTTGAGTTCAAAGTAGTCAGTTGCTGGGACTCGAAGTTGCAGCATTAGTGAGGCAAACCCATACAAGGAGTTTTATTTTACCATTGTTACTGCTTTTTTGTGCCTGTTGAGAGATCTTTCAGTATTTACAGTGCAGGGAAAAAATGAACTGTATGTATCATTTTGAACACCAGATGTTCATTTGATCAAGGACATGGCAGATGCCTTCTGTGATATCTCATTAGGGTTTTAAAGAAGGGCAGCAAGCTTTATCTGCCTAGGAATCTGGAGCCTCATTTCTACTGACTTTGACTAGTCAATTAACCTATTGCCTCTTGGGTGCGTGAATTCTGAATCCGGTCACCGCATCTCAGCAATCTGCTTTCCTGCAGAAATTTTTAGATGCCATGGCTCTCTCTGATGCAACTGGTGGGAAGTGACTGAACTTTTCTATAATAAAAAGCCATCATTTATAGCGGACCTCCATTGCTGTGTAACAAAAGTAATAGTCTGGAAAGACAGACTGTAACCTTTTTGGCTCAATAAAAGCAATTATGTTGCAGGTTCTAGATAGATTACCAATAGATGGATGTCCTCTCAGTATGTTTGTAGCCCTCATCCCATTTTATAAGTTCACTCTTCAACACTGTGAAACCAGAGAGTATTGTTGAGCTGGTTATCCTGCACCTGTTGCAGTGAAATCTAGCAACAAAGCATATTTTTGTCCCTACTATGCTTTGTTAGTTTCCACAGTGAGGATGATAAAATGCTTTGCTGATTCTTAGATGGTAAATGATGTGGATTCTGTTCCTAGCATTATCTGCTAGGAATTTTCATAGCTATTTCTCTAAACATCAATTTAATTTCTGTGCATATGCATCAGTTAGTGCACCCCACTCCCTTCCAAGCAAAGGCATTCCAGCATCTGAGGAGGCCTGTGCTATTGAACGAAGTGAAGTTGCATTCAGAATCTAATTTGCCTCTTTCTTGTCTTTTTTCTTCTTTGCTTTCTGCAGCAACAGAACCTACTGAGGTAAGGACAGCTAAATCAGCTCTTTTGTTCACTTTGGGGTTCAGCATTGTGGAAAGTGAAGTCAACACTTATACTGCACTCATATCTCCATCTGTGTAGGAAAGTCTTCTCAGATCAACAATGTAAGAGAGTGAGCAGTTTCCATCCCTATTCCATTTATTGCTCCACACTTCCCAGGTATAGCCCAGGAAACTTTTGCTTTCTCTGGGGTCATAGACAAAACTCAAAACTGTTCTGGGGGATTTTTTTTGTACAAGGCAAGAGCAGTATGCCAATCTGTTTTGCTAGAGACGTGACCCCCCACAGCTGGGTACCAGCCCCACAGTTCCCTAGAAGCAGTACATACCACAGCCTTTCACCCCTGTGTGGTGAGGTGATACTGGGAGGACTTGTTGGCAATTACAGCAACCTTGCACTCCTACTAGCAAGGACATAAATAGAGCTGGAAGATCTGAAGCTTACTCCACACTTCAAATTGTATTTCCCAAATCTCCTATGCTGATTCCCTTTACAGTATCCATATTTGCCAAGATATCAAAGAAGAAAATCTACCACACCGTGGTACTTCTTTACACATGGCACAGTATATAAAAGCTCAAGACCACAGTGATGAAAGATACTTTGAGTGGTAGCCTAGACAATTTTGATCCTTTGCAAGCTATATTATTTAATATTTATGTTATAATATAAAGTGTGAAATAATACAAATGCATAATTCTTGCAGGTTACTACACAAGAGGATATATACGGTAGGTATTATTCCACCTAAATGTAAGTATTTTATATACTGATTGTTAGCTACACAGTTACTCAGAAAATAACACATACTTAACACAAATTAATCTTAAGGAAGAAAATTTTAATGAATGCACTCACCACAGTATTTCCTGCAAAACAAAGCCTCTTGGTCTTGGCCAATTGCTTGGGCTTGCTAAAAATCTCAGCTGTTACGTTTTTCTAAAAATAGCTCTGCTTAAATAGTATATTGATTTAAGTCTCTTCCAAAGGTTACAGAAAGAGGAGAGGCTATGTGCTTGTGCTCTTTGTTGATGTCAAGACATATTGCACAATGCTGTGGGCTGGCTGATTCTACTCATAAGGCCTAGGAGTCCCTGATGCTGGGGTTAGCTGGGGACATCAGTCCAACCCATGGAGTAGGAATGCAGTTGCCATTTAATTGGTTTCAAGGGTTTTTCAATAGGTCAGCATGTCCAAAAGCAAGCAGCAGGACTGCTCTCCATTCTTTTTTGCTTCTGGTGTCTTATGTTGGTGGTTTGAGTGCTAACTGTGCCCACAGAAGGAGAACAGTGCTGTCTGAGTTCACAGAGGGAGCCATACAGCTGGCTGGCTGCTTGAGTGGGACAATACAGACATACAGGAGGCAAAGGTCCAGGACTTAAAATGTGATGCCATGTCAGGGGGAGGGGAGGAAAGGAGGAGAGGGAAAGACTGAAAAAGAATGGCTCTTGGAACTGGGTTAATGCTAAAATAACCACAGCTGGAAGGTTCACAAAATTGTGTCATGGAGCAACTCTCTATATGACTGAATGCCATGCCAGTCCCTAAATAGGCTCTGTACGTTTTACATGCATCACTGTAATCAGGACCAGATGTAAGTGAACTCATGGAAACTCATCAGGTTAAAAATCAGGGTTCCTGTTTTCCATGGGAAAGAGACAGTTATATTCTTGTGTTTCTGCACAGAGTCTTCATTGCCTACAGAGACTGACTCTGAGGACACTGACTCTGAGGACGAAGTTATTTTTAACAGAATTCTGGAAGTTAACAAAGGTAATGCCACCAAAGCCCTGGTTATAGTGGGTCTCTATTTGATGCATTTTGTGGGTGATGTGGGAGGTACAATAACTTACCCCAATCTGTGCAAATATTTCTCCCATCCTACAAACCATCCAGAGACAGGCCACTGGGACCACGATGTGGTTGGCTGAAGCCCCGTGGCATTGCAGATCTGTAGTGTCAATACTGAAGATAATACCAGATGTGGTAGTAACTAAACTATCAAAGCAGCTTCTTCAGCTTTAGCTCTCAACATCTTAGAAATTTTGTTTTAACATAGAAAACGAACTTGGATATTTGGATGCTTTATTATTTCACTGTCTTTTCTTGAATGCAAGCATTACTTGCATTCATCATATGCGTTCACTTGCAGTCATCATATGGCTTTGTAGTACAGACTCCTAGATAAGCCATGGTCATTTCCATGCTCCCTGATCCAGACTTCCTGTTCCTTGATTCTTCCAAACATTCCCTGTTCTGTCAGTTTGTATTTATCATATTTTCCCCTTCAGCAGTCATTCAGGAAGCTTTACCACTGTCTGTAGAAATGGACAACAAACATTCCTACAGTTTCCTCTAGATAACACTAAATTATCTTTTTTATTTGCTTGCCCTCTTGCATTTCCTTACTAGCACCTCCTGCCTTTGCTCAGAACCCTTCCAGGGCAGATATCTGATGCTATTCAGTCATGTCTCATCATGGATGAAGAAATAGCACAGCATCCCTCTCACTATTGCAACTGCTTTTGTCCACTCCCTGTCTTGCCTTAACCCCATGCAACAGACTAGGAGCTTTCCACCTCTCCTCTAAGCTAAGGACACAGGAGCAAGGACAGGGAAGTAGATTATGTTAAACTAGCCCAATAGTCCATTTCTCACGCTAGCCAGAAACAGCCGCTTAGGGAAAAATAGAAAAGGAAGATGACTAGAGAGTGACACTTTTCTAAGTGTGCATAGCAAGCGTCCAGCAATCTATGGCTCAGGTGTTTCCACACTTTCTCTCTCACCACAGACAGCTCTCAGTACTTGCAAGAAGGTGACATAGTTCCACGAAGGAGTCGCAGTGCCATCAACTGTCGCAATTGCAACTGGCCCCAGTCCCACGATGGGATTGTTCGTGTTCCCTATGTCTTAGATCCTACTTATGGTGAGTGTAAATATTGTTGATTTTTTAAATGGGTTTTATCCAATAAGCTTCAGGTAGAAACCTACTTTAAGTGGCCATACAAACAGCAGATTAAATCAAAGCTAAGAATTTACTTGTGCTGTGTAAGCACAGATGAATTGTAAATTACAAAGACCTGAACAGGAAAGAGAAAAAAGATAAAATTTACTTGAGAAGTTTGCATCCATAATATTTTGTGTCTGATCTCTTGGATGCAAGAATGATCATTCCCTCTAATGGTACCGGCCAGAATACCTGCCTTTTTAAGTTTTATGCCCATTGCAGTGTGATTTCAATGGCCTACTTTTCATTACCAAAATAGCTTCCCAAAGCTATCTCCAAGTGTACCATCAGAAGACACATCAACAATCACCATGATAATTTAAAACAAGTTGTTGAGAAAAAAAGGCTTCCATCTGGCACCATTTGGATAAATATCTGGACAAAGAGGATCTTGTGCCCGGCCATTAATATCTTAAATGACATGCATTACTTAGCAAAAGGCAAGAAAGGGCCTAGTCTAATGTTTCTGTCCTGCATTTACCCTGTTTTTGAGCACGGTGAGATTTTAATGGCACCTGCCATTGTCCTTGTTTGACCCCCAAAATTAACCCTTTCTTCTCCAGATGAGAGCCACATAAAAGGGATTCATGATGCCATGGCAGAATTCGAAGCACTGACTTGTATTAACTTTGTGAAGCGCAAGACAGAACGTGACTACCTCAGCATTAAATCTGCAGATGGGTGAGTTGGAAGATAAATTACCAGGTTATTTCTACATTGTTTTTCAATTCTTCACTACACTCATTCTGTATGACCCTAGAGAAGAAAGGAGGATGGATTTAAAGAAGAAACTATGTTTTATCACAGTGCCAAGGTACCCTCCTTGGATAACTTGCTAGTGCAAAGACTCAGCAGTTACATAAGGGACTCACTGAAGACACAGAAGTGAAGCAGATCATGGGAAAGCAGCATTAAGGTGGGAAGAATATCTAGGCTCATGTTTTCTGTGTGGTATAATGAATACTGAAGCATAACATACAATAGATTAGTGTAGGTCTTATTTGCACAGGCAAATCCAATTTCAATTTATGAAATAAACAGTTTTCTGAATCACACTGTCAAGGTCAGAATTAGATCCTATGAGAGAATTCTTCAACACCCATTAGCTTGAAAGTGCTATCGATCTTAGCTCCAGCTCTAATAGAGCATTCAGCATTTTGGAAAAAAATATTTATTTCTAGGGAGTTAAAGTCACTGTGTACATAAAGTCAGAATATAGGAGCTTCCATGATAATTAAGGTCTTCCAGGAAGCTTTAGTGATTATCATAGTATTTGTTGTTTCCTACACCATGGTCTGTTTTGCACTTCCATAGACTATCAGGGTGGACAGTAAGGAATCCTTCTACTTCCACAACATGTGTGTGAAGCAAGGTTCTCTGTACTGTCCCTTTGTCTGCCTGACAATGAAAATCCTGTAAGTCTTCTGTTGTTGTTCAATGCCTCTCTCAGCTGCTGGTCCAACTATGGGAAAGTAGGAGGTGGACAAACTGTCTCTGTGATGAAAGGAGGCTGCATGTGGAAAGGAATAATTCAACATGAACTGGATCACGCTCTGGGCTTCTTGCATGAACATTCTCGAAGTGACAGGGATAAACATGTAAAGATCATGTGGGAGTACATCAGTCCTGGTAAGTACCTTTAAACTCCTCAATGTGTAAACTGGTGCATCCTACGGTTCCCGGCTCTTCCTTCTTCCCTGAAGGGAGTAGATAGGAAGCATAGTCTAAGTACAGTATCATATGTTACAGCTGACAGACCAGACTTCAAGAAATTTGAACACTCCAACAACCTGGGTCTTCCATATGACTATTCCTCAGTAATGCACTATGGCCCGTAAGTAGCAGCATGGCATTGCTTTCATTGGAACTCAAATCTTACATTAGAATTAGTTTCTACAATAGGTCTCCTAACTACCAGCTTCCTCATTTCCCCCTCTGAGAAAAACTGTGATTTAGCTCAAAAAAGCCACTTCCTAAGATTAATTAATTAACTTTTAGCTTTCCATTAAGGAGCCATTCACAGCTGAGTTTAGGAGCGAAAGAAGGCATCTTGAGACTGACTCTGCTTACTGCCAGTCATCTCAATCAAACCCATCTGAACAGCACTGTTAGTCCCAGCAACAACTTGTATGCAGTTCTTGTTCTCCCTCCAAAGTATACCTTTACATCTTGAAAGAAGTGGTTGTACTTAAAGAACATAATTCTTCATGGTTTTTGGTTTTTTTCAGATACACCTTCACTAATACCACTGGGAAAGCAACTATTGTACCAATTCCTGATGGATCAGTACATATTGGACAGAGGCAGGGACTGAGCAATTTGGACGTGGCCAAAATCAACAAACTTTACAATTGCAGTAAGTATATCAAAGTCATCCCTCCATCTCCTACTCACATCCTTCACAGAGACATTTGGGTGCACTGCAGAGGCAGCAGTTTCTCATCAAAAACCATGCAACTATTCCCCTAAATTCCTGCTACCCATGAGGGTTATTTTGGGAGAGAATGCAAGGGTGAAGCTGGAGGCACATTGTGATTAGTGAGAAAACACTTTCTGCTTCCAAATTAAATCAAACACATTCACTACTGACATAAGTGGCTGCTGTGCAACTGGCCTAACTGCATACCATGTTGTATGCTTCATTGGAGTAATTTGGTTTTTTACAGCTCAGAAGACAAGTATAAACCCCAGAAAGAGCCAGACATCTCTGTTCCTCATTGCAGATAGTATTTAAGACCTGAGCAAAACCAAGTGTTTTTCAAACTGGAAGAGTTTCATGAGGCTTTGTCCAGTTTTCAAATGTTTAAGATGTCATACTCAATTTTTATGTATTTTTAACTCATTAAGAAGAAACTATCCTATAGAATCAGAGAAATTCATTGAAAGGAAAAAACCATGAAGAATAAAGTATCACCCCTTGCACAGAGGAAAACCCAAGTTCTCTTCCCAAGGTTAGAATTAAAGCATTTCAGACACATCATATTTGCATTTGGCTTTTCTAAGATCACTCATCTTCCCCATCCCAATGGAAAATAATGTCACCAACTGCAGTGAATTGAAACCTCTCACACTCCTTATACAGGTACAGAAAGACTTGATAAATTATGAAGCTAATAAAGAAAAGCTAATGCTTTTTCCAAGCACTGTATTACTTCCCATCTTGATGCAGATACTTACACATTATGTGAAAATTAGGACAACATGATTCTTCATTTTAATCAAGATGTACCAGTACTCTGAAATCAATGCTGGCAGATCAGAAAAACAAGACCAGTCCATTCTGACGATACTGTAATTGTAAATGAGTGGAAGGTTCTCCAAGCTTGGTGCTGAAGCAAACATTGTTTCTTTCTCAGGTTGCTGCAGCACTGTGCTCGAAGCGGCATCTGGGTCGCTGAGATCTGCCAACCACCCAAGAAATTACTCAGATAACACCAACTGTGTCTGGCTCATCCGAACCCAATCCAGAAAGGTAAACACAGGTTAAGAGTGGTCCTGGAGTATGGCTGAACTTACCTCTTTCTATGTTAAGCATTTTGTGCTTTGTCTGTGCACCAGTTGCCAGATAAGATCTTTTCCATGAGAGATACTTCAGACTAGTCTCTACTACTTCTTCATGTCCTTAAGCCAGCTATGGGCAAAGCCAACTGCAGAGTTGCAGTTTTGAAAAATCTCCATATATGGGGCTTCAGGTTGGCAAAATCAAGACAGAGAGGCCTGAGCATGGGAGCATTCAGTCACAGGCCCATTAGATCTGAACCCTGCAACTCTAGGGGATGAGAGGCAAGGCTCGGCTACAGCTTAGATTCAGCCTGTTTTAAAGGACAAACTTAAAAGAAGTAACATACTGTTGCGGACCGAGATGGACAAAGCCACGACCCACACCCCCTCCTCAGGGGATCGAGGGCTGAGGACCACTCCCCGTCACACTCACAAACAATGCTTAGGAATCAATAGGTTTATTAAAGGCACTGAGGTTTTGGCAAGTCCAATATCAAATGTTATATATACAGATAACACACAAAAAGACTATCTATATATCTATATACCAACAGCTATACAACAATATATCTATATACCAATAACAACACACACAGAAAACAAGAGATAAACCCCCCTTCCCCCTGCTCCCGTTCCCAGACAGGGATAAGAGGGAAAGCCTGGAGAGAGCCTCTGGGAAATAGAGGAAAATTGGAAAGAGAAGTGAGTGTATGGTGTGCGTGTGAATGTTATGTATAAATGTTAGTAAGAAGTGTCAGGATATTTATATTAAAGGCTGGATTTCTCTTCCTTTCCAGATTTCCCTGCACTTTCAAGCCTTTGAGCTGCAGACAACCAGAGGCTGTCAGGGTGATTATGTTAAAGTTTATGATGGACCCAGCAAGTCTTCTGCAGTTCTAATGGACAAGACCTGTGGATCAAAGTTACCCAACGATGTATTTGCTTCTAGTAATCTTATGCTTATAGAGTTTGTCACAGATGGTGCTGAAACAGCTTCTGGTTTCCAAGCCACCTTTTTTTCTGGTAGGTCTGAGAACAAAGAAAATGGCAAGGAAAAACAATCATCTGTGTCAAATCAACTCTCCTCTTCCCAGAGGAAAAACAGTGTTTGAGGAACTGCTCTCTACAGAAGCCATCAATTTCTACCTTGCTTTTGATACAATGGGTCAGTCCTATACTGATACCACTTCCTTATTCAGGCAGATGGGGCCACGCTCAGGACAAGTGGTGTTAATCAGGTGGTCCACTGTTTGCCTTGCCTCTCAGTTATATACCATACCAATGCATGTGCCATTAAGGTTAATATCCATTTAATATCACTGCTAGTGTTACTATATATAAATATATAAATATATTTAAATATATTGCTCCTCTGAAAGATGCAGTTTTTAATCACAAGAGTTCAGAGGGCAAGGCAGATCTATGGTGGACAAATTACCCAGACCCATGGCAAGAACAGAAGCAGTGTTTTCATTTTCAGGATCTCTGGAATGTATCCACCTAAAACACATTTTCTCCAGTGCCGCTTAATTAAGAACTGAGGCCACAACTATACAATTAAGTTACCACATGCTTCCAAGTTAGGATGTATCTGCTGGAATACAGAAATGCCTGCGTACTTATCTGTAGCCTACAGCAGCTGCACAGTAGTGCAACGTGCCTTAGGATGAAAGAAAGCTCAGCCATGTCATACGACTTTGTATTTGCCATGGGATAAGAAAAAGCACACACATAATTTGCATAAATCCACTGAAATGCAGTAATTTAACTGTATACCCAAACCAAAACAGCAGTTCTGCTTTGTATTTGTGTAGTAACTATTTCTGTCCATTGTAGCTATGGAAGGAAAGAAGAGTAAGAAAATTCCCCATGCCACTTTGATGTCTCAAAAACTAAAAAAAAAATAATCCTAGTTGTCTGATAAAATGTTAATTCATATTTACATATTTTAGAGACACTACAGTTTGTTCAGAGAGCTTAGAAAGCTAAATATTCTCTCATTTTACTTACAGTGAGTGCTCAAAGAAAACCTAGGATCCACAACTGACTTAATGAAGAAGAACCTATTTTGTGAATACTGAAATTACGTGTTTCCTACTTTGCTGCTATTCCGGCTTGGATCAGTATGAAATTTAATTCTATTAAGAATCAAAGTTTTCATCTGCCTGAGAAAGTTTATTCCCCAAGCCATAAAAATGTATTATTTCCATACCTCTGGCGTGCTCCTCCTCTTGTCTGCACAGTTAAGTTATTACCTCTTTCTATTTAACAATTGAATAAAAAGCTTCATATAAAAAAAAAAAAGTTTCCATTTCTATTTTTCAGTAATCCCTTCCAGCCTTACACACTATTAATGTGATTTTACTTCTTAGTCCCCTTCATTCAGCCTCAGCTGTCTCAGAATTATACCACTGGCATCATCATAGGTTTAGTTAGTTGGCTGAAGAGACCAGCTTTATACATTCATTTTAGGATCTTCACAGTCTTGAACATGAAAAGATCTTAAATACTTTTTCCAGACTAACATGCAAACTTCCAGAAATTACATCTCCCTTAACAATCCTGTTAAATCACAAGGAATCCCTGCAGTTTTCCTGGTACTGTTCTGGTAGGCAGGGGACAGCTGAGAGTGCTTTTCTACCCACAAGCCATTTTTAGTCCACAGATATGGTTACGTCTATCACAGGGTAAGAGGTGGACTAGATACTGCTGCCAGGGTTCATGCACATCTTCAGTTCTTCAGGGAAGAAATGTCAGGCAAGAAGCTAAACTCTCCTGACCTCATAAGACAGAGAGCTGTAAGAGTGGCAGAGCTCATGGGGAGTTCATTTCACAGCCTTTGCCTGCAATCACACTTTTAAAGTGGCATCATCTTGATCAAGACAAGATCAAGAGACCTGTAACAGAACAGAAGAGAAGAAATAGGCTGCTATTTTACTCTTGTAGCATAGTCAGGTAGCTGAACATTTGACTAACCTGAATATTTAATACTTATATATTTAGGTCTGAAAAAAGCAAATACTTTTCCTGTTTTTACTGTGCTAGGAACCTTGGAATTTTTCTTATAGAAATATGTTTATAGAAAACAACATTGGGAAATAAATTTTAATCTCAGAGTAAAGTTCATGCAGCAAATGACAAATTATTAATTCCTTTTCTTTTGTTAAAGGAGGCATCAAATACACTTAATTTACAAGAATTTGCTCAAAGCCCCGTCTGTATTTATACTGTTTGAACAAGAATCAGTTACTTCTTGATGGTAGAAAAACTTTAATTCCATTGAAGGTGGCTTCTTTATCCACAAATGCTTCTCAACACAGCAATTCTGAGTCTGCTTTAGAAGAGACATTTCTTCAGTTCTTCAGACACCGCAAGACAGTTTTAACTTCTGATACATTATTCTAATTACTCTCAGCAGTCAAGTGTTGCTATCAACACATCATAAAAGGAGTAGTCTTTCTGAAATACTGTTTAAAATGCAGTTCTACTGTCTACATTTGACAGTTGTGACTCCTGAGCCCCTAAAAAACAAAAACAAGGAAATAATACTGCAAAGCTGGAATCTGCTGGTGGAACAGTGAGAATCAACATCCTAGCCCTTTTTGTTGGAGAGGAATTTCAGGTGGGATTAAGGTGTTCCATAGGGTAATGAAAAGGAAGTTTCAGGTAATTTAGGTTCTTACACTTGAAGTGATTTCAGTAGATGAGCTTTGAGGAAAATAACTCTGAAATACTGTTGGCAATAACAGAGAATTGAATAAAACTGTGATCATCTGTATATCACTAAAACAATTAAGAGGTTTTCTTTTTAAGGGAAATTGAAGTAACCTGTGTTAAGAAAAAAAATCCGAGTGGAGAGTTAAGACCTGGTGGTTTTCGCTTCTAATTCCACTGGAAGAGGAGACACTTCTTTGCCAGGAGGCAGTCAGCAGAGTCCAGACCCACTTGGGGCTGGTATGATCCCTGTTGCACAGGGCAGGAGTAAAGCTGGTCACAAAGACCGAGCCAAGGTTCACCCTGAGCATGTGACCACTCACTTGCTCTAGGGCAACAATTTACAGGTACCAGCAGTTCAGGATGTTGTGAGCAGCCCAGGATAGTCACTGATTCCACATAGCCTGGGTTCCTGGCCATCAGCTGGGGTGTACAGGGACAGCAGTATTAGGCAGCCTGTCTGTGTAAATGCTTTCTAGCTTAAGGAGTTTCACATCTCCTTTCTGTGACTATAAATGTCCCCCACCCCAAATTCAACTGGAGGGCAGAAGCCACCCTGTTCAGAGTGATCGTATCTCCACGTATTGCCCTGTAGCACAAGTGTAACCTTTCTCTCATTAGGGTGGGGGTTCCCCTCCAGCACTAAGCTACAGACAAGGTAGCAGAACTACCAGTGAGTGTCTCAGCCTGTGAATGGCTTTATGAGGATACTACTGAGCAGGTCCAGTCGTGGTTCCAAACACTCGTCACACGCACATGGCCAGCTCTGCATCCTCTTCCTCATTCTTGATTATCTCCAGCAGAAACATCAGATAATGCAGCAACACGATCTTCAGAGACACCATCTTGCCAGAGAAAATGCCTGCTGGGGCAGTAACTGCTTCAGCAGGGAGAGCAGCATCATAAACCACAGCTGAGATTGTCCCAGACCCATATACAGGCGTGCATATAGTCTCCTCTGGGACACTAGTGGGCATCCCCCTCAAGCAGTCCTAGTCTGGAAGGTATTTCAGCAGGACAAAGCACCACGCATACTATGAGGCTCCCCTGCAGGTTTATATTTCTGGGGTGCTGCCCCAGAAGGGTGAAGCTGGGACTTCTGCTCCTGGTGCTGGATCAAATCCACTTTGGGCATATGGAAACCTTCACATATATGAAGACTACCAGGGATGTGGCAGAACATCTCTTTTAGGACACCAACTCTTCCCCCAGAATACATCCACAGCAATCCAGCCAGGCCAGTACTTGTGGAGACATTCTTAACAGAAATATGGAGATTGGCAGGAATGCTTAGGGAATGAAATGTGCACGTGTGAGAAACCACTGAAAGAAGCAGCCAAACAAGGGTTACAAGAACAGCCTGTATTGATAACAAGAGACATCATTCCCATGACACTGCTCCCGTGACACTGCACCTAGGAGGATCATTGAGGAATGCATTGCTTATGGCATTACCACGGGGTCTATGCTCCAGTCAGGCCACAGCACAGACAACTTGTGAGTGGAAGATCCTGCACTGGCATGCCAGCAAGTTTGCAGCTACTAAATGTGCAATTCCTTTTTCCTGTTACCTCAGCAGGAAAAGAGACGTGTCCTTTCAGCAATGACAAACAGGTTGTTTGAACATGAAAGGCTCTTCTATGGGGAGGCACAAAGCTGTATGTAATTCCCATGCTTATTTCAGTGGTGGTTCCCATTATGTTCTGAGCTCTTCTTCATGAGGCACTATGCAGACATGGGACAATTATACTGTCACCTTGAATCTCAGGCCACCCATTGGGGTCTTTGTGTTTTGAGTCCTGAGGTACAGGCAGAGTACCTGCGTTGTGCACTATCCTGCTGGCAGGATATCCCCATGCTGGCAGTGACAGCACAGTGTGTGGGGGATCTCTTACCTACACGCTCCATTCCTTTCTGTCCTGGAGCTCTTTGCCCACCCCAATGTCTGTCCTTGTTTACCCCCCACCTTCCTTCCCACTCAGCTCCCCATGGGATCTCCAGAGAATGGGCAGATGCATGTAGAGAGTTCTGGCTCCCCTGTGCTACATGCAAGAAGCACAGACACCTGTACACATTCAGGCAGTGGGGCTAATGCCACAGACACAGGTGGGGCTGGCCAAGGACATGGACCTGTTTGAGCAAGTCCAGAGGAGGGCCCTGAAGATGGTTAGAGGGCTGGAGCACCTCTCCTATGAAGACAGGCTGAGAGAGTTGGGGTTGTTCAGCCTGGAGAAGGCTCCAGGGAGACCTCATAGTACCTTTCAGTACCTGAAGGGGGCCTACAGGAAAGCTGGGGAGGGACTTGTTACAAGGGTTTGTAGTGAGAGGACAAGGGGGGAATGGTTTCAAGCTAAAAGAGGGTAGATTTAGCTTGGATATCTTTACTGTGAGGGTGGTGAGACACTGGCACAGGTTGCCCAGATAAATTGTGGATGGCCTCTCCCTGGAAGTGTTCAAGGCCAGGTTGGATGGGACTTGGAACAACCTGGTCTAGTGGGAGGTGTCCCTGCCTATGTAGGGGGTTTGGAACTAGATGATCTTTAAGGTCCCTCCCAACCCAGACCATTTCAGGATTCTATGATTCTGTGAAGACGCAGGCTGGCCCAGGTGCAAGGCCTGACCAGAACAGCACAGGTTACCTTGTGCTCTACTGACCACAGCACACAGAGCTGTGTTCAGATCAGGCCTTGAGCACATGTGGAACTCCTCAAGGTAGAAAAGCATCAGCCTCAACCAGATTTCCCCTGTCCTTCCCCCCGCAACAGGAGGGCCAATCCCTCTGCAACACAGCAGCAGGGGAATATCAGCAGCACTATTTGCAATTTTACTTTACATTCAGTTGTTTAAATTAATGACATTAGCATCAATATGCAGACTGTTTCTATTTTTAAAATGAAGTTTTGTATTGTAGATCAAATGTTTACATTTCATTAAACATTCGAAACCTAACTGAACTAGAAAAGAGCAAATGCTATTCTAAATCTAATGGCCCAAAGGATAGAAAATTCTGTAAACAGCTCTGGTATGGAGCACGAAATAAAAAGAGAACTGGAACAATCCGGATTTCAAAGCAAAAATGAAAATCAGTTCTACGTAGATACTATATTTTTACTTGAGGTTATATTCCACTTCCTTTGTAATCTTCCCCTGGAATTTTTCTCATTGATAAATACTAATGCATGAGCTGATGACACATATGAAAGAATTTTAGCTTGGTCATTGAGGGTAAGTACTTCTACTGATTCCCAGGCTTCCTGTTTTGAGAGGGAAAATTTCTTTCACATTATGATTTTATATGAAGGATAACTTTTTTATTTCTTTATAGAAGGTTGGTAACATTTAGTCTGCCTTTTCTACTACTTTGAATGCTCAAATGAAAGTTAAAAAAGCATGTGCAAGCAACGAAAATAATACCAGTGAGTCTATATATGCCAATAAGTTTTAACTCTGGTCTTTCAAATTTAGCTACTAAATGTGTTTCCTTGAGGCTATAGTATCTGGTATGATGCTAAAAGTTAATTTTTTCTCTAGCTGATTTTTTTGTTTGGGTTTTTTTTGTGGTTTGTTTTGTTTTGTTTTTTAATTAAATGTAACTTGTTGATTCCTTAAGGTTCTGATTCAGCGTCTACACAAAGATAGAAACTTTTATGCTGGATCAGCTCCCTCAGCTGGTTGTGAAGGCAGCAGAGTGCAGCCTTGTGCTGCTGAAAGGGAGGGACAGGTGTCAGGAAGCAGCAACAGACTGGCAGACAGTCCTGATGGTAAGACTGCCTGGATAGGTGCCTCACCTGACAGGGTACAGACCCACAGCACCTGGATGAGACAAGACAGACTGACCCAGAAATCATGGCCAAACTCAACCGAGAGCCCATGGCATTGGGCAGGGTCATGGTGATGAAGCAGGTCCATGACCAAACCAGGAAAGCAAGTCAACAAATCTGGATCAAGTATGGTAGCCATAACCAGGATCAGACACAGTCCTGTGATCACCAAGCAAGTTCATAGTGACAAGGTAGGTCGAAGGTCAAGCCAGAAAGTCAGACCACAGGTCAGGATAAATAGGGTCCACAGCCAAGTAGAGGTGCAGTTGTGATAGCACTGGAGAGAGATGCACCTACCCTGTAGCTTAACCAGAGACTGAAGGTGTCAGTCTGAGCTTAAAAGAGGCTCCTGGGCCCATGAGCAGAAGATTTGGATGGACATCTCAGTTCAAGCTGATATGGGCAATTAAAACCTATTAATGTGATCAGGGCCCTGAGAGCATGGAATAAATGGTGCTGGGGATATTGCTGTCCTTAGGACAGGTTCTGCAGCTGGGTCCCAAGTTAACCAGACAGAAAGTATCACAGGGATTCATGAACATGGAACTGCTAAACCACGTGCAAAATAAGAGCTCTAAAAACTTAGGAGAATGCTTAGATAGCTGTTTGATTAATTATAAAGCTTTCCATTTCACTCACACCTCAGTCTGAATTACAGGCTAGAGCTGTGAGGTTTTGTTTTAGGCAGGAACTATATGATAGGAGTTATTTTTTATGACAGCTGAGTGCTATACTTATATTGAGAGTTAACGGGTGAATAACAACAGCCCATTCCGCTTCCTTCCATGATTTTGCTGCTGCCTTGTCCTCCTGGCATTTTGAGCACCTATCAATTGTATTTATTTTGACTCTTGTATGTCAAGCCACTTGATGGAAGAAGATTTTGCTTTTTTTTCCCAGTCTTTTGCCTGGATGTATCTGCATGATGTCTACTTCTATTACGCAGTTGTCTTTTAGAGCATCTTTTCTGATGCTTTTTATCTATAGCTATTTTCTTTTGCATCATTGTGTTTCAAGATTGTAATGATTGAATCCAGTCATACTTGCCTGTCTGTATGTCATGACTTTTAGATCAAAATAAATGTAATTGGAGAGAAATGCACACATGGAGATTCATGTTAATAATTATTTTCTTTATATATATATGTATATGTAAATCTAAATAACATATACAAAATATTTTAAAATATATATATTTGTCTTTTAAGCTTCGATTTGCAAACACTTAATTTTTCTACTTGTATATGATTACCTTGGAGAAGCTTCTCTGTTGGGTTTTGCCAAGAAGAATTATGAATCTTACTCATTTTAGGAAGATGCATGATCATCTTGCTACGGAAGTTCAGAAATAATTTTCTAGCAGAAAACAGTGCAAAACTGGCTCAAAGCCCTCAGCTTCTAAATCTCAAAGTTTCTTCACTGTCTTACACTTTACTTTCACTAGCTTGTGCAGATCCACCTGTGAAATGTACAGATGAATGATGCTGATTAGATTTCCTAAAATATTTAGATGTAATTTATGGCATTTGTCAATTACATTTAAAGTAAAATGAGATGAGGACATGAGCCTGTGGAGTAGAAGTATTAAGTTGGGGGTAACTCATGGACTTGGCTTATGGAAGCCCATATTCAACACTGCATTTTTACTGCTAACTCAGGGTTATATTATGTAAGAGGAATAAAAGGAATCATAGAACCGTTTTGGTTGGGAAAGACCTTTAAGATAATCAAATCCAACCATTAACCTAATACTGCCAAGTCCACCCGTAAATCACATCCCTAAGCACCACATCTACATGTCCTTTAAATACCTCCAGGGATGGTGACTCAACCACTTCCCTGGGCAGCCTATTCAATGCTTGACAACCCTTTCAGCAAAGAAATCTTTCCTAATATCCAATCTAAACCTTGCCTGGTACAACTTGAAGCCATTCCCTCTTTCTTGTCCTATCGCTTGTTACTTGGGAGAAGAGACCAACATTGACCTCACTACAACCTCCTTTTCATGTAGCTGTAGAGAGTGATAAGGTCTCCCTCAGCCCCCTTTCCTCAAGGCTCAACAGCCCCAGTTCCTTCAGTTGCTCCTCCTCATAAGGCTTGTTCTCTAAACCCTTCTCCAGCTTTGTAGCCCTTCTCCAGAACTTGCTCCTGCACCTCATTGTCCTTCCTGTAGTGAGAGGCCCAAAACTGAACACAGTACTCAAGGTGCTGCCTCACCGCTGCCAAGTACAGGGGGACAATCACTTCCCTAGTTCTGCTGGTCACACTATTCCTGATGCAGGTCAGGATGCTCTTGGCCTTCTTGGCCACCTGGGCACACTGCTGGCTCATATTCAGCCAGCTGTTAAATAAGACAAGCTTTCCAGCCACTCTTCCCTAAGCCTGTAGCATTGCATGGGGTTGTCGTGACCCAAGTGCACGACCTGGCACTTGGCCTCGTTGAATCTTATACAATTGGCCTCAGCCAATTGATCCAGCCTGTCCAGGTCCCTCGGAAGAGCCTCCCTACCCCCAAGCAGATCAACACTCCCATCCAACCTGGTGTCTTCTACAAACTTACTGGGGTACACTTGATCCCCTCATCCAGATCACTGATAAAGATATTAAAGAGAACTGGCCCCAGTACTGAGCCCCAGGGAACACCACTTGTGACCAGTCACCAACTGGATTTAACTCCATTCAAAACAGTGTTTTACCCAGTGAAGAGTACACTGGTCTAAGTCATAAAGAGCCAGTTTCTTCAGGAGAATGCTGTGAGAAAGTGTGTCAAAGGCTTTAATAAAGTTTAGTTTAGGTAGACAACATCCACAGCTTCTCCCTTATCTGCTAAGTGGGTCACCTTGTCATAGAAGGTGATCAGGTTAGTCAAGGAGGACCTGCCTTTCATAAACCCATGCTGATTGGACCTAATAACCTGGTTGACCTGTATGTTCCACATGATGGCGATCAAGATCAAGATCAAGATCAAGACCAAGATGATCTACTACATAACCTTCCCTGGCACCAAGGTCAGACTGACAGACCAGTAGCTCCTTAGATCCTCCTTCTGGCCCTTCTTGTACATGGGCATCATATTTGCTAACCTCCAGTCTACTGGGACCTTCCCAGTTAGCCAGGACTGCTGATAGATTATGAGAAGTGGCTTGGTGAGCAGTTCCGCCAGCTCCCTCAGTACTCTTGGGTGGATCCTATCCAGCCCCATAGGCAGGAGAAGCTTTTTACATGAACATGCAAAGCTCTGTGAGATCCCAAGACTTGAACCATAAAAGGTATGACAAGTTAGTCTTGAGATATATTATTAGAAGCCGAAATAGGACTCATTCACAGGAAGCATAATGCAGAATGCCCCAAAATGAGACAGAATGGATGCCGTGGTTACATTTAAACTTCCAAATGTAATTCTTTTAAACTCGTGGAACTAAAATAGCTCTTGGTAGAACTGCAAATGTGGAAGAGAGCTGAAAATATTCCTTCCTGAATAAAACCTAGTTTTACTTTTCACCGGTCATAAAATTGTCAGTATATTTTAAAACCAAAATAAGTAGCCCATTGAATTTGTCCTATTTTTAATCCTGCCTCTTTTCACAGTAGCTGGCAAGATATTTTCTCAGATGTCCCACTAAGCATACTTGATATGACAGGATTCAGGCTTACCTTTGACTTGACTTGAAGAAGACATTATTATTTTTAGCAAAATATATGCAGGTTGTAACAGAAATATGGAACTGCACACAAGATCTCAGCTAATGGGGAACTCTCCTGTTGAAAGTGTTAAAAAACTGTAAGCGCTCGTAATGTTTCTTTCTAACATCTGTGTGTGTTGGATATGTGCATGGTACCCTAGATTTGCTTGGGAAATGGATACATAGCATTGTTTGGTTAGAGGGGAAATATTTAGAAAAGATAATGTGTATTTAAACTCACCAGTATTACCCTAAAATATTTTATGTTATACTCTGCATATTAAAAAAACCCTACCAATAAATATCTTTGCAAAACTAAATGTATTCTTAGTTTGCTTAGGTTTGAGGTATGTACCTGGTTCTATTTCTACAGGTGTGCTGGAGGGATTTTTGGTAGCGGGGGAAGGGCCCCAGGGGTGGCTCCGGTAAGAAGCTGAGAAGCTCCCCCTGCTCCAAAACCAGCCAAGGAGCCATTAGAGGAACAATACATGCGCCTCTGACATTAACATACGAAACAACTGAGATAAGACCTCAGCAGAGCTGAGCTGGAGAGGTGAAAGGCAGTGCTGGGGTGAAGATCCTGGTGGTTTATGAGGAAACAGCGGAAGAACGTGCCCAAGCAGAAGTTTCCTTGCAACCTATGGCGAGATGGCAGGCTGTCCCCTGCATTCATGGAGGAACGTGGTGGAACATTCCCTGGGGGCGCCAGGAGGGGTTAACTTGGCCAGTGGACTTGGATTTTGTGGCCAGTGGACTCGGATTTGCTGCAAGTGGACTTGGATTATGCAGCTGTGGCAGACCCTGTGCCAGGGGAGGTGACTGTTCCCGAAGCAGCCCGTGACTCTGTGGGAAGCCCGCGCTGGAGCAGCTTGCTCCGGACCTCGTGGGAAGGACTCATGGAGGAGAGGTTCGTGGAGGACTCTCTCCCATGGGAGGGACCCCATGGGGGAAGCAGGGGAGGACTGTGAGGAATCCTTCTCCCTGAGGAGGAAGGAGCAGCAGGAACCACCAGCCTGTGAACTGACTCTAAACCCCATCCCCTGTCCCCCTGTGCCGCTGGGGGGAAGGAGGGAGAGAAACGGGGAACAAAGTAATTTGGACCCGGGCAGAAGGGAGGGGTGGCGTAACGTATGTTGTAAGCCCTGCTCTGTGTGTTGTCTGTGTCCTGTGTGCATCTGATTAGTGTGGAATTAAATTACTATTATTTTTCCCCAGGTTGAGTCTGTTTTGCCCGTGACTTATATTGGTGAAGAACCCTCCTTGTCCTTTGTCTCGATCCCTGAGCTGCTAGTTGGCCTTTGTCCTCCCCATCCCGGGGTGTGTGTGTGTGTGTTTATGTGTGTGGAGTTGAGTGAGTGGCCACGGGGCTGGTTCTTTGTTGTGGTGTTAGGCCCAAACCAGGACAACAGGTTTCTGTTAGAGTGGCCTGCACCTAGGTTTCACACAATGAAGAATATTACCCCAACTATCATGTGAGGAAATCTATTTCAATGGTATAATAGTGTGCAAGTGGTTTTCAAAACAGAAAAAACAGCCCCTTCCTGGCAGCATATACAATTCTTCTCTCCCCAGAATAGTACTTACGACAAGGCTATCCCAGTGTGGTAGCAATCGGTCCTAGTCAGCTGTGTAAAATGAGGTAGACTTACAAGTTACAGCAGTTTTTATATTGGCACATTTAAATCAATTGTGCAACCAAATGTTGATACTCAGTTCCATGAACTTTTTGCTGCTCTTGCTAATCTAGTCAGTAATCACAAAATAAGAGGCTCTTTCCAGTGCTAATTTATTCAGTACATTATTTTCTTTCTTCTGTTCACAAAATGCTCAGAAAAGTATCAGAACTTTATTGCCTGAGTTTGCAGATTTATTTGGAAAATATTTTCCCTGTGTGAATACTTTATGAACAATTTGTTGTGGATATTCATGTTTCATATTACAGCATTAATTCAGTGCCTAAGTAGTATGGTGCCTAGGTAGTACAGATTCTGCATTGTAATTGTGATTTGTGCGGCTTACCCACACATTTCTCATTTAGAATAAAAGTGTGAATAATCACGTTGAAACATAGATTTTGGGACTATTTAAACTTTCACATTCAAATTTATTTTTGCAAGTTAAAGTAAGGCTTGTTTTTTTAATTCTACTGAATATTGGTGGACTTTTTTTTCATTGCTTATTCAGCTCTAGTAATTGCATTTTGCTGACCTAGATTTTCCCTGCAGTTTCAGCAGTTTCAGTTGAGTACAGCCTTCTCCCTTCACTTCATCTTCTAGACTATTTTGAAAAGTTCCTATGGGCTGGGAAGGATTGGTCACAGTACACTGCAGATATCTTCATTCCAATGAAGTCTGTTTATCCTGTTAAGCCCTTTGGGATACTTTGATGAAAGGTACCCCAAGGTTTTTTTCCATATACTTTCTAAAGATGACAGTCAAGCTCTGTTTAGCCTAGGAACATATTGTTTAAAATTAGGTAATTATGTATATATGTATATGTTTGAATAGAAATAGTTTTTTAAAGCTCTAGATTGTCATCTGACTCCTTTAAATTCAGTGAAAGTTACTTACATGCTTAACACTTAATAAAATAAATGCAAACTCAAGCTGTGATATTTAGGTGTTTAGCTCTACCATGACTGTGTCTTTTTTTTCCCAGCTGTAAATTCTACACTTCCTTCATTACGAGGTGCTGTGAGGCTGGAGTAGTTCTTCATAAAGTGTTTCAAGATAGTCAAGACAAAGGTAGCTACAAGAGTGCAAAGCAGATTCTGTAAATATTGAGCATGGGCAGAAGGTGTGTTATGTACAATGATAAATTTTCAGTTTTTTAATTAGATTTGGTTAAATCTGAAAACACATTTCTTCTTAGTGGTTATAGGTGGGAAATACAGAATATCAGAGAAGGTTTCCCACTGAAAATGTCTTCCTAGGTGATCAAATCCCTCATTGCTGACCAGCATTGCTAGTTTAATCTGTTTATGTGCAATTCAGAAACCCACCTCTTTAGGGGGTTTGGTTACTTCACATGGGAAATTTTGGCAGCAGAAGCATCAGAGTATTATCAGTACTATTGTAGAGTAGCTAAAGGCTTTTTTTGTCCTTGATCAAAATTTCTTTGTCTGACATCCTCAATTGACATATTAACTGTCTCTTCTTGTTGTTTGGGAGGATTATGTCACTTTGATGAAAGATCTGTTTCTGAATTTCACATATCTACAGGAGAGCATGGCATGTTGCAAAGCTGTTTTTTCTCCACAGAAATGCATTATTTCACTTCTTCCAATTACCTCATTATTTATTCCATGACTGGGGCAGCAATTTCTCTCTGTAATGAATTCTCTAAGTACAGAAGTTGTCTATTCTTCTACTGGACATGTAAGAATACATCAGTCTTTTGCTGATGAGATCCAATTCTTCCTTTTCCAGAAACAGAACCAGTTTTACTGCAAGTATTCTACAATGTCTGAAAAGGAACAGTTCTAGGACAAAGAGAAGCTATCTCAAACTCCACTTGGGCAAAACTGAAGCAGCACTATTCAACATACCCATTTGCTCAGAAAACAGTTTTCTTTCCTTTTAGTCCAAAAGCCTGGCCTCTGAGAATTTTCTCACACAACAACCAACTTTAAAAGGCAGAATATTGGCATATTGACTGAATCACAAAATTAATCGTAAGTCTATCTGCAGAAGAGGAACTACGGAAGCCAACATGGCAAATTACACTGTCATAGAGGCTTGGGGGTTTTTCTGGTGAGGATATCCACAGCCCTTTTAAGAAGTTATTTAGGTGGCTAGTTTAATTTAGTATATACAGAATGACATCGCAGAACTTTTTACTGGCATTTTTGAGGGTTAGGAGTTTTAGTGTGAGTCATTCTGTGACCTTCACAATCATTTACATGCAGCTTCTCAGATGTTTGCAGAAATCCCTAAGTCTCATGCTCTTTACAGGAATATTGTAAGGAAGTTAAGGTAATAGTCTACAAAGAAGTGACATCCAAGAATTGACTCTCTGGATACTAGAGATTAATCCATAATGCTCACTACATCTGTGATTCATTCTCCAGCGCTCAGGTCTGGTATGGAACTCTTACCCTCTGTATGAGGGACCAACTGAGGTCAGAAAGAGAAGTTGGCATGTGGTTTTGCATGTAGAACACCAGTCCATCTGGCAGACTTATACTTTCTCTTTTAGTGACTGATGGTAAAAGAAGACATTCCCCAGAAAAAATTTAAGGCAGGTCTTCTTTCCACAACTTGCAGCTTAAACGCGCAACATTTCAATCAAACCTATGCAGGTTATTTTGGAGTTTTACTGCCAGTAACTCTTTAAAATGACAGCTTATAGAGTTATTGGTGCTTGGCATGATCCTTAAAGAATTAATGGGAATTTTGCATGTTCATGGAAGAAAAGCATAGGACACCAACTGTTGGCAATGAAACAAAACCAAAAGTTCTTTTTAGTTTGTCGACTTTACAGATTGTACCCACTCACTTGCTGTAACTTCATTCTGTCCCCAGGGCTAATAGCAGCACATGTCCAGCAAAGGGCAAAACCACCCTCATTTAATCATCTGGAAGTTGTATAGTTCAGTGTTCCATGGAAGGAGAAGTAAAGGTTATATATAGGTGTGCACGGGTGCTGCACAGGATGCTAGTCAGCCAAATAAAGCTGCTGTATCAGTGAATAGGTGAGTCAGCAAAACTTCTGCAGAGAGAAAAGGAGACACGACTGTTGCTAAGATACCATGGCTGCAACACAGAAAGTGATACAAATTGTGTTCATGTATTTATAACTTACTGCAGCACATGTATAGTAAGCATGGCATGTAGAAAAAATAGTGGACATCCTACATGTACAGCAAGTGAAGTCATATGGTGAAGTGGAGCAGGGCCATCAGTGGGAGCTCGGAGGCCCATCCTGGTGGAAAAAATAGAGAGTAGTGACAGCTTAATAAAGGGCTGCTGTGTGTTGATTTTGGGTTTGCTGTGGATGTGGCTGGTGGGATTGGCTTGAATTTTGCTGAAATGGGTTGTATCCTACGGGTTGTATCAGGTATGAGTATCTGAATGTTAGTATCCATGTACTGGAAACCATCCTCAATTCATCAATCTAGGCCTAGGACTTGCATCAACAATTGGATTTACTGATTTCAGAGCTGGAACCACTTTTCATCTGGAGACATTCTCATTTACATTTGAAAATAATGTTGTAAAAAACACTACTTTATGAGCCAATATGTGGTATTATTTCAGTAATTGAAAATTTGGGAAATCTGCCTAACATGCTCAAGCAAGTTACTACTGTTTAAAATAGAGGTTCTTTCCAGTTCCAGAGATTGGAGAGTGATCTATTTTTCCTTGGACAGCTAGTGCAGACAATATGGATAGCAAAAATATGACTTGCTTTTTTAGAAGAAAACTATTACTGAATAGTCTGAGGTCTTGAAAAACAGGATTATGATTCTCCAGGTGTTTGGATTCTCTGACCTGGCTTGCATTGTGTTCATATTTATTTTGATATAAAGTTTTAAAGCCTAACATTAAAAAAAAAAAGTTTTTATTTAAACAAAAAAATTAACATTTTGAAGTACTTCTGGCTGCTGACTTGTAAAATAAACAGTGCTTTTAATTGCATTACAGTTTTCAAGTAACATAATGGAAGCCTTAATCCAGTTCTCTGGAGCAAGAGAGCGATACCTAAGCCTGAACTTTAAATTCTCACTCTTGTCTAAGAGAAGGTGTGCAAGAGGTTGAACAAGTAGTTCTTAGCTGACAATTTATATATGGAAGTAGAAAATACGGAGTCAAGGTGGCAAGAGGCATAGGGAGGTACAGCAGAGAGAGCATAGAAAAATGAAGGTCCTGGGAAAAGGGACATGAATATGGGAGCAAGCTGAGCATGATTGAACTAGAAATGCAGTTATTAATTATGTGTGTGGATGATGTATCTGGGTTGCATGCTGTGGATTCAGAGATACTACTTCAGACTCCATGAGGAGCCAGCTCAGGTCTATGGAGTTTGTCAGCATTAATGCAGTGTGGTGCAAACAGAGCTGTGGAGTGGCCAGCTCAGCACTTTTAAGCTGAGCTAAAATGCCCAGCTAGAGCTCACCTGGCAATTGGTCTGACCTCATGCTGTGTAAATCCTCCCAGGATTATGGCATGCTCCTTAGTATGTCCTGCCATACCTAGAATAGCTAGTTTGTTCTAAGTATCTGGTACTGTGGCTAATGAAGACCTGATTGTATACTCATTCCATTCATTTGTTAGCTGTGAGTCACTACCTTGGAGGATAAAGATCTCACAACCCTAGAGAACTTGGTCATCCTGGTTTTAAATAACTGAGTTATTTTGACAGCTTTATTTTAGTATTTCAAACAGCTGAGTAGTGTTTAGGAACTTTATGGCAAAGATTGGGATTAAATCTGTTTCTCCAGAGTAAAGTTTTACTGCACAAATCATAAGACTATCTTTTTCTTCAGCCTCTTGTTTCCCTTGTTTCCCACACTGTCATATCCTCTATCAAGTGTTGCATGATGTCCCACGTACAGTTACCCCTTCACTGCATAACCTTGCTTCATCTCAAGAGAGAAGGGCCTGAGAACAAAAAGTATATGAACAGAAGTCAATTTTGTGTCGTTTATCATGTCACTTTTTATTGGGTGTAGGTGGCAAGGTTTTGGTAGTGGGGCAGAGGGAGCTGCAAGGATGCCCTCTGGGAAGATGTTAGGGGCTGCCCTGTGCTGGACACAAGAAGTTATAGCCAGCTCCACTGTGGACTCACCACAGTACACAGCTGAGCCCATCAGCCAAGTTCATAGAATCTTAGAATGGTTTGTGAAAACATATTTAAGAAAGGTTATAAAATGTTGAATAGAGAGAGGAGAAGGAAACAAAAAGAGTGAAGAACAGCAGAGGAGACACAAAGGTCAGAGGAGGAAGAGGTGCTCCATAGCAGAGAAGGATACTCACTGCAGTCCGTGGAGGACCCACACCTAAACGGGACTTTGCTGCAGCCTGGGGAGGACCTACAACTGAGCAGGCATCTTCTGCAGCCCAAGTAGGACTGAAGGACCCACACCAGAGCAGATACTCCTGAAGGAACTGCAGCCTGTGAAGATTCCATGTCAGAACACATGCTTACTTTTAACTAGTAGAAAAAAAATGACACAGTTTTGCTTTGGTCCCAGGTAAGAGTTTATGGAGAACTCATGCATTCTCAGGGATGAGGGCTTCAGAGCCCAACAACAACACTTCAGGCTTATTTCAATCACTTAGGAGCTCTGTAGCCCATCTTGCAGTCAAGTGGAAAGATTCTAAGGTTTGCTATTATTCTAGTTTTTTGACAACAGGTTCAAGGCTTCAGCATCTAGTGATTGTATCACAAAAACATAAAGCTGGAAATTAAGTTTCAACACTAGTTTCTAATGTTTTAGAACCTTGAATATTTTCAAAACTAAAGTTTGTCAGTCACAAGCTGCTGTTGCTACTATTCTTTAAATTAGGCTTTTTGAGAAGCAAAACAGTTACCAAATAAATTCGAAGGTCAGGATTGCTTTTTAACCTCACCTTCAGTTCGCACAAAGAAAAATCTCTTCTGTCTATATTAAATATTTAATTATCTCTATTGTGAAAGTCATCTTATTCTGAAAGTAGGATAGAGAATCCTGTCAAAAAATTCAAGAAGAGTCAGAAATTGACCTGAAACTGAGCTCCCCAAGTGAGAAACAAATCAATCTGTTAGATGCCAAAGATAAATCAGAACTTTGATGGAATCAGAAGTAAATCTGGTTGTTCTCAGTGCTGTTGTTGGGAGAAGACATGAAAGGCCAAATCTCAGGGATTAAACAGGCCAATGTCGTGTCAGATAACAAGAATGGCTTTTTTAAGTCTGCTGACAACAAGAGCAGGTCTAAAGAAAACATTGAACCAATACTTGTTGAACATGGTCATCTGACTAATAGGGATGACAAAGAAGTGGAGGTTTTCAATGCTTTTTTTGCTTCTGTCTTTAATAATACCAATAGGTCTTGGGGCTGTCTGGTCCCCTGAGTCAGAATACCACGAGTGTGGGAACAGTGGATTTCCATTTGTGGATACTGACATTGTAAGGGACCAGCAAGTTCATGGCACCTGAGGGGGCTAGTGGATGTTATGGCAGGAACCCGCTCAGTCATCTGCCAAAGGTCTTGGGAGGCTGGGGAGGTCTCCAGTGGCTGAAAGCTAGCCAACATTATTCCAATTCACAAGAAGGGTGTGAGAGGAGACCCAGGAAACTACAGATTTGTTAATCTAACCTCAGCTCCTGGAAAAATTATGGAGAAGAATATGCCAGGTACTATCAAAAGGTATTTAAAGAATAATGCAGTCATCAGGCACAGTCAACATGGGTTCACAAAAGGAAAGTCCTGTTTAGCTAATTTGATATCCTTCTATGATAAGGTCACCTGCCTAGTAGATGAAGGGAAGGTGGTGGATGTGGATTTTCTGCATTTTAGTAAGTCTTTTGAAACTGTCCCCCACAGCATCCTTCTGGACTGTGGGATGAGTGGGTGTGAACCCACTTCTGGTGGGTGACTAGTCACCAGTGGTGTTCCTCAGAGTTCAATTCTAGGGCCAGTTTTGTTCAGTATCAATGATCTGGATGCAGGAGTTGAATGCACCATTACCAAGTTCTCCAATAGTACCAAACTGGGAGATGCTGTTGACTGTCTTGAGGGACAAGATACCTTGCAGAGGGATCTAGATAGATTTGAGCATTGGGCAATGATTAATGGGATAAAATTTTAAAATCCAAATTCCAGATTCTGCACCTAGAATGGAATAATGCTGGGCACAAGTATAAACAAGGAGAGGAGTGGCTGGAGAGCAACCCAGCAGAAAGGGATCTGGGAGTGCTGGTTGACAGCAGGCTCAGTATGAGCCAGCAGTGTGCTCTGGAAGCCTAGAGGGCAAACCACATCTTGTGGTGCATCAAACAGTATGAAAACAGGTGATTATCCCGCTGTACTCAGTGTTGGTGCAGCCTCACCTTGAGTACTGTGTGCAGTCCTGGGCCCCACAATGTAAGAAGGATGGGAAGGTCCTTGAATGTGGCCTGAGGAGGGCAACAAAACTGGTGAAAGGGCTGAAAGGAATGTCCTATGAGAAGCAGTTGAGGAATTTGGACTTGTCTAGTTTGTAGAGAAGGAGGCTGAGGGGTGACCTCGTGGCTCTACTACAGCTTCCTGAGGAGTGGAAGTAGAGAGGGAGGTGCTGAGCTCTTCTCCCTGGTATCCAGTGATAGAACATGTGGGAATGGTTCGGAGCTGCACAAGGGGAGGTTTAGACTGGACATTCAGAAGCATTTCTTTACCGAGAAGATGGTAAAACACTGAAACAGGGCTCCTAGAGAGGTGGTTGATGCCCCAAGCCTGTCAGTGTTTATGAGGCACTTGGACCATCCCCTTACTACCATGCTGTAACTTGGTCAGCACTGAACTGCCAGGCAGTTGTACTAAATTTTCATTGTAGGTCCTTTCCAACTGAAATTCTATTCTATTCTATTCTAGTCTATTCTAGTCTAGTCTAGTCTAGTCTAGTCTATCTTATCCTATCCTATCCTATCCTATCCTATCCTATCCTATCCTATCCTATCCTATCCTATCCTATCCTATCCTATCCTATCCTATCCTATCCTATCCTATCCTATCCTATCCTAATCCTATCCTATCCTATCCTACATCTCTGACAAGCAAACTGTACAGAACCCTGTAGTTCCAGGGACTGAAGGACTTAACAGCTCTTCTTCCAGTGTCTTTAGCTCATGGTACTATATTTTATACTCCCGAGTTTATTAACTCATCAGGTCTAGTGGCCTCTGTGTGTGTCAGCAGCAAAGTTCTTCATCTTGTTCCAGTATTCTAAGGGTTTTCATGTGACTTCATTATTAATTTGCATGTAACACCAGCACTTCCATTTACCGCCTTGCTGCTCAGTCCCATCTGTCATTCTGGCTGTATCCATTTCTGTCCTTACGTCTTGATGTGATCACATCCCTAACTCTTTTTAGCCAACATTCTCTATTTCCGTTGGTGCAAACAGTCTAAATTGCAGACTGTCCCACACACCACCAGTAACAGTTGGACTGAGACTGGCTCCTTTAGCCTTTTTCTGAACCAAATACTAACTTGTCTATTGCAGGAAACGTTTTTTCCTTCTCTAACCTGGATTCTTCTTTTATTCATTATTATATAATGTGTTTTCTTTAAAATATACAGGTAGAACATAGGCACACGAGCACATACAAGAGTAACATCGAGCTGAGTGCAAGATGTTACATATTAAGAGGCAATAACACCTCTCTTTATAGAGTAGAAGTTCAAATAAATTTATTTTTTATCAGGTTTGCAACATTTCGTATCAGGCTAATAGCATATTTTGCAGCACTAGAAATAAGCTCACAGGAAGGGCAAGTTTGAAATGACATGAATGGTAAGGCCCTGCAGATGGCAGCAGTGCTTTAAACTTCAGCAGCACGGCACAGTGCTTAGGTGTAGTCCGAGCCAGAACCCCCTGCTGAAGACACTTAATGATATCCATGAACTGTTACAGTGACATGTTTTGCTCGTAGTGAGCACGTTACTGATGGGTTGGGTTTTTTCAGTTTAAAGAGGAAAGTTTTAATACTTGTCAAGTAGCAGAAGGATGTATTTGAGCCTTCTGGAATCCCTCCAAGTTTCCAATGCAGACATCTCCTACCCCTCCATTTCAAATATTGCAGGTGTTTGTTTTGGTTGGTTTTTTTTTTCCAAAATATTTTGCGTCCTTCAGACTTGCAGCAGGAATTTGACGTGGCTGACTTGGAGTAGCACAGCACATTAATGCTTCTATAATATCCAGTTCAGCTGTAGCAAAATTTAAGTGACTCTAAAAAAAATCCTTCAGGTGGTAAATAGCTAGTTCTAAAGACACCGCATCAGAAAGAGAATAAACAGATGGGTCCAAGTACCTGAAAAGATATCCCTGATAATCCACTTGCATATGGAATATTGTTTCCCTTCGTTTTACTAGCTCTGTTGACCTAAACTGATTTCTTGAGCCTGTCATGCTGCATAGGCTCTTTCTTCCTTACTCTAACTCTTGCCTTTAACTCCTTTTTCACTTTTTCTGACAATGCTAATCCATCTTGTAATTTGCATTATCTGTCTCTACATCTTCATAATCTCTTAGCATTTGCTAATATTCAGTTTTACTAAGATAAAAACAGTCCAGAAGAATAATGATCAATGGAACCTTATGCAGGTAAACCTATCTTTATAATGTCTTTATTTTGTGGTAGGCCCTCTACACTTAAAGAGTTTAATACCCATTATGTTTGTGCTGCACTTAAATATTTTGGCTGTTCCTCCTCTGTCTTCAAGGAAGAAGCCACTGTTTTCACTAGTATTGCTTGCTCTCTGTGCTTATATTGTAATTTATTCAGGACAATGACTGTACCTTCTTACTTTATGTACAAAGTCTCTGCGTCTCATCCTTGATTGAGTGACTGATCGTTAGCCAATGACTGTCTATTTTGACAGAGTTTCCCAGCTCTGTTCATCAAAAAGATGCAGTATGAAATAGTTTACTGGCAGACTAAGTAAGCATAATCTATGAAGCTTGAAGGTGGTTTTGATTCCAAAGTGGGGATGTCCCCAGAGCAATTTCGCAGCACAAGGATAGGAGAGCTCTGTTGGATTGTTCAGATTTCATTTTCCAAGACAGTAAACTTTTGCTCTCTGCTAGAATCTGCTCAGTATACAGCAGAATACCTTCAGATTTAGTCTGATTTTTGTTTGTGTTCCGTTTCCTGCCCTGTAATTTTGTATAGTGTTCCTGGGTGCTAAAGATTATTGTGTTTTAACAGTAGGGAAAACAAACCCTGTAAAGCCTTTGGGATGCTTCAAGATGAAAGGTGTTATGTAAATTGGTACCAGTTTTGCTTCTTCATATACTGTGAACTGATGAAAGACAGCAAGAGAGAGGCAGTTGCCTCTCTATATCATATAAAACTTGCCTTAGGCAGGACCATTCTGTTCACTGAACACTTCATTCACTCCCAGTGGAAAACCAGCGGTGGCATTTGCTGTTTTCATAACAACCCAAAGAGGATGCTGTGTCTCTGACTGGCTGGCTACCCCCTGATGGCAAAATAGCAAAGAAGTAATGTGAGAAACAATGCTGAAAATAACTTCAGCTATCATCACAGAAATGCTTGTATTCATTCCTGCTATAGGTCTGTTTCCCCTACAGCAAATCCCTCCTCCCATTGTGGTAGATTGCTGACATAACTCTCTTGGGCATTCCCACTTTTTTTTTTACTGCATTAGGAGCATAAGAGGATAGGATAAAGGGGAAAGGAGAAGCTGTTGAAAGAAACATGCTGTTATGTGACTAAACTAATGATTACATAGGATACCAATAAAACTAAACTAAACAAATAAAATAAAATAAAATAAAATAAAATAAAATAACTGCCTAAAATACTGGAATGCTGGGATTGACACTTAAAAAATTGTTCCCAGTTTGTTTCTGTTCATGTCAGTGAGAGAGAGAAAGAGAATTTAGCACTACACTGTATCACAGCTCCTTCTTTGGAAATGCAGCCATCAGAATGGCCAGGAAGAAATTAACAAAAGCGAGAGTAATGTAGCTCAGCTTGGAAGTCTACACAGGCCCAGCAGTGTGACCCAACAGAAGACATCACTAACACCTCTGAGCAACAGCTAATGTGTGGGCAAACCTGAATGCTCTCCCACTAATCTGTCTATTAGTGGGAGACTAAACTAGATGAACCATAAAATTTGAGACCCCAGCAATTTAAAAACATTCTATGATCAAGAAATCAAACAACAGCTGCCAGAGCTGAAAACTGGTCACAGTTTACAGTAAAGGTAAAAATCCTTTTCAACTGAAAAGGATGAAAATAGCAGACAAGGAGTCTAGTTAGACTGGGTACTTCTATGCTGTGGAGTTGAGTAGACCAGTACAAAGAGTAAAAAAAAAATTCATGATGCATCAAGGCAACAAGAGCAGTCAGTCAAAAGGAAACACAATTAGCTTCCACTGTCTCCCAACAAAGAGTTTCACTTAATTCTGGGGAAGTGAAAAACAGTACAAGTATATCCAGTAGCAATGCAAGATCTGAAGATATTAATTTGAAACCATCTCTCAGTGGGGGCAAGAGTGATTAAGCACAGAAAGATCTAAGATAGCCTTTGAAAAGCCTTAGCAATCAGATTTTGGAGCCAGATACTGGTGTACCAGTGTGTACTTATATGTGTATATATATTTGTGTGTATATTCCTACATATAAATATAGAGAGAGATGTTATGTAATGTAAATACTGTTGAATGGAATGGTGCGCCCAGGGCACAGTAAAACTTTCTGAAAGGGCATATGGCTTCTCACTAAATACAGAATTACAAAGAAATTACTGGACTGTTGGCCTGAGGTGTGTTTACATCTTCTCAAAGTTTGAGTTTGTGTTTCTAGAGATTTGATAAATTCACTACTGAGAAAGATGCAGCTGGATACGAAAAAGAACCTTGTGGTGGGTTGACCCTGGCTGGATGCCAGGTGCCCACCAAAACCAATGTATCCCTCCTCTCTCCTCAGCAGGAGGGAGAGAAAAAATACAATGAAAGGCTTGTGGTTCAAGGTAAGAACAGGGAGATCGCTCAGCAGTTACTGTCACGGAAAAAATCAGACTTGACTTGAAGAAATTAGTTTAATTTATTACCAATCAAATCAGGTTAGGATAATGAGAAATAAAAAGCAAACCTCAAAACACCTTCCCCCACCTGTCCCTTCTCCCCAGGTTCAGCTTCACTCAGGATTTCTCTGCCTCCTCCCCCCCAGCAGCACAGGGGGACAGGGAATGGGGGTTGTGGTCAGTTTGTCACACGTTGTCTCTGTCGCTCCTTCCTCCTCAGGGGAGGACTCCTCACACTCTTCCCCTGCTCCAGGGTGGGGTCCCTCCCATGGGAGACAATTCTTCACTAAATTCTCCAATGTGAGTCTTTCCACAGGCTGCAGTTCTTCATTAACTGCTCCAGCATGGGGCCCTTTCACAGGGTGCAGTCCTCCAGGAATGGGCTGCTCCGGCATGTGTCCCCATGGTGTCACAAATCCTGCCAGAAAACCTGCTCCAGCCTTGGCTCCTCTCTCCACACATCCACAGGTCCTGCCAGGAGCCTGCTCCAGCGCAAGCTCTCCACTGGTCATGGCCTCCTCTGGGCATCCACCTGCTTCAGCATAGGTTCCTCCATGGGCTGCAGATGGGTATCTGCTCCACCGCAGACCTCCATGGGCTTCAGGGCAACAATGTGCCTCACCATGGCCTTCACCAGAGGCTGCCTGGAGCAACTCCTCTCCCTCTTTCTTCACTGATCTTGGTGTCTGCAGAGCTGTTGCTCTCACATATTCTCACTCCTCTTTCCTCTAACTGCCATCAATTTTTGCAGCAGTTTTTTCCCCCCTTCTTAACTATGTTCTTCCAGAGGTGCTACCACCATCACTGATGAGCTCAGCCTTGGCCAGTGGTGGGTCTGTCTTGGAGCCAGCTGGCACTGGCTCTGTTGGACATGATGGAAGCTTCTAGCAGCTTCTCACAGAAGCCTCCCCTGTAGTCCCCCTGCTAGCAAAACCTTGCCATGCAAGCCCAATACAAACCTATACCCAAATGCTGTCGAGGTTTGATTCACACTTAGAAATCCAATTCAGAGCCAAACTTAACATTTTTGAAGATGTTTCTGTCAAGCGGAAGAAAACAAGGTTTATCTGAACCACATAGTTGAGCTGCTGCTCTGGTACAGCACTGAAAAAGAAAAAAAAAAAAAAAGGAAAAAGAAAAATGGATAATATGGCCTGGTACAGGAAAGGGATAAGCATGAAGTCACAGAGCCACTGAGAAAGAAGTGAGGAATAAGGTCCAGTAAACAACCAGATGAAAAACATGGTCTGTTTTTTCTTTCTAAAATGCTATCCCCAGCAGAGTCTAGTACATTGGACTATGCGTGGTCATTCATAAGCAACAGAGACACAGGCTGTCCACCTCCTTCCTTCCCCACTGATTGATCAAAAGAAATGAAAGTAGAGGAAGAAGGCACATCTAACTCAAACATTTCTGGAGACTGACAGTATGTATTGTAGCTTTCTCTGTGGAGGTACTATCAATCTTTTAGTGAATGAGATTTTAGTTAAGAGTTTCACATACAGGTTTTCTTGTACAGAGCAAAACTTTAGTATTAAGTTTGATGAAAGCATGGATTTTTCTGTGTGGAACTGAGAAATGTTGGCATCTTGTCACCTGTCCGAAGTGAGTTTGACTATCCTGCAGGCAGATAATAAATTTAATTAAAATGTTATATTGTGTTATAATAGATACTATGCTGAACCCTTAGACAAACCTGTCTGTTTCCCTACTGGCCTATCACATTCTCACTGATGTATTCTGACAGTTTTGCACCAGCAAATGCTGGTTTTCACTATGATCCCAGTAAGTAAGACACTCAAACACTGTGAAGTATCTCTTAAAATGCCATTTATTTCAGTAACACTATAAAGAAAGAGAGGATAGTATAGTTACTTCTACATCCCTTCAGATGTTGGGAACCCTGAGCTACAGGGCTCCAACAGGCCTCCGATCAGGGAGCAGCACACTGTACAGATCCTCAGCCCTGGAAAGGTTATCCAGCATTTTGGTCTTTTGAGTTCTCCCAGGATTTTCTTAAAATAAAACAACTCTAATAATCTTTTTTACTGTCAAAGAAGAAGTTCACATGAGAACTTTTAGATAAAGGCACTTTTAGATAAAGGCAATGACGCTCTGGCGGTGTAGTCACTGTCACGGGAGTGACAGCTACCCAGGCCCCTCTGATACCATTAGCTGGCTGAGTTTTTCCTGTGGCCCAGGAACATGCACCCCAAGACCTGTTCCTGAAGACCAAGCTACAAGTGCAACATAGCACAACACAGGCCTGTGTCTGCTTGGTTAACTGTGAAATGGTGTACAATGGTCTGGTTCTGATAATTCCGCTTAGGAAAACTCAGAGAACAGCTAATTATATACTTACCCCCCCCCCCCAATACATCTCATCATTTTCTTTCATTTTCCAGGATTTGGATGGCATTGGGAACATGAACATTTATTTCTCCTTTGTTAAACAAGTCATTGGAACAATGTAGGCAGGCTCTTGAAGAATTAATTCCAGGTTTTACAATGTGTGCGGTGCAAGTGTGGACAAAATATTCAGAATTTTAGTCAGTCTAGGAAAGCTTCCAGTACTGCTGAATTCTAAAGACTTAGCAGATTTAGCTTATTACTGAACCTTAGTAATTAATCTTGGTCAAGGGTGTGATACGGCCCTTGGAAAAACTGGCACTCAACACTGTATCATGAAGGTGCTATAGAAATTTTTTTCTGATAAGCTCTGTAGGTTTACTGCAGCTTGTTTATATTGTATTAGAATGTGTAAGACTGCAAAGATTCCATTCAGTTTCTAAGGCTCAGTTATACCTAATGAAATGGAAACAGTGCTGAAATTAAATATTAAAACGTATCTCTTACAGTTCAGTTCAGATTTGGGGTCAAAATAGTAACTATGTTAGAAACCAAGTGGCCCAGAAGAGTTGATTAGTCTGTTTTTGCTCAAATGCTGTCACAGGTTAATCACAAAGCCTTGGCCTAAGGTGAGTTTTACTGCTCCCAGTGTACAGTACTGATTACAAGAGCTGCTCTTCTTCCCACCAAAAATTATCATGCATACAATGAAATTGTCCATAAGTAATAAAAGAATGTAAAACATTCAGAAATCCCAGTCTCTTGCCTTCTTATTTCCTCCCTGCTCTTTTACCTGTTATTTTTCTTTAAATCTGACTTCTTTAACCTTGCAAAGATTAAGAAACCCTTTGTTCCTCTTATGATAATATCTGCACATTCCTGTTTCTGGCTTCCAAGTTTTGCATCTTTGATAATTGTTTTTATCTGCCTGACCACCTGTCTCAATGAAAACTAAGCTTTTCCTCTTCTCCACAGTCCTTTGGTGTCTTCTTACCAGATGGCAAAGATTTTACTATGCCTTTGCATTGCCCAGATGCACTAGATGAACCCTTCATATTGTTCTGCTAATTCTCTTTGTCTATTTACTCTCTGCAGTAAATTTTTCTTCTTTTTGTCCTTCAAATCTTTTCAAGAAACAGTAGATAGATGTTGAGGAATTGTTGCCCAGTAATATCAACTATTTCCTATCAGCATCTCCTATCTCCATTTCCTATCAGCATCTCATTTACTTAAATGCTTGATGTATTTTATTGCAGCTATCAGATGATGAGTTGTTGGTGCCGAAGAACTGAATCTGATTTCATGTGAAAATTGACAGGATAAGACAAGAAGTTAGATGATTAAAAAGGGACATTTCTAAAATTAAGCTTTATTTAGGGTTTTTTTATTTGGGGTTTTTTTTTCACAGGCTTTAACAGAAAAGATGAAGATGTAACAAAACCACAAAACGGATCATAAAAAATCCAATTTCTTACAGTGCACCCTCTAAACACTAGGTTCAGAGCCATGCTGTCACTGAGACCTCTTTCTCCCCTCTAATTACCAGCTTCTGGGGTATCTTATTTATTAAGCTTCTGAGATCCTTACTGAGTGTTTAATTTTCAGCCATACCTTATTATTTCAGTCAATTCCTCTTCCAAAGCAGTGCAGGAATGAGCTGTCTGCTAAAGACTAAGCACACCTTTGCATCCTATTGCAGTTCTGCATTACAGCAGTACATATAAAATGTACGGTCAAGACATACGTAACGGTTCTGAGTTATTTTAGGTTATTTGCTTTCTTCAGAGGTAAATTGGCAGTGTTCATCTTTCTTGTTTAACAAAACCTTACTCAGTGACAGGATTCCAAGAAATGAGAACACTAGAGAGATGTGTCTCCATCAAGAATAGTTTGCTAAACACTCCCAACCATGCTAGAAGCTTGTCTACAAGCTTCAGCTTACCACGCAGACATTCTGGAATAATTCCTGGTGGGAATCTGGGCTTGCAACAGCTCTTGGCTCATACTGGAACAATTATTCACTAATGCCCATTTTAACAATTTGAAATAGAGGCAAGCCAGTACAGTAGCTCAGCTAGAAGTGTCAGAAGTAAAAGCAGTAGAATAAACAGAATGCTGACAGTTGTTGATCTTTTACATATGGGCCACTTAGCCATACTTTCAACTACTTTGCTTTAAACGTTAGTTATTGCCTGCAGTGCTGCTTACAGTAATCCTCTGTTCTTTTAGGTTAACTGCTGTTAGCAACAATGGGAAATTTTAGTGGGAAAAAAAAATACCATTAGAGAAAGAAAGAAGAAAATCAGTTTAAAGGACTTACAGTAATACTTCCTACTTCCATGGGAATGCCATAATTTGGCAGTCAGGTTTCTACAGACTAGCAAGTATTTATAATCACTGTTCCTGTGTAATGTGAGCTTCTGTTTAAAAGGAAAGCGATCAATCCTCTTAGTCCAGCCTGTCCATGAGATATTTTCAATATAAATACTTGATGCAAATGATATCCACTACATGGTTTCTGGTCACTCTGACCTGTGGAAAAATTTCTTCTTAACCGTCAGTTTGAGGAGGCGTTTAACCACAAGTTTGTGAGCTAAATAGCAAACATATGAGAAATTACTAGTAGTAGGAACGTAAGTTTAGAGTTGTCAGTGCTTCATGAGAAGGTAAAAAAGACACTGCTTCATGGAAATGAATTATCCAGCCAGTCAGAAAGTTACCATTCTGGGGCTATCCATCCAGGGCCACATGAATGAACAAGGGACTAGAACATCTCTCATATAATGTTGGGAGCTGGGATTTTTTCTCCTGGAGAAGGGAAGGCTCAAGGAACATCTTACCTAAATGTATAATTATCTGATGGGATGGTGTAAAAAGATGGACCCAGACTCTTCTTAGTGGTGCCCAGTGAGAAGAAACAAGGAGCACAAACTGTAAGACAGGAAAAGAAAACACTTTTTTACTGTGGTTGAACATTGGACTAGGTTGCCCAGAGAGGCTGTACAGTCTCCATCCTTGAAGATATTCAAAACTCAACTGGATGCAATATTGGGCAACATGCTGTATCTCACCCTGCTTGAACAGGGAGATTGGACTAGACAATCTCCAGATTATCTGTAATCTCTCAGTTATCCTGTGATTCTGTGAAAAATAATCCTTACTGACATCTTCAGCAAGCAACAGATGTCCAGAAACTTGAATAAACATTTTGCTGATAGGGTGGAAACAAGCATAATCAACAAAGAGTAATCAACTCTTTAAACATCACGTCTGGTAGATGAAGAGTTTTTATGGCTTTATGCCTAGAAGATACATTCTTCTAAACTGTGTTTTCTTTTCACACGTATGCGTTCCCCTGCATCTTTAATTGAAAAAAAAAGTTCCCCACAACCTTTTAAATAGCAACCACTTGCTTCCATTATCTGTCAGCTCCATGTATTCTAAAAAGCTCTGTCAAATAACTATTCCTCAGTTAAACACTGAGACCTCAACTTCCATCCTCCTGCCTTATCCTGTATGGTGTAATTGAAATGTTTCTTGGTCCTTTGCGTCCTTCCTAATAGCTTGAATTCTGAGTCTAGAATCTGCTGTGCCCTTCCCTGTATTTTATACACTCCCATGTTCCTCCAACACTGAATGTACCCAGAAACTGTTGTGTAGAATTTGCAGGGGAAATACAACACATTTGTCACTGGCATCGCAAAAGAGCTGTCTGTTTTCCTTGAGTGCCATGTCTCCAAGTGACACAGCCTTCTGCAGACCATTAGCAGAGATCTCAGCTTTTGGAAGAGTATTGTTAATGTCTTACTGGGCATTTCTGTCAGTTTTTCTTCCTGGCTTGATAGCTTTCTACCAAGAGATTTTCAGCCACCTTACGAGCACGCAGCTGCTAGCCTGAGGATGAAGTTCTGTGATGCCCTTGAGCTCTCGTCACTGTACCTTCCCACCCCTGAACTCAGTTCAGCAAATGAAGACTCAAGGGACAATAATTTTTCACTGAGGCCCTCAAGCTGTCTGTGCTGTGAGCATGTTTATGCCACTTGCCAGTGGAGCAGGTTATGACACATGCAGCATTTTGGGATTTTGTTATTTTCTCAGGAGGTGAGCACTGAGAATCCCGTAAGTTTCTCCACCCACAGATGAACCTGCACTCCAGCTGAACTCCTCTTTGTCTTTTCATGCCTAACTTCATTCCGGTCGTCATACTGGACGGTGGTTCTTCTTGCTCAACACTTCCCATACGAACTAACACTGCACTGAGTGAATAGTTGTCAAAAACACAGCAAGTCTATCTTGATCAAAATTAGGATTAACAAGTATTTAACTTAAAACCTCATCATTTCAATTAGGCTTTGAAGAGTTTACTTAAAGTAAACTTAAGAGACTAGGAACAAAAGTAGTGTGATTTTGGAACTAAAAAATGTGGGAGCATAGGGAAAGCTCAGAATAGGAAGGTTGGGTGTTTTTGAGAGGTCCATGAGTCAAACTGAAGGAATCGCTAGAAGAAATACGTCCCATTTCTTCTTTGCATTCTGATACAGCTGAGGAGTCATTAAAAGCCCTAAGGCAAAAGAGAAACGGACTGTGCTACTTTGTGTACAGAAGTAACATCCTGATGAAGCTTACTTCCCTAAATCCTTCACTAATAGGTAGCAGTAGTACAAATTTGTCAAGAGACATTAGTCCCTGCCTAAAAAATAACCTCATTACTTGAAATAGTGTCAGCTGGAAAGTACTCATAACTTTACTAAAAGTGTTTAGTGGGTCTTGTGCCAATAATAAGCTTAAAAGTATATGACTTGTACCTTGTCATGTAACATGTTACCCAAGTGCATTGATTTCCTTTCAGCTTCAAGGTGTCAAGAACTTTTAATGTAATGGAATTGTTTGCGAGCTGTGCAAGTCTTGTGAGAGAGGAAAAGGTTGTGACTGCACCAAATGTGAATTATTCAGTGTAAACACATTTTTGTGTAAAGGATACCTAAGTGATCACTCTGTCACTCAGTGCTTTCTTCTTCCTGTAGCAGAGATTCACTGATTCCTGTATGTTCAGTCTCTTTAAAGGATACCTGCTTTGTTATTACCTTTTAATGATGCTAAGGTTATTCTGGAAGACACAAAGCAATAAGGACTTTAATTGCTTGCTCAGATGGATATCTCACATTTCCATCCCACTCAAGGCTGTCAGGAGAGATATCTTCTTAGCAATGTGTGTGAATATTCTACCATTTTAAAATGTCCAGCATGTAGCCCAATATCTGGACAATTGGATGTAATAAGAGACACTTCTGACTGAAAGTAATTCTGGTATTTCTCTGACTTTTTTTTTTACCTCTTCCCACGAGAGGATTTTCCATTTAATTACCTGGTTTTGTCATGTTTCTACCTGATCTCCTACAGAGCATGGTGGGATGCAGTAACAGCTGTTGGAGAAACAATAGAAGTGCATTGTGTCATTCCTTGCTCAGCAGCTATCCCAGAATGTACCAGTGGAACACGCACTGTTACAGTATTGTTTCACATCTTATAATTCTAAAGGTGGAGATGGAGAGAGAAAGGGAGAAAACAGACCGTGAAAGGCAAAGAACACATTGCAGAAAGACCTTGATCTTCTCTACCCTACATTAAAGGAGAGAGACATCACTGTAAAACAGGACATTCTGTGCCACAAGAAACATTACTGAGAGGAATTACCAGGATAGCCGGAAGTGACAAAATCTCTGAATTCCAGAAGATGAGGATGCAAAGTATCTGTCCAGTCTCTAGGTGATGTCCTCAAATGATCTTTGTGCAGATATTTTGTACCCAGGATATCTCCAAAGTTCAGTACAATGTGCAATCTTGATCATATAAACCAGGGCAAAAGTGAGACCTATCTAATTAACCAGTTCTGCCCCTGATTAATGAAGGATTATTCCCTATCATCATTTCCACCATTTTTTGTCTTGTGCATTTTGAATTATTCAAAAATTCTTCTCTATTTCTGAAGGATTATTCCATTTCCACTAATTAAAACATAAATATGTTTCTCCAGAGACTAAACCTAGATTTTCCTGCAGTTATTTTTATTTCAATACCTCTCAGTACTCAGAAATATTAGACACAAATTCTAGAACACAAGAGCTGATAACTGCAGAATTCATTGCTAATTTCTGTAGACTCACCTGTTTCTGGACATAGCTCAAGGAAATTCAAGGACAGAACTGTATATTCACACCAAGATAATTTGAGTATTACATAAATTGAGTATTTCTCATATTTATACAGAAGATAAATGCAATACATCTTCACTTAAGAGTGTTTCTTATTTTTATATGGTGCTGCAAAAAGTTCACTCAGCAATATAAATTAGCTCTATAGAAACTAAATGTAAAGCTGGAATATTCACAGTTGAGCAGGAGACATTCCTACTGCTACATAAAGGACAGGCTGAAATACAGGTAGCCTACTCATTGCTGAAGCTTTGGCTCAGACAGAATGTCAGCATCTTTTTTGCTCCTGAATTACGAAAGTGTGGAAAAAACATTTCTGTGGCAGAATAAAATCTGAAGTTTTTCATTAATGCTTGATCCATACACAACTGCTGAGCTATCTGGCAGTATGTGTTTGACCTTGGTTTGACCAGAGAACACAACAGTGCTTGTGCCAGGTTTGTGTCTTATGATGGCTTTATTATGTTAGAGAGCTACTGGCATACTCATCCTGGACTAAAGTCCTCCCTATAAATAATAAAACCAAATATAAAACAGCAGAATGAGATGAAGTAACCTAGCTGCAGTGGACCAAGGCAGGAGTCATAAGTTGAGGTAAATACAGTTGAGACTGCTGCAACCTTCTGTTGCCTGCAGCTCCCTTCGCCCATGCTACTGGAGCCTAATGTTCCTTCCAATTTGCCACCAAAGCCACATGTGTAATTACACCCCAACCTACTTCAGTTTGAGGGATCCCATGTTAAACACGTTTATGCTAGCCTGTGTCATTATAACAGAAGTAGGTCAGTAAGCAGTAATACTGGCAGTTCTCAAAAGATGGCAATCTAAACAAGAATATATGTAAAACAGTGTAGTATTTACTTTTACCTGAGACCTAATTGCATGTCATGTAGAATAGGAAGTGTTGCAAAAAGAGTAAGAAATAATAAGAACTGAAGAGATCACTGTATTAAATCACAGTGCCTCAGTAAGTTGCATTTCTGGGGGGCAGAGGAAGATTTATTTACTAAAACTAATTTCTATCCACTTTGTTTTTTTAAATTGATAGCTTATTTGCCTTACAGAAATGAGACTCAAATTTTTACAGAAGAGGTTCATTAACTGTTGGAACAGCCTCTTTATGAAGGCACTAAATTAACCTCCTTGAAGTCTTTAATTTAAGCAAGATCTGTTCATGGAAGATACATTCATCTCTGCTGGAGGATACAGGTTTTATAAAGGAAACATTTATAAAGGAACATTGATAATATTCAGTGGTCCATCTTAGGCAAAGTCTGGTAAGATTATTGCAAATGTCTTCTGCCTTAAAAAACTACAGCACTTCTTGGGACATTTAAACTACGGAGACACAGAACATCTATGTTTGTGGGAAGAATTCTGAATGACACAGCTATATGGATTTTATTTTCCATGATGCATGCCTGATAGACAAGTTATTTACACTCATCTCTGAAACAGAACTAAATGTGCTGACTGAATTAGTGCTTACAGGATGCTTGCTTTAACTGTCAATCAAGGAAAGACCTGCCTTCATTGCAGTCTGGCTTTTAATCCAGTTTACTCAGAGGAGGTATGCAAGGTAGTAGAAAAGGCATTTTAGCACGGGAGAATGTTATCTGAAAATTAGTACTTTTTTTGTTGTTGTTTTTTTGTTGTGTTGGGTTGTTGTTGGTTTTTTTACATATTCCAGCAATATGCTAGGTGTATCTATCACGTTAACACCCATAAATGGAACTTACTAATGAAAATAATTCTTAATGTAGCTTCGTTGATTTGGTTTTGGCAGAATACTCAGATTTTTTCTTTTGTAAATATCATGTACTTTTTATTACCACAGAAGACAACTTCTGTCTCAAAAGTGAAAAATAAAAACTAGGAGTAAACTTCTGAGAAAGTAAAACTGAAAAAAAAAAGAATCACAGAATCACAGAAAACTTCACAGTTGGAAAGGACCTTTGAGATCACCAAGTCCAACCATCAACAAAAAAACAAACAAAAACCCCACCCACATAAAAACCCACAACCTCGGCCACTATGGCATGCCCTGAAGTGCCACATCTACACGTTTCTTGAATACCTCCAAGGATGGTGATGCAACCACCTCCCTGGGCAGGATGTTCCAGTGCCTGGCCACTCTTTCAGTAATGAAATTCTTCCTAATATCCAATCTAAACCTCCCCTGCCGCAACTTCAGGCCATTTCCTCTGGTCTTGCCATTATTTAGTTGGGAGAAGAGGCCAACACCCACCTCCCTACAACCTCCTTTCAGGCAGTGTAGAGAGCAATGAGGTCTCCCCTCAGCCTCCTTTTCTTCAGACTAAACAACTCCAGTTCCCTCAGCCTCTCCTTATAGGACTTGTTCTCCAGACCCTTCACCAGCCTCGTTGCTCTTCTCTGGACACCCTCCAGCACCTCAGTGTCCTTCTTATAGTGAGGGGTCCAAAACTGCACACAGTATTCGAGCTGCAGCCTCACCAAGGCCAAGTACAGGGGCATGATCACTTCCCTACTCCTGCTGGTCAGACTATTCCTGATGCAGGCCAGGATGGTGTTGGCTTTCTTGGCCACCTGGGCACACTGCTGGCTCATGTTCATCCAGCTGTCAACCAGCACCCCCAGGTTCTTTTCTGCTGGGCAGCTCTACAGCCACTCTTTCCCCTGCTATTTAAGCTATCCTGTTGCTATTTAACCTCATGCAGTGCAGATAGATACATAAATGAACTAGAATTCAATAGCATCTGACAAAAGTCTGTTGAGTACTATATTGTATTCAATGCTTTAAAAATGAATTCTTAGCAGTGAAAATTGTATGTCAGTTTTCATGAGACGTATCAGAAAAACAACAAAACTGTTCCTGAACTTTAGTTTTGTATATGCATTTGAATGAATATGTGATGCTTTCCACTCTTCAATTGTCCAACCATTGTTAGAAAAATGCAAAATCTTTGCAGCATCAGTGGGGAAAAATAAACAGGATACAAACTACTTAGCAAAGGTTTAAGAAAAGGAAATTGTTTTCTTTGGTATTCAAATAAGCAGATAACATCATAATCTGAAAGCAACTGAATGGGTCAGAAAAAGAACAACAAAAAAAAAGTAGAAGCTTTTAAGTCTAGGTTACTGACTTCAATGTATATCAGGTGAATGGTAAGATAAGTCTTTACATATCACTTTTGTCATTTCATGATGGTTTACAACAAAAATATAAAATATTTTTTGTAATGCAAGAGCAAGTATATTGCTGGGTGTATAATTGCAAAATTATTGAGATGCAGATTGTTTTTTGTGTATTGACAAATAAAGCAGGTCGTATGTGGCTTCCAGACACTGTTAAATGCTCCTTGCTCTCAGACACTGTTAAATAACCCTTGCCTTCTACAGGCACAGATGTAGGACAACTGCTTTTTCCTTTTCATTTTGGATTGAAAATGCTACTAAATGTCTCATTGTGTTCTATCCTATGCAACTTCCTTTCCTTCCCTGTTCTTGAGAACCACTGAGCCTTAAATGCCCATTTTTACTCTTTGTGCAATGTTAAATGTGTCCATTTACAGTCAGATATTAGCATGAAAGAGGAATCTTTTCAGCAAAGAGACCAATCACCCAAAGGGGAAAAAGTTAACGTTTCTTTCTACCACAGCTGCAGCAAACCTTCATTTGGGTGTGAGACTCAGCTTGTCAGGGAGCAGCAGGAACAGGCACACCAGAAGCCTAAGATGACAGCAAGGGAAGTGGACCATGTGCCCACCACGCCAAAGGAAGAAGAGGAGACCAGGTCAGCTAGTCAGCTAATAATCCAGTGGTCTCCAGTCTATAGTGTCAAGGCAGAAAGCTACAACACCAGGCACAGCTTACCTGCAACATTGCTAAACATGGGCCAAAACCAAGGCCACATCTTAAATTCAGCTCCCAGGCCAACAGGTGGAGTTTGCATGGACAAGAACCTCAGATGTGGTTGGTCAGGGCCATTAGAGTCTTTGATGTAGTCAGGCCCCCAAGAGAGCCATGTCTGCATCATGGTTTCACCTGAAAGGAGTGTATTCCACCCAAATTCCTAATCCAGGAAATGAAGGAACCATGAGCCTGTGGTCTCTCATGTTTCATGACTTTTTAACAGCTTAGCCATGACTGCTATCTTTGAGATATCCTTATAAAAACCCTTACTTTCTGTCGGATGGTCTTGCTGCACTGAATTTCATAAATAAGGAAGCTATAAATTATTGCAAAGTTTGAAGGATGGAAATACTTTAGCATTTTTTTTCTGCCACTGACCATGTTTTTCACAGACTATTCTCTCTGGTCTAGGTTACAGCCTGCCACAGAAACACAAAGTAGCACAGAGAAAAAAGCTGATCTCTGTAGGCATGCACTCCAGTTCTGAGGTGTGAGAAAGGGATGGGTTGCTAGTCAGATTCTCTGGACTTTGCAAAGCCACCTGTGTACTCTAGAAAGAGCATGTTGGTGCATATACAGCATCCACTATACAGCAACTACTTGTTGATGAAATATTTGGTATGGAATGAAAAAATCAGACTTACTTACGCTCCTTTAAAACTGTTTAGTCTAAACTTACGATTCAAAGAAAATTGACTGTTGGAAAAGAAATTAGAATACTGTTCAATGTACCATGTTGATTTTTCTTATTAGGATTTTAATAACCAATGACTCTTTGCTAAAATGTTGCAGCTCTTTGAAAATTTCACTCAAGGCATGCTGTGTGTTCCTTCATAAGCACAGTGGAATTTGCTCCAGTTTGTAGCCAGAACTGTCTTTGCTCATTGTTTGAAATACTGGTGTGAACACCAGCTGCCTTAGAGGTAGCTGCTCTTTAGGAGTGCTAAATGGGATATGCTGTGGCATAGTAATTAGTTTAGAAAATGCTATTTCTTTTTAAATTTATAAATTCCCTGTTGGCTACACTTTAGGAAGAGTTAGGATTTATACACTTTTGTCTTCTACTGATACTGTTTACACTACTGAGCTCACACCCTATCATATTCTGCCAGTCTTTACTAATCCTTCCATTTGAGTATAATGCTGAGTAGGAAACGTGGGAATCTACTGGGTGCTCATTTTGTAGATTCTACTACCTGATACAACTTTAGTCCTTGAAACTATGATTGCTGTATCTGAAGATAGAGCATCTTTCAGATGCTGTACCAGACGCTTTATCTTTCAGATACCAAATATCTGAAAAGGAATGTTGTATCACACTATTTCAGCCATTCTCCCTTGGGCAATTTCTCTCCTGTCTTACATCATTTGAAACCATCCAGAAAATCTTCTAAGAACTAAGAAATACTACAGTTTTAACTGGTTTATTTTACCAAGTAAGATGTTTTGAGCTAGGTTTTCTCTTGTTGTGTAAGGTATTATATCTATTACTCTAGTTGGGGATCTAACACTAACTTTGAAATAATAATGAAATATTATACTGTAGAGATTTTAATTATTCATGTAGGAATTGCCATGGCATCGCTATGTTATCAGAAACCTTTTGCAATGAAACTCTATAGAGACTCAGGATTCTGACTGTGTCTTTGGAGAAAATGTTTTGCAGTGCAACTATCTTAATGTCTGATACTGTTTCCTCTGGCATTTTGCTTGCAAAGGAAGTAACAAGATTGTAAGAAACTGTTGGACTAAGCATTAAAACTGTCCAGAGTACTGACAGGCAAGGGAGGCACACTTCAGTTTCTTAGATGCATTAAGAAATGTCTTATGTTTCTAAGTCACCGACCTTATTTCAAATATTGACTGTTAGAAGTGAAATTGCCTCTTGACAGCTTTCTTTCATCTGAGTGTGTGATGACTTGGACTGCAGCAAGGTGAAGGCTTCTTCCTAAGTGCTGGCTGAGAAACCTGAAATGCCATTGCATAACCAGTGAAAGGGTCACCCAGAGTAGCAGTTCCTTGGCTCTGCCTTTGAAGGGAGTTATTTACAGGGAACAGAATCTGAAATGCTTTTTTTCAGATTTAGTAGGCAGGTGAGCACTCCTGGCAAGAATCTTCCTAAGGAACTAAGCACAATATAAGGAAGGATGTTGGACAGACTGCATAGACAGTAAGTTCCTATTTGGTTTTACATGTTTATAGAACAAAGCTCAAGGAAACCTCAGATGAGAGCAGCATAACACCATTTTAGATATTCATGCATGCTCCCAACATTTATGATCCGAATGCTCAGGTTCATAGTCTGGGTACTGTGCACTTGAAGTGTTTAAATAGCCCACGTAGCATATTCAGAATGTGTCTGTTCACTGGTAGGGAGATGTCGCGGACCGAGACAGGTAAAGCCGTGACCCACACGCCCACCTCGGGGGATCGAGGGCTGAGGACCGCTCCCCGTCACACTCACAAACAACGCTTAGGAATCAATACATTCCAATAGATTTTTAGCTCTGGTCATTGAAAGGGTAACATTTTGCATGTAAACGAATTGTGAAGTGGCACAGTGTTCTCTTTTCAAACCTGAAAACCGGCCACAATCGTGACTGAAAACTGTAAATCTCTTTTTCCTTATTTTGATGAATGGGTTGTATCTCCGCATATTTATATATATATCTTTCTGACACTTCACTATTAATTTTTTAAAAATAATCTTAAAATAACAAGTCAAGTCCTCAAATGTTACGAAACTTGACAGTTCAAGTTCAGAATGAAAGCATGATTTAGCATGAGTGCATATACATTATGATACAGATGTCATAATGTATGCTGTGAAGCACAGATTTTAGTGACATGATCATGCAAATTTTTTTTCCCACAGAGCTCTTGTCTGATTCAGGTGATGGAAAATAAGGGAAATAAAAAGCAGGAAAAAATGAGAGATAGGTAACAGGACTCAGGCTTGATGGTAGAAGGGGGAACACAGAAAGGAATATGCAGATGGAAAAGAACACTTTTTTTTCTACTGAACAATGCTAAATAACAATATTTTTTAAAATACTGGGAAGTTTTATTAGTATAGAAAAGTTAGTTTAATTCTTACATCTTGATTCTGAGTGATATAGAAGAACATAGGAATTTGCCACCGAAAATTGCAATTTCCCTAATTACTATCAGGTGGAACAAACATTACTCTCTGGATTAAAACCCTACTCTGAGAAAGCGAGAAATTCAGAACAGATTGTTATCAAGAACTATTTAACTATGTAACTCTGATCTGCTTCAGTAGCCAGCCTTTAGAGCTATGAAGGCCTATTATCCCATGTGTAACAAGACAGAAGAATATCCCTCTGCCCACCATTATTCTTATTTTAAATGAGTATATAAATGCACTCTCTAGCTGCCCCAATTTTACTTCTGTGTGTTATAGTATATGATGTTCTTTGTTTGCTGAACTGTAACTCCTATTGATAATCAAACAACAGTGGTACTTGTATTAAAGCACCAAAACCCACCTTCAGTATCGCTGTGGCAAGGGGACTACACAATCTAACCTGCTTATTATTAAAATAGTAATAGATCTTCCAACAGATTAAGCCAAGCAACTGACGTTTGACAAAAGGGATAGTACAAAAGCACTGGGTGCTAGAAGCTCAGGAGAAGCAGAACTTCTATCATTTATACTAATCAAAGAGGGACTACTATAAAATTAAAACCTAACCATTTTTTAGTGTAGAGTACCTCAAGACACAATAACCAACAGTTATAGTGCATACCTAGTTGTTCATTTTATTCAGATGTTGCACTGGACAAGCCTGTGTACATCAATCAAGGAACTGTCTGGCTTGAAAATTTGGTGAGATTTTACCCAATGTATTTTTATTGCCTCTCAGTGATGGTGAAATATATATTTTCAAAATTACTTTTGTGGCCCACATGATCTAAAATGTCTGCAGGGACCAACCGTGATCCTCTTAGCAGCACTGAATGTGTTTAATTGTACAGACACAGTCTCCTAAAGCTACACCTACTGTAGTGGCTATGTAAATGTGGAAAGTCTTAGTAGTTGCAGTTCCAATGCCAGAGTGCTCATGGTAACATAGCATTCAGAGTGGTTCTAACTGCTCAAATATTTTGCAGGCATCTTTTGCATTTTTTTATAGTCCCCATTTAGATGTATCAGAACTAGACTGTTACCAGTGCTCCAGACACCTTACTTAAAAGTTAAGTAGAGAATATCTTCACTTTACTGCAGGGGTGACTGCAAGTATGTGATGCCTAACATACTTTTGTTCTGTTTATCCTTGTGTTCTTGTTCTTATGTCCTATACTCCATATTATAATGGCATGGGCCCTACTTGCACTACCCAAGAAACTTCCTGTGATGTTGAAAAAAGTTACTGACTAGATCATACAACTTGAGCATGGAAAATTATTTAAGCAGGAATGTAAATTATAAAACAATCAAACATGACACATTATTTGAAAATTAATTTTCCCAAGTTAAAGACATGTCAAAAAGAATCAGCTTTGTAAGTGGTTTTAACTGTCTTCGTATCATATTGTCTTTGAGTATTCTCAAAGTGGACAGGTATCACTAAAAAGCCCACCTGGTATGGCAACACAGGCCTTGCCAGCAGATTCTGAGAGGCCAATTCAATGCCTTCTGCAGTAGATGGAAGTCTGCCACCCAGTGACGGCCTTCAACAGCTCCATTGCACTTCAGCACACTGAAGTCTTGGAAAACTGCACATTGATATGAGACATCTCCTCTTAATAGACCTTGGTGAATAAATTATCTACTCTTTCAAATTAATTTGATGTTTGAAAATCTTGGAGAGCACTTAAGTAGAACTGTAGCACAGCCAAATCTTTTTATCTAAGACAGATCTCTATTTTGAAAAAGACCCATAATCTCCATTGCCAGTTCACTTGAGAATATGCCATTGTTAATGCTGCTGTTCTTGAAGGTTTGTTGCATTTGATCTTAGCAGTTATGACTGTCCAGTAACCCACAGATGATTAGCCTTGTACAGTAAACATCAATGACACTCTGCTCAGAGAGGCTGTCTGCAGCGTCTCAATGCCAAGGCAATAATTATTCTTACCAATTATTACTGGGTTTCATAAACAAGAGAAAACTTTGCTATGGCAGCAATTATTCCTAGTAGAATTCTCAGGGTAAATGTTGTGGAGTATTGTAACAGATAAATAATTGGCTATATTTTTTGTCACCAAGTCAGAAAACTTTCAGTGATGGAAACAAGCAAGGCAGGATCTTTGATCAGCATTCTCCAGGAGGAGTACAAGAATGGAATGTTGTTGCCCCTAGTGAATAAATTGGTGGCTCTTCATAAAGTCTTACCTCTTAGTGATACAAATATTGTCTTCTTTATCATACTAACAACAAATAACCACAATAGTGATACAGTCTTAAAGTAAGCGACCTAAACTTCCCAAAGCAATGGAATGGATTATACTGAATAGATGATCTGAAGATTCCTGAAACTGAAGTTTCCTTTAAAATGTTCACAGAAAGCAGTAATTTTAATCAGGATTTTTTTTTTTTTTTAAGTAATCTTTGGCATATATCTCTTTAAAATTCATCTTGTTTTTCAGTATGTTTCAATGAGATATTGCTTTATTTTGTGTAAAAATACCGTCCATGATGCACTGGTAAACAGCACTAATGATATCAGTCAGTAGTCACTAGTAACTTTAGTTACAGAGATTAAAAACTACCTTGGAAATCACTGGAATTCTGTAATACTTTCATATAGGGAAAATTATTTTCACTGAGAATGAGTGAATTTTCTTAGACTAAATAGAACTGACCTGAATATTTTTGCCAATTCGAACCAGAACCAAAACCCTGAAACTTGTACAAACTCAAAGAAATCCTGGTAAACATACTCTAAATTTTATTTCTGTAGTTAGTTCTGTCATTCCAAAACACAGAAGAACTGAGTATACCAAAATGCCAAGGCAAACTCTGTTGGTGTTTCTGTCTGGAATGTTGAGCAGAGAAAAAACTTGCCTTCTGGAGGCTGGTGCTGCCTTGCTCCCTAGAGTATCCTAAGAATGGGTTAAAGTGAAGGTTCTGACAGTTTCCATAGGACAATATTTCACAATGCAGTAAATTTCAGTGCCAATAATCTTTCTTTATATTCAACCTAAATTTTATTTCTTAATCTTTTCCATTCATCCTAGTTCTCCTTTTATCTTTGTTTAACCCTGAATAACCTCTTTGTTACTATGGTTTTACCTGCATTGAAAACTTGAAAAAAGGACAAGGATGGAAATGGAAATGTGAGAAAATGGAGGCAAACTGAGAGAAAGTGAAATATAGAGCAATGTGTTTCTTTTGGCTAGTTTTGTTAGAACTTGCTAGTTAGAACTGTGTACAAAAAAGAGTTACAGAATTTACAGAACATCAGCAGAATATGGGAGAAAATAGAAGAGGAATTGAACATATGGTGGAAACCACATGGAGTTATTTGCTGAGCTTCAGGTTGCCTTAGATAATTGATTTTTTTCTGCACTGTATAAAGAGCAGAGCTCAGAGAAACTTGCAGCTATGTCACAACTGCTAAGTATGTCACTGGAGTTTTTTCATCCAATGTTTTTCATGCAATAAAATGTTACTCAGTTTTCTTCACAGTAAAATTTTCATTTAAGCCTCTCTCCCCCCTTCTCTGACCCTCAACGACTCTCTTACATTATTTCCAAGAGGGTTTTGCCAAATATTTTTATTTTTTGTTGTATTGTATTGAATTTTTTGACTGGCTTCTGAAGTCTAGAAAGTCCCTTCCTGCACCTTACCTTTTTTAAGAAAAAGTCATGTCCCTCTGACCTGGAAAGTGCTGAGAGACATGGGGGTTAATCTAGTAAAAAATCAGCATTTGAAACATGTTGGTGTGTGTTGGTATGTAGTACTTTTATAGTGCATGACCATAATGAGGAAGAGTGGAAATAAATAGAAACCTGATCTTCAATATTAGAAGTCTGTTCTGGTTAATTGAAAACAAATTCTTCTTTATCTGGGAACAGTAGGAAGACTACTTTCTGAGGACTTCAACCACAACGTGTTCTGGATGACCTCTTCTACCTGGAGTTTTGCAGGATGAAGTTACAGTGTGCAAACTTCCACATTTGTCTGCATGCCCTTCTGCTGGCACTACCATCCTCAGCTCAGTGATGGTATCACAGAATCACAAAAAGCTGGTTGAGCAGCCCTCATGTCATAACCAAACTGAAAGAACAGCCTCACTGTAAACAGCTCTCTCCTTCCCCAAAGAGAAGATATACAGCAAAAACATCACATCATGTTGATTACTGGTGTGCACTCTGAAGCTGTGGTGTCACTTCTTATCTCCTTACACTGAGTATTTCTAAACGGCTAAGATTAAAGTGTTCCAAGTGAGCATTTTACTTAGCTTGAACGAGGCCATTTTAAGATGTTAATTTCCCATTCGCTGGACTCTTGGAAGAGCTCAGCATGGCTGCAGAGTACTGAAGATATACCTCAAGCTGTGGCAGAATTAACTTAGGAATTATAAAAGCAGTAACTGCATGATTACACTTTTTCTTAACACATGAAAAAGGAGACGTAATTGGCACTTTAACAAGCTGGTAGCAGCAAATGAAAATTTAACATGATTATGAAATTACAATTAATGTTAGTAATTAATTGATATCAACTTTCTGTGTCCCTGCACAGTCCTCTTTGTGAAAAGCTTTTATCAATGAGAGAATAATTATGTAATTAGGTGAAAAACTGGGAGAGTGAGAGCTTACTGTAATTTTTTTTCCTGTGGGATCTATGTAATTTGTGATTGTTAAAAAGCAGCACTTGCACCCCACAAATTTTCATCCTAAAGGAACCTAGAGATCTTTGAAACTGCATGAAATTACAGATATCCCTGTATTCATAATTAAAATTAACTGCATTTGTAGTAAACTGGAAAATATTAGTAAGACAGTACCCCTAATTTGGACATCTTAGTAAAAAGTAGTGTAGATAGTAGTGTAAACACTTGGAATCACAGAAAGGTATTCCATGCTTGCAGAGAAGAATAGGAAGGTACTGAAGCTGATGTGATGCCTTTGCAGATTTTTAATTACTATGACTAATCAGAAACTCTTTTTACATGTCATGTACAATACTTCTAGCAGACTTCTCTGCTAGAAGTAGAGGACCTTCTGCTAGAAGAGCATGGTGGGACAATGGGTCAGTAAAGACAAGTGTAATTTCTTGCATAATTTTGGATCTTTGGAATCCTAAGCCTCACCAGTCTGGATCACATAACTTATGCAACTAGGCAAATGTGCCTTAAGACTTCTGCCACTTCCCTGTATACGCCTGAAACAGTGTGATTTGAATTAATTTGACAGAGACCAGGCAGCAATGTACTTCCCTCATGGACTGATCCCTAAAATGGGCTTCAGATTTCTCTCTTTTCTCATGTGTGTGACAGAAATTGAACAGAAAGTTCCAGCAGATCAACTTTCCTGCATTCATTACCTGTTACAGACAGGCAAGGAACAGAATAGCTATACAGGCTACCTCAGAAACATCTCTGTGCTGTAATTGGAATGGTCAGAGACCTATTTCCCATTTCTCATCTACTCACCTTCCCACAAGACTCCAGAGCACTCCTCATCCATCTTGAAGAATCCCATGAAGGAGGTACAATTCTTTACAGTAGCAGCCAGAAGCCATTAGCAACAGCAGCAGTACAATGTAGAGGATCAAAACTACTTCTAGCTACCTCCAGCGCTGCTGTTCTGGTGTCGCCAGAGACCTCAAGAATTAGACTCCAACATTGCAGGCAAAACAGTTTCTTCCTTTACTTGCAGAATAAACCTACGTCAGCATGTGTGGGGTGTAAGAGGTGTGTTTCAGGTATGGAACAGAGGAGACTGCAAATGGCCATGGAGGTTCAGATGAAGCGGGAGATACTCTAACTCCAAACATTAAAATATAATAAGTAGAACTAAGTACCACACAGCTGCTTGCTCGCTCCCCCACCCCCACAGTACAGCAGGACGGAGAATAAGAGAAAAACTTAGAAGATTCAGGTGTCAAGATAGGGGTAGTCTAATGAGTGAAGGAAAGAGGAAGAAAAACAAAACAAAACAAGTGATGTAAAGGCAATCACTAAGCACCTTCCATGAAAGGGCAAGTACATAAGGTCATGCAGGCAACATGAACAGAGAATGAGGACTGAAAACAAAGGAGAAACTAAAAACATTCTGTAGAATGAAGAAAATTAAGGGCACCTGAAAAAAAGAAAGTTGAAAAGACTGAAAGAATGTTGTAAGAAAGGTGAGTACTGTCTAAAAAGACTGAATATCAGAAGGTGAAGAAAGAGGAGAAGGAAAGATAGGGAATCACTGTTCAAGAGGGAAAAAAAAACCCTCATGAAAAAAACATGAGAGGAAAGACACAAAGGTATACATAGATGGAAAAAAAATAAGAAATAATAAATATCAGAAAATAAGAAAGAGTAAAACAAAGGTGAAAAGCAGTGGTGGAAATACAACTAATATATATTTTACCACTGTTTCCTCATAAATGTATGTTTCCTGTTGAAGGGAAAGGACAAGGAACAGCAAGAGAGGGCTGCTCTTCAAGGGAAGGTGAACTGGGAGCAGAGGGCGACAACAGGCCATGGTGCATTGACAAGGGTGCAGACCTCCTGTATGTGAGCAAGAGGAACAGAGCACATCCAGTGACAATAACCAGGGCCAGCCTCAGTCCAGTAGCTGCCAGACAAGACTGGAGTAAAGAGGCAGAACCAAGGTCAAGAGAAGAACTCAAGCCAGCAGATCAGAATCCAGATCAGCAAGGTGCATGGTCAGACACCGACGTAGCTCAGTCAAGGACCAAGGGCAAGAACATCAGCTTAGAAGTGGCTCCCAAGCAAAGTGGGGGGGCGAGGTCCTCGATGAAGCTTCTCATAGCTCTCTCACACAGCTTCTTCTACAGCAACTTGATCCCAGGTTACAGCTGTACAATTGGAGCTGGCTGTGGGCACAGACAGCCAAACCCTGCTGTGAGAAGGGGCAGAGGCCTCTTGCTTGGGGAAAATTAAGGTTTTTCTAGGGAAGAAAGAAAATAAGACACTTCAGGGCATGGAGGTCTGACTGTTTTAATGTACAATTTGTGTGTAAAAAAGGACTACTTGCCTAAAAGAAGTACATAGAATTCCTGGTACTACTCAGAAACACCATTTTTATGTGGTATTCATTACATGAATGTTTTTTTGATAAGTACAGAAAAATATAGAGTTCTTGATGGCTATGAGTCCAGTATGACAAGGAGTATTGGAGTTACCATGCAAAATTCTTCTCATACACAGGAGGATGCAGAGAAGGCAGATGGAAGGGATGGCAGCTGGCACTAGGCTGCTGTCTCCACTGTAAAAATTAATGTAGTTTCCTAAGCTGCCCCTAAACAATTGTGATAGGGCAGAACCATCTTAAGAGTTTCATGAGCATCCCTGCTTTAGGGTAATAGGGAAGCATAGCAAGACATGATACAGCTCCTACATGATCAGAGCATCCATGCCAGTACTAGCTGGGGGTTTAACATCCATAGGTGTTCTATTAAATCTGCACCTGGATGAGAAAGGAAGTCAAGAAAGCCTTGGGAACTTATGGAGGACAATATCAGCACAGCCCAGATGGACTGTAAAAGCTCAGTGGCACAAAAGACAAAAACTAAACTAGTCAACCACTGTTGTACTTTCAGGCAACATTGTGTTCCTTTGTTACAGGGCCCAGAAATTTTGGACAAGCTTTTGGATTTGGATGTTGGATTTGTTCTACTTGACCAATAAAGGAGAAAGTCCTTTCAAAGAGTGAAAAAGTGTAGACTCCAGATGGTTCATTGTTTTACAACCAGTATCTTCCTCCTAACTCTTGTTATTAGGTTTGGGTTTTTTTGTTCTGCAGGACAAAGATTAGGCCCATGCTCTTTATTTCTAACAATTTACACTACGAGGCTGGAAAACTATAGTTCCTGTCTGGCCACAGATCTTTTAAAAGTATATATATATGTTACTACAGAAAAACAGGTTGGAACATCATCAGCTACCAATAAAGGAATGAAAAAAAAAAAAATTTGTAGTTAAGACACCACAAAGAATGTACCTCTAACCATAGCTATTTACCAGCATTCTTGTTATTTTTAACAATAGGGGAAGTTGAAATGTCAATAGACACTTTTAAAAATATATTTTGGGGGAGTCCTTCCACAGTGCTATACAATAATACAGTGCTTTTAATGTGGGTAAAAAACTTGTCATAATGAACAAGTGCTATGAGCAAGGGATCTAGTACTTCCATGTTGCACAGGGCAACACACACATTGAGGAGGGAGAAAGAAGGAGGTAAATCACACTTTCTACTCTATGCATAAAGGGTGAATAATATGCATAAAGAGCTAATAATCCTGCCTTTTGGTGTTTAGGTGGTTCAACAAATATAATTTATCCCTATGCTCTGTAACTATCCAACAAATTACACAAAAACCTCCCCTTTTTTTCTAGTTACCAAGAGAAAACTGCTGAGTTTCAAATGAAGTTTTGAATTATTTTGAAATAGAACTTTTCATCCTGTCAAAACATAGATATCTCTCTTATTGGAACTGATTTGAAATTTACAATTTAAATTCGGATCATACCAGGTACTGGGCTACCGTTTTGGCCAGTTTTGAGATAAACTGATTAAATCCATTTCAAAGTACAGTTCTGGTATTTTTGCTATTTTTTTCTTGTAGATAGCCTATGTAGGATGTCTCAGTGAAACACCATTAATCTCCTAAAATCCCTTCCAACCTGAATTATCCTAGAACTATAGATTAACCATCTTATTACTTCTCTTTAGACAACTGTAGAAGATCGTTTTATACATTTTTTTACTCTAAATAAAGACAAGTGAAAGCCTGCTTAAAACCGCAGTGCCATTGCAGAAAATGTTTAGGTAAGTACTGCTGGAAATGGAGGAGTATATTTGTGAAAAAGGGAACAACCCCAGAGATAAACATGCAAGCTGGACATAACCAGAACAGGACTTCTATGTTCCAGAGACAAGCCTATGGAGAAAGTTTTTAAAAGCAGCTTGAAAGTAACACAGAAATTGTCAACAAGAACTCTGGTATTTATTTGTTGCTTTTCAGTATCTGCTCTGTACAAGACTTAATATATTCTTACATACAAATAGACTTGCCTCTTGACTTGATCACCTGTTCCTCTTAGACCTGCATGTAACAATCCAAACTCCAGAGAGCAGCTCACATCGGAAGTGATAACAATAATTAATACAGTAATATAAATAGGGCTTGTGCATATGTCACGACCCAGGCAGGGCAACATACGGAGACTCACATTAGATCCCCTTGCTTACTAAACTCGTTCTCAGAGAGGTGCCCAGGTGCAGCTGGATCCAACCTTTGTCTCAGCCCTGGCCCTTCCAGGGAGAGTGATTAAAATGTTATGGTCCGAGGAAATGCTCGACCGTCCGACACCCCTTGATCAGATTAAGGTGAAACGACATTGAAGGTCTGTATTTGAATTATTTTTTAATTAAAACTATAGAAGGAATATGGATACTTCAATTATTATCATAAAGGCTGACATTTGGATCAGAACAGTACAATACATCTATGTTTAAGCTGCACAACCGGAGAAAAAAATCGTGGTTAGGCCTTGTGTTACTTAATGATTTCAGGAAGAGAAAGAGAGTAGGAGAAGTTGAGAGAGATAGTAGAAAATCACCAGTCCTGGATCCAGCGTTGGGCCAGCCAAAGGGGGAGAGTCGATGTCAGTGAGGCTCCCGAAGCCCACCATTGCAGCCCCGTGTTTTATAGGCCTAGTTTCCGATGAGCAAGTGTGTTTGAGTCATAAGACTGAGCAGCTGGAGTGGACCTCCCTCCCCTCCGCCCCTTCATCCTTATCTCAATCGCTGTACATGCAGGCCATCAGCGTTGTCTCCATCCTCTCAGGCAGGCCTTTTGGGATGCAAACGAGACTTTGCTCGAGGGGTTACAATGGGGTTTCGACACCAATTCCAGCAAGTACGGGTCCTGAGGGCACGTCCCTGACAGCATATGTCTAAATGAAAATTGGAGCTGCGAAGCCTAGATTTGCATACAATCTCTTAAGGTGGTTTTCAATTTTGAGAAGGCTTGAAAGAAAGGTGGATATCAGTTTTTATTTAATGCGTTATTTTGAAAGATTACAAATACACTCGGTAACTCACAAAAGAATATGAACCTTGTCTTAGGAGACCGCTCATCTTTTGTAAATATGAAAGCCATAAAGGAGGTTATTTTCAATGTTTGGCTGGTATTAGCCTAAAATTTTAATTTATGGTTTATTTGATTATTTTTATATTTATTTTCTGTAATTATTACAGTGGACCTTTTGATAGTTTTATTAATTTGTGAAAATAAATGCATTTCTTGCTTTAAAATCCAGTTAAATTGTACAAATCAATACAGAGTGTTAAGAAGGATAAAGAATACAGATCAAAACATACTGCATTAAAACATCAGAGGAATGCACCCGTACTCAGAAAAGCTATAAATGTGCTGACTGCCCATACAATTAAAGTTGTATTAATAGCCATCCTCCTTGTTTCAAATATCATTATAAAGAAAAAAATTATAACCAACTCAAAAATAAAGAAATATGCTTCCTTTAAGATTGATTCTGGAAAAAAAAATTACGTTTTAAAATAATTTTTTTTAATTGAGAAAGGAAAAAAATTCATTCAGAAAATGAGTTTTCCAATTTTTGAGATTTCTTTATTTTTTCTTAGTTTGTTTTCATGAAAACAAGAAGCCAAAAATAAATAATACAATATTTACTGCCACTTTATTGCAACAAAACAAAATAATAATCTGTAATTCATAGAATTCTATAATTCATAAAGAGAGATGTGGACTTCAGATGGGGCATTAATAACCTGGGGATTGTATTGGCCTGCTAGTCATCTGTTCTGAGTTTTTAGATAGGATTACTATAATAATTAGTTCGTTACTCTTAATGTATTTTGCCTGCTTACACAGAAGGTGTATGGAAGGTGTGCAATGAAATTATACTTATGACTATGTGTAGCCAAACAGCTACACTGAGCTAATTGCCAACTGAGGTAATAGTCTGGGAAAACAGGCAGGGATAAAGGTCGAGTTAATTATTATCTGCACAGCAGAAAACATTTGCCCCCTTTTCATGTCAATTTCCATAATCTAAAGATAATATTAACTAAAACTCCAACTAGGAATGTGCTTTTTTTTCTGCATTTAGCTAGATGCACAGCAAGAGCCAATGCCTTTGTCTCTTCAATACTGGATTGCTTCAACAAAGCTTCACCATTCACCTGGAGCCTACCTTCCTGTTTAGCACAACTGTCCAAAGAAGGCATACAGCACCTGTGTTTCAAGATTTGCCCTTGCATCCTGCAGTCCCTCCAGAAATAACGCTGCTTTTCTGCTCAATGCTTAAGCATAATGTTCTGATTGTATGCCTAAAAACACAGCCTGGATCCCAGCAGACCTCTACCTAGCCATTCCTCCTGGCTCTTATTCGTGCACCTTCTGACAGCTCATGTGGTCTAAATTCGCTCAGCTTCCAAGCCTTATAGTTGCTTTGATGCATCCTTCCTAGTTCTTCCTACAACAGACTTCCAACTCAAGCTGCAGTTTCCATCTCACTTTCATTCAAAATACCTTGCTGGCCCCAGCAGTAAGGAAGGCTGTGCTCTAATACATCATCTGAACTATTTCTGAGAGCATTTTCTGCCAGTATCCTTATTGGTGTCCCCTTCTTCACACTAGAACTCATTCTATCAGATTTTCAAGTTCTACAAGTTACAAGCTAATTCAGCCCATCAAATCATCCAGATGAGTGCAAAGTACTCATAACAATGTGTCTGGCAGGTTTAATGTTGCTCTTTAGTCCAGATCATATTTACACATTAGGCTAGGCTAGGCTAGAGAGTAATGTAGACTTTCAATACATCTGAAGGAACAGCAGTAGGCTCTGGCAGGAAGATAGTGAGGAGTCATTGAAGGTGGTAGCCTCTAAACAGTTTAACTTCATTCAGAAAAGGGTGTCTGACTGTAGTTAGATTTCCAGTAAGTTCTTGTCAAGCACTGCTATTCCAATTTTCTTTGGAAACCTCCTTCACTGTGTGATTCCTGCCCCAACTGATAAGCCTTTATGCTCTCTATCCCTCTCAAGCAGCCTAGATACAGCTGCCACCAAAACACACCTTGACCTGAAGTTTATACAGAGTTGTCTAATGCACTTATAAAGCTGGTATAAAAGTCTTGAGTAATGCCCTTCTGAGATTTTTTTTCTTCTGAGTTTCATTTGCAAAATATGAAGAAACCCTGTGTTGAACAGCAAAAGTTGACAGGGGAAAAAAAAGAAGTTGCAGAAGTGGTGACAGCTGGAACATAACACTGTTCAAAGTATCTGCAGTACAATTAATTACTTACTGTGCTGTTCACTTTGCATGAAACTCGTCTCAGTAATTGAAAATATCAATGCAGGAGACAAAGATGTAATTTGTTGCTGCTGGCTGTATTTGGTAATGTCTAGTCTGTAAAACTTAGTCTGTCACTCTTGGATCTGGTTTGGTTTATTCTGTGCAGAGATTTTTCTCTTGTTTCTGCTTTTTTCAGCATGGTAGCCCCACATTTTGCACCCTGTGATTTTAATTCAAAGGTTTTATTCTTGTTCAGCAGCTTCATTGCCTTTCTGAATAACTCTTACCAGGGTCCAAAGAGATTTCTCATGGTTACCCATCTGGGGTCTAAGCTGCATTTTGTTTTTAGAGTGCAATTCGTATTATGTCAATAATAAAAGGGTATTTACATTTGCACAGCATTTTTCATCCCAAAGGATCCTTTTTCATGTTAGATGCCACTGGCTTGATCCAAGGAAAGATGTTATCAAAGATATGCCTCTCTCAAAAATCCTTCTGGATTATTGGGATAAAGCATAATGCTCAACCTTGTACTCCTTTTTTGATTTTATGAACCTTGCATTACTATTTGCAGTATCACAGCTTTGGCAGGAGCAGCAGAGAGGGCTTGTGCCCAGGACACCTGGCAAACTTTCCCATCCATTGAGAAATTAATTGAAATCTCCCACTACTTGGGTATAGTACTAACTACGTAGATATTACATAGAAGATAGGCATAACCTCTTTCATCGGAGTTTCAGTATGTTGGCATGCTCTGGAACTGCTACCAGAATAAGATACTCAGGGATGGAGGAATAAAGTGGGCTGGAACAAACACTAAGCTGCTCCTGCTGGGAAACTCCACGACACATGTGGAAACAGCATTCTAAGTGCTTAGGAAACTTTAAGGTTAAACGAGGAGATAGCTAGTTAGTTCAGATGCCTCCAAGCTTGGACAGCATCTATCTGTGGGTATTTTTGGATTGTAGCTTTGGATTTAGCAGCCTTACTTTTGTTCAAGTCATGCCTCAGGCACCTAAGCCCTTAGTTGGAGCTGGCCTCAGAACCCCAGCTGGTACACAGCAGTAGAGAGCAGTTATGCTCAGAAGCATCATAGCACATGATCCTACTGCAGGCAGAAATAATTTCACTTGCTGTTGAAATGAGCTGCTCTAGAAGAAGCAGATGATGAAGATGCCAAACAACACAAAGTAGTATTATAGTGATGTTTAGATCTGGGAATCTTCTCTAAGTGCACTAAAAAAGCCTAAATCTGCAAAAAATATGGTGCTTGTTTTATGTCATTAATTTTTGTAGTTTATTTCATCAGAGTTTCTAAGAACTGGAACAGGTTCCAATGTTAACAAACAGTTTTTACCCATAGCACCTCTCTTGCCTGTGCCTCTTACCTTGGCTTTTTTTATTTACCTTTATATTCCTATTTTTGTAGTGAATCTAGCACAGAAATCATAAGCCTGTGATGGTAGCAGCTGTAACAAAATGTCAGAATGAATCACATGGAACGGGGTAGTAGAATGAGGAAGAGGTCCTCTGGGCCTCTTACACTTCCCATTCCTCCTGAAGGGAGCAAATATATGTCAGGTGTATGCAGCTCTAGGTGCCTGTGATGCACTTGCTGTGGAGAGTTCAGTTCTCTTGGGCTGACCTCCAAGCATTTCCACCAGCAAAAATGTTTATCAAGAAATTAGAATTCTTTTAATTGAGTTTTATTTCTCCTTCTGGAATAATGAAGTGACTTCATATCTTACAGAGTTAATCCAAACTTGTCAGTCCTTTAGGAAGTCCTTCTTGGATGGCAGCCCAGGATAGTGCTATTTTCCAGGGCCAAGAAATAAAGCTTGAATAAATCACAGTGTGAAAGATAGAAAAATAATATAATGTTCACATACTGCACTATAAATACGAAAAATATCATCAGGCTTTCAGCCAAATGCCATGGTATGCTAGAAATGCTCATGCCACTTATGCATAATAATTCTTGTTAATGCTAAATGTAACTGTTGTTACTGATCATATTTAGTTTAGAAGAGACAGGCAGTGAGTAACTGTGCTCTAAAAAAATGCCCAGAGCTTGGTCTTAGGATTCCTTTATTTGTCTGGAGTTCAAATGGCAGTTAAGGCTTATTAGATGGGATTTTGTGTGTGTATGAATTTTTTTTCCACTGGAAAATGCAGTTTTTTTAAAAAGTCCATTTCCTTTTATCAAGTCTTTCTCTTAGAACTCATGTGGTTTATATACACAGTTAAATATTCTTTAGCTCAGAGTAATGTAATAGCCTGCTGCTAGCAATCAGTGGCTAGGTTAATTACATGGAAGATGAAGGCCACAGGTTAAAATCTTTTGTAATAATTGATGCAACTTTAATTCCATGCAGGTGCCATAACCACCAGATTTTCTGAAATTTTGTTTTTCTGCCAGCTTCCTCTGAGTAAAATTGTTTTACTAGCTCAGTCTGCTGGTAGTGATTCCTCCCATGAAGAGGAAATTCTTCTGAACCCTTATCTTCTGGTTTTGCAGTACCAGTTTCTGACCTTGGATTGTATTAGTTGTTCTGTGCACAGTTAATAGAATAGGGAAGTTGTTCCATCTGAGATACTTTGTGAAACTGGAATAGTAAAATTTAATGAATGTGTTTAAACAAAGTACAATGGTGTGTGTTTAGGGACCAGTGACAGGATTTACTGCTGTTAACTACAGCTTGCAGAATGATGCAGGAGAAAGACATTAGTTCAGTCTTTTCATTCTTTCTACATGTTCTGTGAGGATTTGTACAGCCTAGGTCTCTGTATCCCAAACTCCTTGCACCCCAAGCTGTAGTAAGCCCAACAACGATATCACTAGGCTGAATACTATCCCCAAACTCTCCACATTTGCTCCCCAAGCTGGAACTTCCTGTGAATCTGACTTGGGCCACCCCCATGCCACGGCATTCCTTGCGCTCCAAGGGCTCCTTTCTCACTGCTGGCAGATCCTGCACCTTACTGTCTCAACAGCATAACCTTAGTGGACATGCCTCTTTGCCTGCAACCTGGCCCCATGACAGCTTTTGCATCACCAGCAAGGGTACCTTTCTTCCTGTGAAGATGAATCTAGTCTTGCTGTGATGCTGACATAGCCATATTATCCATTTGCACCTTGTCTTGCCATCCCAGAAAGTGAGGGGAAACAGGAAAGGGAAAAAAATCTACACTTAACCAGTCAGATGATTGCTGCGTCTGTGTTCATGGCTGGACTACCATTTTTAGTCCCACTTGCCTTTTGTTCTTTTTTCCCCTATAGCTTAGGTTTTGCTATTCACTTGACTGCTGGGAAGGAGACAGCTTCCGTAAGAGGTGGGAGAGGAAGGAAAGAGAAGAGGAAGACAAGACAGTGGATGACTTTTTTTCTTTCTTCCATATTGACAGCCTCAGGTTTGAGGAATATTGCTCAGTTCATTGAAAGATGGCCACGGGGCAACTGGGGAGGACTCAGTTTTTGTATGTGTTAGGTATGGTATTTCCAGCAGAGGGAGGAAAGAACTAATGTCATTGTACAAGGCTCAGCTGAGAACTCCTCTATAGAGTACGGCTGTAGTCACCCATGTTGCAGAGAGGTAATCCAAACTAGAAGTGCCAGGAAGGACTACTTGGATGGTCAAGGGAAGGTAACATACTCTACAGGAGGATGTTAAGAGTATGTGTACACTGTGCAGTGCAGCACTGTACAAAGGCCTGAGTAGCTATTGTAAAACTAGTTCTAAATGGGAAAGCAATACAATGAAGTCAGCATTTTGGTGCAGCTAACTTAGCTGTGCTGAGTGGCAGCACTAAATTAGCAGAGGAATTCTGCTGTGCTAATGCAAATGTGCAGGACTAAGCAAAGATGAGTGAGCTGAGCCAGGTGAATGCACTGCTGTGCTTCAGGCTAGCACTATTGCACAATTTAGATCCAGAAAAAGCTTAGCTTGCTTAGCCTACCAGTCACTGCAAGGAGAATTGTTTACTCTTCATAAATATTTAGGTTGGAAAGCATTAGAAAAGGAGAAAGATTAAGTGAGCTAAAGAGCAGGTTTGGCACAATGGCAAATTGGGAAGGATTTTTTTTTAATTTAATTTTGTTGGTTAAAAGATTGTTAAGGACCTCCAGATGGTGACATTGGTCCTTCTTTTAGAATTAGTATAAATATAAGAACTCTAAAGAAAAAAATATAAGAAATCCAAAATTAAAGGACAGAACATTTTGGTCATGTCTGTGGCTCTGTTCAATTGAAAGGTGCCTAATGAAATCTAAAACAGCTGTGTCATGTGCCCTGATGGGGGTCTGGATCTTGCTGTCTTAAAGATTTGCGTCTGTTCTCCTCTGTTCCCCACTTATAAGCGTTTTTTAATTCATCTAGTTTGAAAGGTTAACTTTCCTAAAAGGAACTGACTTTTGATTTTATGGTGGTATATGCAATAAGCATCCAATCTGAAGCAACAGTTTTGAAACATGAATGCACTGGTTCTCTATTTGTCTCTTTTGAAAGTAATGCTAATTAAAATTAAAATATGGAACATTTAATGGCTAACTGTTAAAGAGATGAATGGGAAAAAATACTGTGTGTGAAACCCAGACAGGAAATTGCTGCAGGGAGGGAAATGTAAAGGGTAAAAGTAGCAACAGTCAGGGAGAAGGGAAGAGAAGGGGAAAACACAGTACTTGTTACTGGTCCTTATGGCCATCTCATTTCAGTATGCTCCAGAATGCTGTAAATAAGGCACTTAGGACATTAAAAATAAAATGAAGTTTCACAGTTACACATTAGAAGTAAAATGAAATACACAGTTCTGCATGAAGGAGCATACCCTACCTTTGGGTAACCTATTGAAGTCTGTCACCCTAGTTTTTTACCAGACCCAGCAGAAAACTGAAAGAAATTTGGGCTTCTCTCCTGTCTGAGTTTGACACTGAGAATTGGCATCCTCTGCTCTGTTTGAAAAGCTGGAGTTTCTTGCTCCTTTCCAAGTAGATTTTCAGTGATGGCAAATAGCAAAGGTTCTGGCATTTCACTTGATCTGAAGCCTTTAATTACAGTCAGACATGAGGCTCCAAGGTGCCTTCAACCACCCAAGGTCATAAATACCCAGAAGAAATACAGCCTACATGAGTGCTGAGCACTGCGGGTACTAGAGCAGATACCATTTGTCGGTACTGACAATCAGAAATAAAACACTTCACTTGGTTATTATAATCCAAAACAAAAAGCTTTTATGCATCATAGCATTTAATGTGTGGCTGTAAATTAAGTTGGAGGAGGGAAAGTAATAATCCATCTGAGATCACATTTTCTACTTACTACCATGACCTCATTTTGATGCAGATTTGATTCCGTTTTCAGATCTTTGTGCAATGATGATCCATTTCAGATACTGTGTAAACAAAGATTCAGTTATTATCTGCACACCATTTGAGAAAGGCCAGAGGTCAAAAAAGAGAAATTCTGTTTCTTTTTTTATTATTATTTTGTAACAACAGAATTCTTACCTTCACAGTTATTGAATCCCTATTTCAAAAAGAAAAACAGCCACATAATCACTTCTCTTTTCATAACCAAAGGTAACTGTAAAGGAGCTAAATCATGCACTTGATCTCTCTCTGGCAAAAGTAGCAGCTGGAATACGTGCTTTCTTCAAAATAGGGACAGTGATATTTCAGAAATAGTGTTATTTCCACCTCTGTCAAGAAAATAGGCAAAACAAGATTAGACTTAAAGAAATGGGCAAGAATAGTGCTGATAAGAGCATGCTTGAAAAAGAAACAAAACCAAAGAAAATCAAGAGTCCATGTCTCATTTGCATAATCCTCTGCCACAGGCAGAGTGGCAGATAAGGTGGAGATTTATCCACAAACACTGGATAAGTCTTTACCAATACTTCCTTAAGAATACCCAGGAAAGTCAAAGTGGAAATGGCACTGGGGTACAAAAGTAAGTTCTTACAGGTTGCATTGATAGGCTCTTGATCAGTAAGCAGGTAAAAGTGCCTTGAAAGTTGCACATTACATCTATGAGAGAAATGGATGGAATGTGAACATTTGTGTACCTGCAGTTGGTTATGGACCATTAGTGGTCTTGTTAAAACTCTGATCCTGTGAGTCTAGCAGCCTTTCTTCATAGGTGGGAAAATTGATTAGGTTCTTTTAAAGTCATTAGTTGGTAATTACCATGCAGAACCTAGAAAATCTTTTTTGTATCCCAGTCCCTAATAAGAAAATGAAAGTAAAAATTAAGAGTGATAGCAAATTATTTTCAAGTGAATAGAAGAAATGGAACAAAATATAAAGTCTACTTTATGTCAAACTTTTCTGAGTACAAAATGGACAGCGACAGGCAGGCAGAATGGCTCTCCATTCCAATGCCTTCTGCCTTCACCCAAACCTCAGTAAAGCTAGGAGCACCTCTGACTTCAAACAGTGGTGCAGTAATTCAACTTAGATTATTTACTGTCCTAAAAATGTAAGTGTAGCAGAACGTAAGAGAATTAAAAACACCGCTAATTCATTGCATGAATTTTGTTCTTCCAGCAGCAGCCTGCTTAGTTTACATAAGTGAACAGTGTTCCTGTCTGAAGTACTGTATTTACACATAAGAGGAAATCCAGATAACACAGCAGAATCCATGGTCTGTGTTTTCCTCCATGTAGTCAGGGTAAGCACATTCTAGTTTTCAAAGTGTGGAGGTGAACAAACTGAGACCTGTTCATTACCAACTACTTTCAGGACAAGTAAAAGACTGTGCCTAGATTATGTTGTCTGGACAGTGAGGGCAGGAACAAAGCTAACACTTCTCTGGCAGACTGTTCATAGATTACCATCACCTAAAAACAACCACAGCAGTTCATTACCTCTAATATCCAGATTCATGTCTCCTGACCACTGAATGTAATTCTCCTTCCCCAACAACTTAGCCCTCAGTATTTCACACTGATAGTTCCCTGCAGTTTGAGTGAGTACCACTCTCTGTTCCTGATAGGAAAAAGCTTTAAAAATTATATTGAAGAGTTCCAGTAAAAGGTATTTGAAATTACATGCAACTTCATTATCTTGTTTTCTGTATATGATAATTTTCTTTTTGGTTGGAAAGTCTGAATTTCAACTGCATTCAATATTGGCTAATGACAGACATTGCACAGTAATGCTTTTATTCTCTGTCCTTTTTACAAGAGCAAATAGGAGCTAGTAAGGACTTTAATGTCACTTACTTTCTTCAGAGAGCTCAGCCTTTTGAGATAATTTAGTTGGTTTCCAATAAAAGCCCATTCAATCAATTAGTTCCCCCACATACGGGTAGGCTGTGGAGTTGTCAAAGTGTCTGAGTGCCATTTATTGTTGCAGAGAAGTAAAAATCAATCAGCTAGTTTCTTGGAAAAGACCAGTGTGGCTCAAGGTATGAAGCAATGACATTCCACTTACACAAGATTATCACATACCTGATCCATAAGTCACAGGGCCATTGTCTTGCAATGCAATATGAAATAACACCAATATTCTGAAACGTGGAACCAGCTCTTCTAAAAACCATGTTTCTGCTCAGGAGCATCCTGCAGCTTCATGAACAAATGCTATCTGAAATGAGAAAGTGCTTCTCAAGGCAGAAATAATTTTTAGATCAAGAACACACCAGCTACCTGTACCATCAGCTAGAAATTTATATTCAAGGTAATGTGCATCTCCAGATTACTTTAGGTATTATAACAATAAAGCACAAGATTCTGAAATGAGGATTCAATTAAACACACATAGACACACTTGTACGGGTTTGCTGAGTATTACAGGAGTGAGACAGACCTAGTCCCCAGGAGGCATCGTTAAATCCCTACAGCTTTACAGTATGTAACTGCCTCCAGCCTTCCTTCTTCCATAGTAACTGTGTCATGGTCTTGTGACTTAAAGCCTGTAAAAGGTGTTGCAGTTAATACAAGATAACAAAGGCAAGAATGAGCAAAAGCATACAAGGCCTTCTGGAGTATACAGTGTCCATGTTTTCTCACTTTCTTGTCTTCTTCCTAAGTGTTTTTAGGCTCCTACAGCTTCTTTATTCACCTTTTCTGTGATCCCTCTATTTTTAAAAGCTTGTTTCTATCCCAGGCTCAACTTGTCTCCAGGCCTGTGTGTGCTGGGGGACTCAATGCTGTGCCACAAAGCTCTTACATGTTCACTGTTTCTGGTAACAGTTGTATACTTGCAGCAAAATGATTTTTACATCCATAACTCAGGCCCAAGGTGAATAAAATCCTTTCAAAAGGCAGGCTTGGATTAATAAAAAGCCAGAAGTAGAACATCTTGGCCATAATGTGGAGACAAAAAAGGTCACAGCCTTCCTATGCAACAGGCAGAGCACTTGAAATAATTTCCTTAAATCAAAATCACTTAAATCAGTATATACTGATGAAACCTACATATGTAAATTTGTTTGTTACATATTTTGTATTCTAAGAAACTTCCTTCAACTTCTGAAATAAGGAGTGGGAACTAGCAATACACAGTGTAACAACTGGAGAAGTGTGTGATATCAAGTATGATCCACATAATTAGGGACCAGTGCTATTGCAGTATGAATTAATGAGTTTTGCAGCTTCTCTGTGAAACCTGCAGGGCATTCTTGGCTTTGCTTGGTATTGCTTGGTTTAGCTGTGACTCCATTTCCCCTCAAGTGCATAGCCCATCTGCTCCAGACACAGAAGACAGAGGGGCTGAAGCAGGAAGGAAATTGTTCTCCTTTTCTTCATTGCTGGCAGTGTTGCCCTCCCCGCCTAAATAGGTTGCTGATGTAGCTGTGAATTGCGCTCAGTGAACCTAGAAGGACAACGTGATAGATGCACACCACCTTCAGCACAGAAAACAGTTGTGTTGTTGCTGAAGGCAAAGGAGTATTGTAACAAAGGGTCACTGCATGCTTTTCTTGTGTTTTTACTCTTCCCAAGATATCTGCCACTAGTCTTTGCAGGAGAGAGGGTATTGGCCAGCTGGAACTTTGGTATGATCTACTATGACCATTCTTAAGTAACAGATTATACACAGGGCAGCACAAGAGGTGCCTGAACTCAGTCATACCAAATGGGTACAAACAGATCTTGATCTAGGAAGAGAGAATTGAGAAATTCTGCCTTGAGACATGTAAAACCACAAGGTCCCACAGCTGAGTTGATGCATTCAGGGACTTCAGAAAAGAGGCTGTTACTAGCACTGTTATGGTGTTACTTTATCACGCCAGGCTGGCTGTGATCTATACCTACCAGGGCATAGAAAATCACGAGATTTTCAAGGTATCATGGTTTAGGCCCCCCCAGCAAGAAAGAACCATGTGACCACTTGCTCACTCCTCCCCTCCCCCTGTGGGATGGGGAAGAGAAAATCCAACTAAAATCTCTTGGGTGGAGACAAGGACAGGGAGGGTTCACTCACCAAAACACACTCAACTTGGGGATAAACATCAATTTATCACTAATCAGTGATAAATGTCTTCCCACGCCCAAATTACTTTGTTCCCAATTTCTTTGCCTCCTTCTCACCAGTGGCACAGGGGGACTGGGAATGGGGATTAGAGTCAGTTCAGTATGTTGTTTTCTGCTGCTTCTTCCTCTTCAGGGAGAAGGATTCCTCACAGTCTTCCCCTGCTCCAACATGGGGTCCAGCCCACGGGAAAGAGTCCTTCACGAACCCCTCTGACATGAGTCCCTCCCACGAGGTGCAGTCCATCAGGCACTGACTGCTCCAGCGCGAGATTTCCACCCACGGTCTGCTTCAGGAACAGTCACCTCTCTGGCCGCAGGGTCCTCCACGGCTGCAGGTCCACAACTGCTCCACTGTGGTCCTTCACGGGGTGCTCCTCCATGGGCTGCAGGGGGACGGCTGCCATCTCACCACAGACTGCAGAGGAACCTCCGCTCTGTCACCTCCTCCCCCCCCCCCTCACTGACCTTGGTATGTCTGCTCTGGCATTGCTCTCACGTCCCTCCTCCTCTGCCCTCAGGTCTTACAGCACTTCCTTTCCCCTTCTTGCATATGTTAATTGCAGAGGCGCAGCCATTGTCGCTGATTGACTAGCCGAGGAGACCAGCTCTAGTGCAGGTTAAGTCCGCACTGAGGAAAGGAATCACGGCAAAAAAAGGGCAGCAAAAGGCTGTTTGGGGGCATTTTTGGAGCCGGGAAAAGCAGCTAGGCTATGCTAGGGACCAGCTGCTGAGGTGGCGTGGGTCGAGCCAGCACCAGCGGTGGCAGATCGAAATGACGGACTCGGCCTTGGCCAGAGGTTGGATTGGATTTTGGAGTCGGGGGGACCGACTTGTTACAGCTTGTTACAGAAGCCACCCCTGGGGCCCCTCCTCTGCTACCAAAACACTGCCACACCGACCCAACACAGAAGGTGAGTCAAAACAGAGTTCACCACAGCCTCTAGCTGTGCAGTGTGTGCATAGTTCCAGTTAGTGGTTCTTCGCTGCCTGTAACGCATACTAGTTCAAAGTAGCTATAAATTGCTACAGAATCGGTTTGGTCATAAGTGACTCCAGAACATCCAGAGGGAGGGGAGATAGAATCTTTTGTCTTCCACCAACATCAGCACAAGGCACTTGATTGTACCAGTAGAGGGCAAAATACTGCCTCCCTGCCACTTGATTTTAATTAGGGTTTCTGCTGACCTCTCCTGGATGGAGGCATTCCATCAGCTTTAATTCTTCATTATTTTTATGTAAATATCTGATGTTGTCAATTACAGGGTTTTCCTCCTACACTGCTTAAAGCATGAAATGGCCTCTTAGGCCACACTTCCTGCCACATTTTCCCTCCTAAGCCTCAATAGCATCAAGTTGTCACAACAAATCTTTTGTAACACCAGGCTGAAAAGGTGTTTTCTGCCTTGTTTTTTCTTTTTCTTTTTTTTTTTTTAACTTTTGAGAAAGATTAAATCAGGTAACAGCTACAACAGGAGAACTACTCAACAAACCATTAACTCTTCTCTATCATGGTTCTACACTGTCTTATTAATTGATCTCAATAAGCATGGCCAGACACTGAGCAGCTGAGAAATATATTTTACTATGTCTCTCATTCGTTTCTGTTATTTTTGGCCTGTAAGCAGCACCATTAGGACAGCAAAGGCATGCAAGATCTCTTCTGAAGCATGTATATCCTTTTTTCTTTAAGGAGGGTTTAACTGAGACTGAGGTTAGAGTGTCATTAAATTAAGGCTTGGCTCTTAAAATCTTTCCCTTTTGAAAAGGCTATCAATTCCATTCCATCATCCCTGGCTCATGCCAGTGGGACAGCATATCCAGTAAAAAACAAGTGTAGGCTTTCCTTATGTTTTCACCTTATCTTATAGTGATTGGATCCTAGATCTAATGTGTGGATTTTCTCATAGTTTCTTTTCTCAAACTGGCTTCCAGTGACATAGTCTGGGGAATGGAGCTTTTGCCTCACTCAAAACAGTCAGATACTAACTTCTCCCTCTAAGCTGTTTAACCTGTTCCTGTGTCTCAGTAACCTCCAATGACACTTGAAGTGGCATGGAAGTGAAATGCAAAGCTGGATCCCTTTATGATTCCTGCTATGTACCTCTGCCCATTTCAAGTCTTCCTCTGAGCAGAGGACGACTGACAGAAGCATGGAACCTGCTCACAGGAGCCCAATAGGAGGGCACAGGGCAATTGTCAGTATAAAAGTTTAATTGCTGCACAGTGGTAAACATTCTACTTATATTTAAAATAGAAAAAAAAAAGTTATTTGTGCAACTATAAGTTAGCTAGTGTGCCTCAATAGGGTACATGGGTATGTTGCCTATGAATAAGGTATCACAGTTGTGGTTCTACTCTCTTCTAACCCCAGGTGCTCACCTACAGCTTCATGTCTGGCTTGGGACACCTTGTAGAAATTCATAAGCAGCTGAGCTTTTGTAGTTTCTGCTACAATAGACAGAAATATTGAAAATTACAAAACAGGATTCACGTATGCTGTGGACTGTAGAGTGGACTATATTATTCCAGCATGTACATGAAAATCTTTGCTATATTATGACAATAATCAGTCTAAAACTCCAACATAGACAATATTTTTGCAGTTTTGGAAAAAAATTTAAAATCCCCTGTGTACATAAATATTGTAATTGTCACAGTCACAGCTAGAACCATCTCACAGAACTACAGGATTACAGAATGTTAGGGTTTGGAAGGGACCTCGAAAGATCATCTAGTCCAACCCCCCCAGAGCAGGATCCCCTAAAGTAGGTCACACAGGAACACAACCAGGCGGGTTTTGAATGTCTCCAGAGAAGGAGACTCCATAACCTCTCTGGGCAGCCTGTTCCAGTGCTCTGTCATCCTCACAGTGAAAAACACTTTCCTCATGTTTACATAGAACCTCCTATGCTCCTGCTTGCACCCGTTGCCCCTTGTCCTATCATTGGACATCACTGAGAAGAGCCTGGCTTTATCCTTCTGACACTCACCCTTTACATATTTATAAACATTAATTAGGTCACCCCTCTGTTTCCTCCAAGCTAAAGAGACCCAGCTCCCTCAGCCTTCCCTTATAAGGGAGATGTTCCACTCCCTTCATCATCTTTGTGGCTCTGTGCTGGACTCTTTCAAGCAGTTCCCTGTCCTTCTTGAACTGAGGGGCCCAGAACTGCACACAATATTCCAGATGTGCCCTCACCAGGGCAGAGGAGAGGGGGAGAAGAACCTCTCTCAACCTACTAACCACACCCCTTCTAATGCACCCCAGGATGCCATTGGCCTTCTTGGCCACAAGGGCACATTGCTGGCTCATGGTCATCCTTCTGTCTACCAGGACCCCCAGGTCCCTTTCCCCTACACTGCTCTCCAACAGGTCAGCCCCCAACCTGTACTGGTACATGGGGTTGGTCTTTCCCAGATGCAAGACTCTACACTTGCCCTTGTTGTGTTTCATTAAATTTCTCCCCAACCAACTCTCAGCCTCTCTAGGTCTCACTGAATGGCAGCACAGCCTTCTGGTGTGTCAGCCACTCCTCCCAGTTTTGTGTCATCAGCAAACTTATAGAATCATAGAATCAAATAATAGAACAGTTAGAGTTGGAAGGAACCTTAAAGATCATTGAGTTCCAACTCCCCTGCATGAGCAGGGGCACTTCCCACTAGACCAGGTTGCTGAGAGCCCCATCCAACCTGAGCTTGAATGCCCCCAGGGACGGAGCCTCCACAACTTCTTTGGGCAACCTGTTCCAGTGTCTCACTACCCTCACACTGAAGAATTTCCTTCTGATCTCTAACCTAAATCTCTCCTCCTGCAGTTTGAAACCATTAACCCTTGTCCTATCACTATGTGCTCTTGTAAAAAGCCCCTCCCCAGACTTTCTGTAGGCCCCCTTCAGGTACTGGAAGGCTTCTATGAGGTCCTCCTGGAGCCTTCTCTTCTTCAGGCTGAACAACCCCAAGTCCCTCAGCCTTTCTTCATATGAGAGGTGCTCCAGCGCTTGGATCATTTTTGTGGCCCTTCTCTGGACATGCTCCAGCAGGTCCATGTCTTTCTTGTGATGGGGGCTCCAGAGCTGGACACAGTATTCCAGGTGAGGTCTCACCCGGGCAGAGTAGAGGGGCAGAATCACCTCTCTCGATCTGCTGGCCACACTTCTTTTGATACAGCCCAGGATGAGGTTGGCCCTCTGGGCTGCAGTTGCACATTGGTGGCTCATGTCCAGCTTTGGATCTACTAGTACCCCCAGGTCTTTTTCCACAGGGCTGCTCTCTAGTGTGTCTTCCCCCAGCCTGTATTGATGTTTCTGGTTGCCCCGGCCCAGGTGCAGAACCCTGCACTTGGTCTTGTTGAACTTCATGAGGTTCACTTGGGCCCACTTCTCCAGCTTGTCCAGGTCCCTCTGGATGGCATCCCGTCCCTCTGGCATATCAACTGCACCACCCTGCTTGGTGTCATCAGTAAACTTGCTGAGGGTGCTCTCAATGCCACTGTCAATGTCATTGATTAAGATATTAAACAACAGAGGTCCCAGTACAGACCCCTGAGGGACACCACTTGTCACTGTTCTCCATCTGGACACCGAGCCATTGACCACTACCCTCTGGGTGCAACCATCCAAACAGTTCCTTATCCACTGAACAGTCCACCCATCAAACTCATATCTCACCAATTTAGAGAGAAGGATGCTGTGGGGTACCATGTCAAAGGCCTTGCAGAAATCCAGATAGATAACATCCACTGCTTTTCCCATGTCGACAGATGTAGTTACACCATTGTAGAAAGCCACTAGGTTGGTCAGGCAGGATTTGCCCCTGGTAAAGCCATGCTGGCTGTCCTGAATCACCTTCCTGTCCTCCATGTGCCTTAGCATTTCTTCCAGGAGGATCTGTTCCATGATCTTCCCAGGCACAGAGGTCAGGCTGACAGGTCGGTAGTTCCCAGGATCATCCTTTCTACCCTTTCTAAAGATGGGTGTGACATGTCCTTTCTTCCAGTCACTGGGGACTTCATCTGACTGCCATGACTTTTCAAATATCATGGAGAGTGGCTTGGCAACTACATCCGCCAATTCCCTCAGCACTCTGGGATGCATCTCATCAGGTCCCATGGACTTATGTATCTTCAGGTTCCTCAGTTGTCTCGAAGGTGGTTTTGTGTCATCAGCAAACTTGCTGACAGTGCACTCTGTTTCCTCAGCCAGGTCGTTGATGAGTATATTGAATAGCACTGGTCCCAGTACCGACCCCTGAGGGACTCCACTAGATACAGGCCTCCAACTAGACTCTGTCCCATTGACCACAACTCTCTGACTTCTTTCCTTCAGCCAGTTCAGAATCCACCTCACTACCTGATCATCCAAACCACACTTCCTCAGTTTAGCTGCAAGGATGCTGTGGGAGACAGTGTCAAATGCTTTACTGAAATCAAGATAAACCACATCCACTGCTCTACCATCATCTGTCCACCTGGTTGTGTCCTCAGAAAAGGTTATTAGGTTGGTTAAACATTACTTCCCCTTGGTAAAACCGTGTTGACTGCTCCTAAAGACCTTCTCATCCTTGATATGCCTAGAGACAGCACTGAGGATAAGTTGTTCCATCACCTTTCCAGGAATGGAGGTGAGGCTGACTGGTCTATAGTTACCTGGGTCTTCCTTCTTGCCTTTTTTGAAGACTGGAGTGACATTTGCTTTCCTCCAGTTCTCAGGCACCTCTCCTGTTTCCCACAACTTAATAAAGATGATGGAGAGTGGCCTAGCAATGACTTCCACCAGCTACCTCAGCACCTGTGGGTGCATCCCATCAGGACCCATAGATTTCATAGAATCATAGAATCATAGAATACTAGGGGTTGGAAGGGACCTCGAAAGATCATCTAGTCCAACCCCCCCCCTGCCAGAGCAGGGTCACCTAGAGCACATCACACAGGAACGCATCCAGGTGGGTTTTGAATGTCTCCAGTGAAGGAGACTCCACAACCTCTCTGAGCAGCCTGTTCCAGTGCTCTGTCACTCTCACAGTAAAAAAATTTTTTCGGATATTCACCTTGAACCTCCTATGCTCCAATTTGCACCCATTACCCCTTGTCCTATCACTGGTCATCACTGAGAAGAGCCTAACTCCATCTCCCTGACACTCACCCCTTACATATTTGTAAACATTGATGAGGTCACCCCTCAGCCTCCTTTTTTCCAAGCTAAAGAGACCCAGCTCCCTCAGCCTTTCCTCATAAGGGAGATGTTCCACTCCCTTCATCATCTTTGTGGCTCTGTGCTGGACTCTTTCCAGCAGTTCCCTGTCCTTCTTGAACTGAGGGGCCCAGAACTGGACACAATACTCCAGATGCGGCCTCACCAATGCAGAATAGAGGGGGAGGAGAACCTCTCTTGACCTACTAACCACACCCTTTCTAATGCACCCCAGGATGCCATTGGCCTTCTTGGCCACAAGGGCACATTGCTGGCTCATGGTAATCCTCCTGTCTACCAGGACCCCCAGGTCTCTTTCACCTACACTACTCTCCAGCAGGTCAGCCCCCAACCTATACTGGGACATCGTGTTGTTCTTCCCCAAATGCAAAACTCTACACTTGCCCTTGTTGAATTTCATCATGTTTCTCCCCGCCCAACTCTCCAGCCTGTCTAAGTCTCTCTGAATGGCAGCACAGCCTTCTGGTGTGTCAGCCACTCCTCCCAGCTTAGTATCATCAGCAAACTTGCTGAGGGTACATTCTATACCCTCATCCAGGTCGTTGATGAAGATGTTGAACAACATCGGTCCCAGTACCGACCCCTGAGGGACTCCACTAGTCACACACTTCCAACCAGATTCTGCCCCATTGACTACAACTCTCTGACTCCTTCCCATCAACCAGTTCCTGATCCACCTCACTACCTGATCACCAAACCCATACCTGATCAACTTATCTACAAGGATGCTGTGGGAGACGGTGTCAAATGCCTTACTGAAATCAAGATAAACCACATCTACCGCTCTACCATCATCTATCCACCTAGTAATTTCCTCATAGAAGGCTATGAGGTTAGTCAAACATGATTTACCCTTGATAAAACCATGCTGACTGCTCTTGATGACCCCCATGTCCTTGATATGCCTAGAGATAGAGACAAGAACAAGTTGTTCCATCACCTTTCCAGGGATGGAGGTGAGGCTGACGGTCTATAGACCGTGCTCCCAAGAACGGTCTCCAGCAGTAAAGACAGAGACAAGGAAGGCATTCAGTAACTCTGCCTTCTTTGTATCTTCTGTCAGCAGGGCACCCACCTCATTCAGCAGTGGGCCTACATTGCCTCTGGTGTTAGTTTTGTCTGAAATGTATTTGAAGAAGCAGTTTCTGCTGTCCTTGGCCTCTCTTGCAAGGTTTAATTCCAAAGAGGCCTTAGCTTTCCTAGTTGCCTCCCTACATCCTCTGTCAATAGTCTCCTATTCCTCCCAAGTGGCCAGCCCCTCCTTCCATGATCTGTAGACTCTCTTCTTCCACTTGAGTTTGCCTAGCAGTTCCCTCTTTAGCCACATGGGTCTCCTATCTCCCTTTCTTTTTTTTTTTACTCCCTCGGGTGCTCTCATTTGGAGCTTGGAAGAAGTGGTCCTTGAATGTTAACCAACTATCTTGGGCCCCTTTACCTTCTAGTACTCTGTCCCATGGGATTGCCCTAGCAACTGCTTGAAAAGGCCAAAGTTGGCTCTGCTGAAGTCCAGGGTCTTGATCCTGTTTGGTATTCTGTTCCTACATCACAAGATCCTGAACTCCACCATCCCATGGTCACTGCAGCCAAGGCTGCCCTCAACCTTTACCATTCAACCAGACCCTCCTTTTATTGAGTATAAGATCCAGCAGTGCTCCTCTCCTTGTTGGCTCATCCACCATTTGCATCAAGAAGTTATCATCAATGTACTGGAGGAACCTCCTGGACTGTGAATGGCTGGCTGAGTAGGCCTTCCAGCAAATATCTGAGTAGTTAAAATCCCCCATGATAACAAGGGCCTGTAATTGCAAGGCTGCTTTCAGCTGTCTGTAGAAGGCCTCATCAACTTTCTCATCGTGATCAGGTGGCCTGTAGTAGCCACCCACACCAGAATCACCCATGCTAGCCTTCCTCTTAATTTGCACCCACAAACTCTCAACTCGCTCCTCATCCACTCCTGGACAGGATTTGTTCTCTCACGTAAAGAGCCGCTCCACTACCTCACCTTGTTGACCTGTCTTTCCTAAAAAGGACATTACCCATCCCTTCCTTCCAGTGAGCTGTCCCACCATGTCTCTGTAATTGCCACCAGATCATAACCCCTTGACCCCACACAGATTTCTAACTCCTCCTGTTTATTCCCCATGCTGCGTGCATTGGTGTACAGATGTTTCAGGGAGCAAGCTGAGCATGCTGATGGCAACCTAGGGAGGTGGGAGACCTTCTGGTCTTCATTAATACTAGAACACTGCCCCACTGGTGCAAACCCAGCTACAACCCCATCCCCGTTTAAATTTAGTTTAAAGCTCTATGAACAAGCCCTGCTAATTCTTGTCCAAGAACCCTTTTCCCCCACAAGATAAGCTTTTCCCATGTATTACCATCAGGCCCAGTGTCTCATAGAACCAGCCATGATCAAAGAATCCAAAGCCCAGCCTGTAGCACCAGTTTCAGAGCCAGGTATTTACGGACTGGATCCTTCTATTCCATCCCATGTCATCTACCGCAACTGGAAGGAGGGAAGAGAAAATATCTTGTGCCTCAGACTCTTTCACTAACCATCCCAAGGCCTTGAAGTCTCTCTTCATTCCTCTCAGACTACAGGATGCAGCTTACTCCCAGCTTGTCTGGAAGATCAGTAGTGGGTAATAGTCTGATGACTGCATCAGGTTGGGGGTTTTCCTAGTGATATCCTTGATTCAGGCTCCAGGAATACTACAGACTTCCCTATGATGAAGGTCAACCTGGCATATTGGGCCCTCTGTTCCCTTTAGGAGCGAGTCTCCAACAACTACAACTCTTCTCTTCTTCCTTGTGGAAGAGGTTGTTATATGGCTGGAAGGTCTATCTGACCATGGTAAGACCATTGATACAGGTTGCCTATCATCCACATCCCCATTAGACTGGCCATCTTCCAGCAGGGTGTCATATCTGTTCCGGATAGGACCTTCATCTCCATCCTCATTTGCTTGGCCCTCAATTTCCAGAGCCCCACACCTTTTGTATACAGGCAACTGGGAGGAGAAGAGAGGTCAGGAGGGGATTCGCCTGCCTCTCCAGGGAGGCACCTGTTTCCATTCCTCCCATCTATTAGGTCCCTTTCTTTTTCCAGGTGGCAAGAGGGTAGGGGATCTCCTGTTTCTGGTGGAGCCTGCACCTGCTGCTAATAAACCCACAGGCACACAAAACTGAGTTGTGGAATCACCCACTTTCTAAAATAAGCTTCCAAATGGCAGTGTGTTTATGTGTGTTAGCCCTTGAAAATTTCTTCCTGGGACCAATGGGTATTTCTGGTGCATTCCGCTATGGCCCATTGATTCTCAGGAGCACATTTAAAGACCTCACTAAACTTCTCTTCTGGGTATGCTCCAGAGACAATTCTCAAATGCTCACAGCTCTTCAAACACTCAAAGTAATCTGAGATCATTCTCTGTGCCTCAGTGGTGATTATTTCCATGCCATTTTGCAAGTCTGACCTACATTTTGGCTTCAGACTCCTTTTTTTTTTAGGCATAGAACTTTCTTTTTAATAGGAGAAAATAAGGGTTTATTTCTTGTCTTTTCACCCAAATACCTGCAACTTTTGCTTAGCTAGAGAAAAATATTTCAAAAGTATCTACAAAATCAGTGTTTTAGGCAGAGTTATTCAAATCAGTTGAACCTGACAGGAGAGAAGCCACTGATTCTTCTGGGAATCCATGATTTTTCCAGCGCTGTTATTAGAGTGTATGAGACAGGATCATATGGGAGAGTCCCACAGTCAACAACTGGGACTTGACAAGTGTCTGGAACACAAGTCTGATCCTAGGAAATTGAAAAGACTTTGGCATATGCCAAAGACTGAGATCTGATTACCTTTGAAGCATTGGTTTAGATAGAATTTTTAGTTCACACTGGGCTGGTTTTAGATTATACTACCTTGGCTCAGCCTTTATTTGAACAGAATTAGGGTCTCCCAATAATAGTCTTTTCTAGTGTGACCTAAGATTGAAAAATCAGTTGTAATGGGAAGTACCACTGGAAGAAAAATATAAATGTAAAAATACTAAATGAAGATTTCCTGCATGAATCTCAATGATTCACTTTCTGTATTCTATTTTATGTTATTTACAAAATTTATTTCTAGACATGATGGAAGGTACATTCATTTCCATTGTTAGTGATGTGTAAAATTTGCTTCTATCACTCACATTACCAGACACTTTTACTGTAGAAAATGGAAGGTAATTGGTACTTCAGGCAGGCCACAAATCTTTCCTGGCAGCAGTGTATCACTCACAGAACACTGATTGCAAAAATTAGTTAATTCAAGAGGAGTATTATATTCCTTGAGTCATGGCATAAATCTCTCCAAATTCTGCAGGCATTACTGCCATCAAGTTGAAAGATAGATTTATGTCAGCCTACTCGACTATGTCTGCTCCTGATTTAGATGCTACTCATTCCAACATCTCTTCTAAAGCAGGTATAATTGTCTATTAAGTCCACCAAAAGAGACTTTAAATGGCAAGATTCAATAATATTGGGCTCCTCTGTTGCTTTTATTTACAGATGATCTTAAGGTTGTAAATCCTAAGCTGCATGGTGTTTCCTACTTCACTACCTTTGTGAATGAAAACTTACAAGAATGCAGTGTTTATGCATTGATGAGAACTTGTCTTTCTGTGCGTTTGGGATGTTCTTCATTATTAGTGTTAAGGAAATGAGGTGTAGAGTCCCAAAATGAGTAACTGTCTGAAACAGCCACCCTGACAAACTGGACATTGTGCTCGGGTGGGGTGCTTATTTTATAAGCCACTGAACACTGTCCTTGCAAGGGGAGCCCCTCCTTTGGCAGCCACCCTGATAAATGGGACACTGTCCTTACTTGATAAGGAGCAGTGGCTGGCAAGAGGAGCCCCGTGGAGGCACAGTGCCATCTTGTGAAAGACCACTGTCCTTTTTAAGGACAGAGCACATGTGTGAAAATAAAGGTCATTGCTTGGTCAACCCAAATGGGGGGGCCAAGTGATCACCTGGACCCCCGTGCCCCACCGACTCATTTCCAGAACATTCCCAAATCCAACACTGAGTCTACACAAAGTAGGCCGAGCCTCACCAGGAGAGGTGGTGCCAGGTGCCATAAAAGAGGCACTAGAGATGCTCGGGGCACACGCCCACCATCCAAGGACCACAGCGTCATGCCAAGGTTGTCGCTGGATCCAAGGGTGGTAATATCTTTCCTATCCCCTCTTTCTTCATCTGTCTCTCTCTTCATCTCTTTATCTGTCTCTGTGTTTCTCTCTCTCTCTCTCTTTCTATGCTCCCCCTCTCCATTTCTAACCTTATTCTCAGCACATAGGGGTAACATTATTTCTAATTTTGCCAAGTTTTTTCCAGTTGTAACCTGTTGTTTTGAGAGGACCATTTTGCTAAGTTCTGTTGGTTGTAACCTGTTGCTTTGAGAGTGATACTGTTGTGTGTTTACTTTTGACAAGCTTTATAATCTTACTCAATTCCAGGTGAAGTAATATTTTGTATAAGCCTCCTAGGTAAAGGTCTTACTCTTAGAGTACCGTGTAGAGAATTCCAGGGGTTAGTCTCACAGATTGGGTTGCTAAAAGAGATTAAATAAGAGAGGAGGATTGGATCCAGCTGCACCTAGGCTCCTCTCTGAGAAGGAGTTTAGAAAGCACAGCTGTGAGCACAAGCAAATAGGTACAGTCTGGTTTAGGGGGCTAGGCTAAATTGAATTAATGGTGTTAACAGCACAACTGTATGAGGGAAGAAGGTTTTCTGGTACCCTGAGAAAGCTCAGTTTGTTTTGTAGAAGGTGACTGATCTGATTTGCTGCTAGCTCAAAGGGTAACAATTCTGTGATTCAAACTGTGTCACTGGTGTGATGGGGCAGCCATCAATTAAATTTTCCAAGTTCTGCTTGTTTAAAGAAAGTAACATGCCAGAGGTGATGACAGTAGAGTGAAGTTTTTTGGGGTTTTTTTGGTAACACAGTACTCCGGAATAGCTTTGCCGTCCTTTTATAGAGAAAGAAAACTGTTTTCATTGTTAAAGTTATGGGTTTACTGCTTTGCTATGAATTTTGTCAGAATGTTGAGAAAATGCATTTTCAAGAAAAGTGATTTTTTTGCACAGCAAAAAACAGTCTTTGTTAAAAGAAACCATCACAGTTGGCAAAATTCAGAATTTACCCTCTTCACGGAGTCAGAAAATGCTTATTCTTTGGGACAACTGGTTTTTTTCACTGAACTGGAACTCAGAACAAGAGAACTGAGAGCAAGCTGAAGATGGGAGATGCCTCTCATATAGTATTGCAAAGTGAGGAATGACCAAGATTTCAGATTTTGGACTGAAGGAGATTCCCATCACGACCTGTTTCCTGCTAGCACAGGAAATATAATCGCATCCATTCCCATAAAAACATCCATCTAGGGAGGTGCAGTTATGAACATGAAAGGTACAACTAAGAATTTTGTCTTTTTCTAGTCAAAGTCATATCTGAAGTAAATGTGCAGGGAGATTAATGAGATAATTCTTTGTTGTAATTTTTTTTTTCCCAGTAAAAAACAGTGCAGTAGCCACAGGAATTGCACCTCAATGAAAGAGGCTCTTGCATGAGTCAGTTGAATGGGTTGTTGTGTAGAGGTTCATCTTAAGCAATGCAAACATGTTGATACAACATAGATGAACGAAGTGGATGTTTTCAAACTCTTAGCTATTTGATGACAACTGATTAAGAAAAGCCTCTGCAGAAAAAAAAAAGAGAGCAACTATAATCACCATTACACCTAAAACCTGCAAACCTATGGAGAATAACTGGAAAATAATTTAGTATGTTATTCTTGAAAAAAAAATATTAATGAGTAGCCTGAAAATAGTTCTGATAACAGGTGTTCTGAAAATTTTTCCATTAGTTTTCCATTAATTCTGGTAAAATAGGCGTTTGTGCAGCTGTAGTATTGAACTGCACAGAGTACTGCATGCTGTAAGAGATGTGTGAGTGAAGCGTATGAGAGAATATAAAAAAAATGTTGAAAAGCCACAAATATGCAAATTAGTACAGCTAGTGAGATATTCTAGTCATTTTAGGGAGGTAACTGAGGCACCGATCAGATAATAAATTGCAAGACCCTAAGCTAAAAGGCAAGGAAATGCTGAAGGCAGAAATCAGCGCAGCAAATTGTGCTGCTTGCGACAAATGCCACAAGCTGAAGAGCTGCCTCATACTGGGAAAAATGAGGCAAATGCAATAACAGCTCATAGTAAATTGTGCTAATTGATGCCCACGGTATGAACAAAGAAGGGCAACAGTATCACTGAAGATAAGGAAACTCAGAGAAGTAATGGACAGTTTTGGACAAGCTGGAAATCAGTGCTCAAGTCAACATGATCACAAAAAATATTAGCATTGTAGGAGAAACACTGATAGTATCAGATAAATAGGCAAAACTGAAGGTTTTTCTTATATTCAGGCTTGCTATAGTTAGGCCCTTTGAGGAAGCATATGAAATAAATGCATGGGTAAATAACAAATGTTTGAAGTTGCAGCTCCTAAAACTACATGGAATAAAATGTACAATTCATTAAAATTTGCAACTTTTTGGAAAGCAGGAATCTCAAACAACAGAAGTAAATATCAGAAATGTGTTCCAGGATATAGGGAAGCTTTCTAAAGACAACAGAAGTGGAAAAGCCTATTTCCAAGACCCTTGGAAAATTCTGGTCTCTCAAAAACCAACGCAAAAATAAAAATGGAGGCCACTTCCCTCAGAGTCAGGGACCAAGCAAGGGAACGAAAAGAGATGCATTACTCATCAGTCACTGCAGACAAAAGAATTAGTGCTTCCTCCTTATATATTCACTCCAGATAACAAACTAAATATATTTAGATGAAAATGTTTTCAATGAGTTAAACAAGGATATTCTAAAATATCATCACTGGTATATGCATCAAACCTGGAAAAATATTTGGTATCAGCAGAGTTTGGCGAATAACCTTAAGAAAGAGAGCACGCTTTCTCATTAGCAAATGCTGTTTCTGCAGACTGGCTTCTGGGCACCTGACTTTTTTCACTGGAGAATTAAATACATCTTTGATAGCATAGAGGGTAAGATCTGTGGAAATGCTGTAGAAGAACATGACCACAGGCTCCATGTAGCTTTGAAAAGCTGGAAAAACATAAACAAAAGTGTAAATTATATGTATTACAAATAACATTCCTAGAAGCAAGTCGCTCAAGCAGAACAGATAAGCATAAAGTTTCTACCAGCATTCTTGTCCTGATAGATAAAATACGACCCCTATGATTTTTTTTATGATTCCTAGACATGGTCGTTAGCAGTGTAGGGAAATTAACACCAATTGTAGATGCTCAAACACAGGCCTTTGAGTACTCTGGTGCAAGTATGATCACAGGATGCAAAGATGTCCTTAGGAAGTGTGAGACTAAGCTGGTTATGACACGAATGGCAATATGGTCAGAATTGGAGACTAGTATTACATCATTGAGTATCTCATACTTAATCCATGAGTATGAGTTTTGTGTCTGGTCACAGAGATCCGTGTTAACTGAAGCTCCATAAACCACTTACTGTGATTGGCAGAGAGCAGCCTGACAACAACAGAGATCAGTTTTAAACACATACATACATTCTCTAAATAGTATATAAAGGTGGGATGTACTTTGTAGCTAAAGTACAGAAGATGAGAAGAGCAAAGTTCCAACCTAGATTGTAGGAGTATCAATCTTCCTTTCAAAGACCACTATGCTGTCTGGGACAAAATAAGAAATAAGACTGCCAATGCTAATGCTGAGAATGGGGACAGAACTAGATGTAACAAATTCCTAGCAGTGTGAAATGTGGAGAACATTCTGAGCCTTCTTCACTTGCTCAGGGGGAATTTTGAGGACAAGGATGTGATCATTAAAATGCTACACAAAAACATTGAAAAAGTTGCAAAAAGATCATCTGAGGACCAGAAAGTGAACAGAAGAACAGCAAAACCTAGGAAGCTTTGAAGCATTGTCACCTGCAAAACCACAAGGGGAATCCAGCAAAATTTCCATACTGATAGCATAAGAAAAATATGGTCCTTGAAGCAGAACAGGTTCTAAAGGCTATTTTAGTTTCTGTGAAGTGGCCTTTGCAGAATGTGTTACAGTTAAACAGGTGCTTATGCATATCCAGTTTCACTAGAGTTGACATACCTCAATCAGTACTGTTTTACAATTGGGTGATAATTTATTCAGCAGTGAAGGTAAGCATTCTGCAATTAGATATATGTATAAAAGTATTACTGCTAAACTGTATTATCTCCAGTCCAATGATTTGATGGAAGACAGTGTCAAAATATTAAGTATGTACACAAAGATTGCCAAGTCAAGGTGGCTGAACTACAGGACATCTCTTCTAAAATGGATCTCTCTGCTATCAGCTGATTTAGACACCAATGAGAAATCTGCAGATTCATATAGATGCAATATCTGTCTGAACTTTGTTAGGTACTGGGCTTTTTTCTAGATTGAGAATTCAATGTTAATGAAAGACAATATTATAAATATGATTATCAACTGCAATGAAGTTTGGACAGATGACCCAAGAAAGATCTCATGAAAGAGCCAAGTTTAGCGAGTGGCAAACATGTTGTGCAGAAGCTCACACTGAAAATTTAAAACTGACCAAACCCAAACACCATGCAGATCCCTGTAAGAAATATAATAGTGATGTTTTTTCTCCACTTTGTGTCTTTGTATAACAAAATTGTCCATACAGGCTGACAAATGGTAAGGGTGTTAAGCATAGAAAGTATAGACTGAGAAGCCTCTTGATTTATGTGGTCTGTCTATGCAGGCACAAGTGAATTCTTGTCTGACAGGATTATTTTGTGTCAGGTTCAATTTTTACTGGTTTACATGAGCTAATCTTTGAGATGTGGTTCTGTCCTATTAATTCCACTACCCTGTCATGGTTTGACTCAGGATCAGCAATTAAACCAACGACAACAGTGCTCTCGATTTCTGCCCCCTGCCCCCCAGGTAGGGAAGGAGAGAGAGAATTATGGAGAGAGACTTTCTGGATTGAAAACTAAACTAGACAGCTTTAATTAAACACTAATGACAAAAGAAAATATGTGCAATTATATACAAGTATGTGCAGGAATGTGCAAAACCCTATTGCCTCCCCCCACCCCCAGAAACTCCCCCGGCATCTCCTGAGCTGTGAGCAGCCCTGAAAAGTTCTGGAGCACTGCCAGAGATGATGGCAGAGCACAGAGGAGCTGAGGGGAGAGTTATGAGGGTCAGGAATGCACGAGCCTGGGGATCAATGGTGATGGATACACGGAGTCCTCCCCAGACACTGGCCATGGGCAGAAGAGAAGGGAAGAAGCAGGAAGGAAGTTGTCTTCTGTGATCTCTGACCTTCCTCTGCGCTTACGTAGATCTATGGAATGGAATACCTTTGGTCAGTTCTGCTGTCTGTCTAGTCCAGCCCCCCTGGGGGGGCAGGGGGGTTATAGAGACAACTCCCCTGCTCTCAGTAGCATCGGTAGCGGCAGATTCACTGGGTAGAACAAACTGACCTTCGCATCTCAGCAGAAACATAAACATTCCAGTGTTATCAGTCCACTAGCTGGAACACTTGCTGCTAGTTAAGAGAGCTTACTGAAGGAAAAAAAATCAGTAAAAGGAAAATTGGCTTCATCCTGGCTCAAACAGTACATACCCCAAATGACTTGCTGGTCTTAGCCTAAATTCCAACTGCTCAGTCCCAGTTTCATCATTGTGCCCTCCCCCAGTGTGCAGATTCTTGAATCCTGCAGAGATACTTCCAGCTCCTTCCTGTAACTTGCTTAGATGCTGTTAGTACTGAATATGAATCCTCCAAGAAACAGCAGCCTCTGTGCTACTTTAGACAGAGACTGCGTTTTAGTTTCCTCAGGGCAGAAGAGGAATGGTTGATTGCAATTGCATTGGCAGATGCCTTTCTCTCTCTGCTTTGAGGCTTTTCTGTGGCTGTGGCTCAGTGAAGTGAGAGAAATGCCTTCTCCAACATGCACATTTTTCCAGTGGCTCAGATGAAGCCATTGAGCAAACACTTTCTTCAGGGTAAATAGTGTCTTCACAAATACACGTCAGGTTTTGTTCTCTTTCATGTGCAGAAACTAAAGATGAAGTGACAGACTGGGTAGACATTCAAAATGTGCTGACTTTCTCTGCAAACAGGAACACTACAGAGCTAGTGCACAGCATGTTCATTCTTTTACCCTTCTCTAATGTATTGCATCATAAAATATATTGAACTTTGGATGTTGTTTCCTTCCCTAAGGGTAAAAAAAAAATTAACATTCATTAATTACTTCAGCAAACTAGAAGGCAGAGTTCAATGGAGTGTGAGATGAGAGCTGTTTAGGGCAGATAGCAAAGAAAACTGCTGTACCAAGATGAAGCTGAAGAGTTCTTCAGGACTTACAGACTTTTCTACAGTAGTGCCTTCATGTGCAGCAGAAAACGATTTTAACAGAAGACACATTCTACTGTTAAACAAATCCTGTTGATCAAGGGCAAAAATAAATTATTAGGGGATTCCTAAAGCATCACCAGATTGTGCTAAGGAATTCTTCTTGGTGTATAGATGCCCGGTTAGCTCCCTACCCCCTGTTATAATCAAGGCTGGGAGAGGCATACCTCATTAACCTGAAGAAACTAATAAGAAGCAGCAGAAAGGAAAAAGCCCCAAGGCTGATTAACTTTCAATGATTACAGCTTTCCTGGTAAGAGTAAAATTAGAAAGATGAAAATGCAATTAAAATCCTAGCCACACCAGAAAGTTGGACCGTTTGCTTTGAATTTTTCCATTAACTTTGTTATTCAATCAATATAGTTTGTATCAACTTAAATTAACCCTGATGACACTATTTATTCCCTGCCTGAAGACTAGCAAATCTTGCGTTATCCTTATTACGCATGTACCAGTTTGCTACCCCTTTCTATTCCACTTCCTACCCCTTGTGGTCCATAGTAATGGACAAAACATTATAAGCTCAGTCTGAGGAAGGTTCAGGAAATACAGTGGCAGTAACAGAGAAGCTTGGTCTGTGTTCTTATGCTGACAGTCAGTAGGAGCAATTAGGCAGTAACAGCCCTCAAGTTCAGCCCTGCTATGACAGCATTTCAGTAGTTGCTACAAGGTGTGGTGAAATAGTTTTTGGGTTTTGGGGAACTGGGTGTGTTTGTAATTTATGTTTATATTGATTGATCCACTACCTGCTCTAAGAAGAAGAGGTAGCTCCCCTTGATATTTTGAAGTATGTTATTTGTTTGGCTGTTTGTTCCATACAGGCAGATAAGACAGTCATGGCAACAGTTCATACTTCAGGTTGGAGAGAGCTGATTAGGAGGCCATAGTGCCATAACTTGGGTCCAGAGAAATTTCACTACTATAAGTAGGCTGAAATGATGATCTCCTATGTTGTTTGAGCAACAGCAAATGTGGATTAGACCATGTGTGATATAACATCATATACATATGCACTTAGTGTCTTCCTAAATGTAGTAGTATTCACAACCAACCTACTGTTCAACCATCCCACCCTTTTTAATCCTTGGCATCATGAAAACAAAAGTTTAAAGAGAAAATTTCTCATTATTTGGTTAGAGTTTTTTTGTTTGGTTTGGGGGGTTTATTTAAGTTATTTTAACATTAGTAGCAATTTTTTTGCATCATGTAAGCCTTTGATAATGATCCAATACCTTTCTTTTTTTCTGAAAAAAAGATCTCAAAGCTATAAATATACTTTATTCCAGAATTTACTTGCCACTGTTTTTCACTGCATGGACTTAAAAAGCGAGGCAGCATGTTAAGATTACAATGACCTTGCATAGCCTGTTTAGTATAAGCTACCAAGGCTGAACCTTGAAAAGCTGAATGACATTTTGTCAATCTGTGGAGCTGAGCAGATTTATCACAGAGTAACAGGTTGGTATTGCACTGCAGTATTGGTCTCATGATATTCCTTAACCAAATCATAGTGTGATAGCCTTGTTTGTCTGCATGACTCTGCTACCAGACTTAAGGATGTGGCTTTTAGATTCATACCTTTTTGTTTCTGTTTCTTCCCTGTGCTTCCCTGTGAGGGTGTATGTGCTCATGCTGCTGTTGCTGCTCTGCACATAGTGAAGGAGTTATATGAACATCTCTCAGCTGCAAGTACAGGGCTCACCAAAGGTATTGCAAAAGCTTCTTGACAGGGGTGAGTGCATGGTGAGTGCATACCACACTTTGACAGTAGACATAAACATAAATGTACTGGTGGCTGAGGTTGATTAGAAGCTATGATTTTTGTCATGGTTTGTTCTTCATCTTCTAGTCTTTTGATATAACCTTCTGATCAGATACTTCTGCTACCTAGCTACATGAATGAAGATTCTCTAACCTCTAATGGGGTGTGGTTTAAGATTGATTAAGCTATACTCATGATGGTAGCCATAATTATTAGCCATGTCTTTTTAGGCTGAAACATCTTGTGTTGTATCTTGGCTATGAAAATAGTCACATATCCTAAGCCGGATATATTTCATATTCAGACAAAATACAAAGTAACTGTCAGAATATACATCTTTTGGAATATAAAATCGGAAAATGACCAGCTGACCAATTAATATTATGTTTTGTCTAAAGGGTCAAAGTACATGTGAGTAGAAATAGCAACAAGGGGATGTCATATTATTAATAAGGGAATATTTGTTGGACAGGAGATAATTGGAAGCAAATAGTAAGGGATTTGCTGTTAATTATTTCTAGGGAACCTCTTAGTATTCAATAAATATTCTTAAGAGTTTTATAAATCCAAAAGCTAATGCTATGACCTGGGAAGGCCTGCTGTACGAATTTATTCATGTGATTTACATAAGGCTAGAGTAACACCATAGTTTGAGACCCTCTGCTCTGGTTGTGAAACTCCTCTTTTTTTAAGGGGACACATATTGAGTGTGCAGCGCATAAATACCAAGTGCAAAACAAAGTTTGAGGAAACTTCCTTTAAATAATCCCACAACAGTGAATGACGGTGATTATTTAAATAATTAACTCCAGTTTCTCCCAAGCACTCAAACAGCTTAATAAACTATCAAATTAGTAATTATGTGTTGTAGCATAGTTCAGCTGAAAAAAATGAGGGAAATCATTAGCAGCATTATAAAAGCAAACTGCTCTTCCATATTGTTTTCTTATGGCTATTCCATTACATTAATCTTGCATATGCTGTAACCAGAATATCACAGGAATAAAAATGGGAAAATTTTTCTTAAAATTGTTCATATTGCTCAATGTATCATTAATACTTCCTTAAATAATCCTACTGGTTACCTGACATCTTTTCTCTGGGAAGTTGACTTCACATCCAGAAGCCTTCACTGTCAGGAAGCATTCTTTGGGTATTCAATCTCAGTTTTTCTCTACCTTAGAGAAGAAGTTTTTGCAAACACTTCTTATTCTGGAGAAAAGCAACTCAAACCATTAGATTGATTGAATTTCATTTGCTAATTAGACTAATCTTTAAGGAGACTTCTTGTTTGTTTTCGGTTTTCATCTACCATTTGTGTCTTTGCTTGTGCAAATGTAATTCAGCACTCAATAATAAATTGTTGAAAGTACATCAGTTTTACTGAGAATTAATCAACGGTTTACCATATTTTCCCCTTAGCGTATACAATTTAGTCATTGTGATGCTGCAAATCATATCTGCCTTCCAAAGTTCTGTTTGCAGTACAGAAGCAGCACGTGGATGAAATGGTTTAATTAGTCAACTATATTAAAGGTAAAGCTTACAAAGGGTCTAACTGTGCACTGTTGGAAGAAAAGGAAAAAGGAGAAATGCTGTTAGTGGGCATATTTTATTTTGTCTCTGCAACTCTATCACACTGCCCAGCTGCTGAAGTTCTGTCTCAGTTATTGTTGACCTGAATTAAAGTGTTTTTTTAGCATTAGGTATAAAGAAGCAGTGTCTGGAGGCAGTGCCTCATATAAATGTTTGCACAGATCTCAGAATGTCTGATGTACTGACTAAGAATATGGCATAGAAAAAGTAGATTTTTAATTTGAAGCACATTAAGTTAACTCTGTGCCATGTGTGCAGAGCTGCTTCAGATAGCCCTGTACAGTGAGGTATGAGTGGTTCTGCTGCAGACAGTTGAAAACACTGCTGTGATATTTTACTATACCTTTTCCCAAACCACAGAAGGTGACATGTCATGTGCTGCACAACCAGTTTTGGTGATGTCATTTAAAACAAAACCAAAGGTGATGTTTATTACTTTTTAATGCTGTATTTAAAACAAAACGTCTGATCAGTACTTCTCAACTTTTCTGTAGCCATATGCTCCAGTTTTGGTTATAGTTTAGTGTGTGACAAAGTTAGAACTAGAAAGAAGTTTGTGAAGTCAAAAAATCTTGCTTACTGTGATTTGGACATTGCAGACTATGTGGTCACAATGAATCAGTACCCAGGAATGCTGATCTCCCTGCACTGTCTTTGTGGTTCTGCCAGTATTTCCGATGTTTTCAGAAACCTGAACTGAATATTGTAAGACTGAGATGTACTGCAGTATAGGATTAAAACCACATTAAGGTTGACTTACTGAATTATTAAGCCTTAAATCATGTGGTATTGCAGGACTTGCATCTATTATTTTGGTTCTTCACCCCTTACTGTGTAAAAGCATTTTTGGAGAATCTCTGGGGACAGAAAATCTGGGTCAATTTGAATTTACCAGAAGCCCTCTCCTGGGCATCTTATTGGAAACTAACTTCCAGATCACTTTCTACATCAACAAGGTTAACAGACCCTGAGTAGAGATGATAGGAGGTTGACCCATGAGTTGAAGAGAAGGGTAGGGAGGACAGAGTCTGTTACATCTCATGGTGATTTTAAAAAATTTTTCATTTTGTTAACCTGCAGGGGATTGTTTCCACAGTGATAAGAATTTGATTGTTACCAGTATCTTGCATACTTATTTTTTCATTACATCTGTAATAATAAATAGATGTAATTACCAAGGAGTGATATTCTAATACCCATGTACGTAGTGTGTGACCATCACCAGAAGAGATTATGTCAAGCAGGACATTATAGGAATAGGATGTACATTTCAAAACATGAAATAATTTTGTCTGTCTAATTGGAGGCAATGGTTACACCATGCAGAGAAGAAGGTATCTGATTACATCCATAAATGTCAGCTGTAACACAGTAGGTTATTGATTTTCTGACAGATTTTCTTTACTCAGGAGAGTGAATGATACTACAAGAATATTTAGGTGAAAAATCTTTGTGCCCATCCCTCCAACAGTTTGGTTATCTCTTGCATGCTTTAAAGAACCTGATTTACTATGAACTAGAAGGTGGCATTCTGCTGTAGCTCAACAATCCCATGCAATATTTATGAGTAATTCATTTTTCCATGCCAATGGTTTTTTAATTTGTCCTGCTAAATTTCTCCAGTGTTTACACAACACTCTCATTGATGTTTAGAATAATATTACGTACATTGACTGTTTCCAAAGCCTTTGGCTGCTATCTTGCACACCAGTTATTTACAAGATTATAAACAAATCAAGGCCTAAAGAGCAAATAGTGAGTATTATTCTGAAACTCAGGTGCTTGCTAGAACTCTCTTGTTATTTAATGCTTTTTCTGTTTGTTTGCAATTTGTACTTAGAAATGGACATCGAATGTGCATGTTGCAAATACCATTCTGAAGAAATCTAAGGATACGGGATTCTGGACTCAAGTGGAAAAGCGTAGTGCCTTTGGACATCCTTTGGCTGTAGCAGTATTCCATCCCTACATGTTTGGAATAAGAAACAGGTGTGATGTGCTAAACTTGATGAACTGATCTATATAAAACATCACAGCTTCTGCAATTAATTACAGTGGCAAAGCAAATGATCTTTAGTGCTATATACTGCTGATTGCTGGTGAGTAATAGTGGCTTATGAACAATTGGTGTCAGTAATTAATAATGAGTAACAAACAGCAATTAATTTCTGGTGGCAATCAATGATGATTCATCCATGACTTATTGCTGGACCATGGTCAGTAATTGCTTGAAACAGATTCACAAATGATCAGTTTGTGGGAACGTTGTGGGAGTGCATTTCATTGATAGATGGTTGTTGCCCTACACTGACTGATTGCTAGTGAGTATCATTCTACCATTGCCAGAGATTATTAAGGATTGTTATTGACTTCCAGAGGCAGGCTGTGCAAAATACCCGCTAATAAGCATAAGTAAACAGCAAGGTAGAAGGCCAAACCACAAAAGGGCAGAAAAGCAGTCATGGCACATCTGTCTACTTTGTGGAGGTCTCTGTCAAGCAATGTCAGGCTTCCTGCTAATGACATTAGGAGTAGGAGTCAGGATGGATGGGGAGGCAGTTGATGCATCCTGGGGAAGAGATGTCTTCCTCAAAAACAAAACAAAAAAACCAAGAAAAATCCCTCACCCTAAAAATCCTATTTTCTGTTGACATCAAAAGCAGCAAGTCTGCACTTGCTGATGGGCAGTGTCTGCCTCTTGCCTTTGCCCTTCTCATGTACTCCATTTCAGGGTGATAAACTTCAAATTTTCCTGTCCTGTTAAGAAGTCTTGAACTGGATCTGGATGATATCTTTTCATAGAATCATAGAATAATTTGTGTTGGAAGGCACCTTTAAAGGTCATGTAGTCCAACCTCCCTGCAGTGAGCAGGGACATCTTCAACTAGGTCAGATTGCTCAGAGCCCCATCCAACCTGACCTTGAATGTTTCCAGGGATGGGGTTGACATGGAGGTACTCACAAAATAGACCAGGCAGGCACCCAAAAGGAGATTTATACTAACCCAAATTACTTGTTACTCTGACAAACAATAGTAAACCACAAGTCCAGATGCCAGATGGGAATAATACTACACAACCAACTTAAAAATTCCTAAGTATTCATGAACAATCCTTTTGTATGATGACCCAAACTACACAATCACTCATCAGTAAGATGAGGGCTCTCAGTCGCAGGGAAGTGACCTGGGGTGGCGTCCCAATCCAAGGGGAGAGATCTGCTGCTCCAAGGAGGACCGATTTAAAACACCTCACCGCTGGGGCTCATTTATACCCTCATGGAGCCTGACCTGTGGTCAGTTCTGATTGGATGGGGCCCATCTGCTGGGGACTGTGGCCCTGGCAACAGCCACCATAAGTGTGCAAAACAGAAGGTAAGTGCATGAAAAAATGTAATCAGGTTTCAACAGCGAGAAAGCTCTGGTCTTTGTCAGGTGTTTGGCAGGGCAGGTACATCTGCCACAGAGACATATACCACCTACTTGGGAAACCTGTTTCAGTGTTTCACCACTCATTGTAAAAACTTTCTTCTTATTTCCAGTCTGAATCTACCCTCTTTTAGTTTAAAACCATTACCCCTTGTTCTGTCGCTACAAACCCTACTAAAATGTCTGCCCCACTCTTTCTTACAAGCCCACTTTAAGTACTGAAAGGCCACAATAAGGTCTCCCTGAAGCCTTTTCTTGTCCAGGCTGAACAACCCCAGCTCTTTCAGCCTTTCCTCATAGGAGAGATGTTCCATCCTTATGGTAATTTTTGTGGTCCTCCTCTGAATCCACTTCAACAGATCCATGTCTTTCGTGAGCTGAGCACTCCAGAACTGGACACGGTGTTCCAGGTGGGGTCTCACAAGAGCAGAGTAGAAGGGGAGAATCACCTCTCTTCACCTGCTGACCACGCTTCTTTTGATGCAGCCTAGGATATGGTTGGCTTTCTGGGCTGTGAGTGCATATTATTGTCTCATGTCCAGCTTCTCATCCACCAGTACTACCAAGTCCTTCTCCACAGGGCACTCTCAATCCCTTAATCATCCAGCCTGTATTCATACCACAGGTTGCCCTGACCCAGGTGCAGGAATTTGGCCTTATTGAACCTCATGAAGTTCACATAGGCCCACTTTTTGTGCTTTTCTAGGTCCCCCTGGATGGCATCCTGTCAGGAATGTCACCTGTACCACTCAGCTTGGTGTCATCTGCTAATTTCCTGAAGCTGCTCTTGATTCTACTGTCTATGTCACTGATGAAGATATTAAACATACTGGATCCAATATGGACCCCTGAGGGACACCACTCCTCACTGATCTCCATCCAGACACTGAACCATTGACCACTTCTCTCTGGATGCAACTGTCCAGGCAATTCCTTATCCACTGAATGCTCCACCCATCAAATCCATATCTCCACTTTAGAGAGAAGGATTTTGTGGAGGACCATGCCAAAGGCCTCACAGAAGTCCAGAGAGATGACACCCATAGCTCTTCCCTTGTCCTCTGATGTAGTTGCTCCACCATAGAAGGCCACTAGGTTGGTCAGGCAAGATTTGCCCCTAGTGAAGCCATGCTGATATCTCAAATCACCTCCCTGTCCTCCATGTACCTCCATTTAGTCAATGAAAAACACCTAGTAGGGTTAACTAACAATGATAAAATCACTGCTTCCCTTTCCATTTATGGAGGTGATCCAGCTAGTCTTGGATTTTTGGGGAAAACTCACAAAAATTCAGGGCCAGATTTAAAGGATTTAGCAACCAACTCTTGGTCTTCCTACTTAGACTATTAGTACTGTTCAGAACATACTTTGATCAGAGACAGTTGCTGCCTGCTGACTTGTTAAACTTTGAGCTTGCATATTATTGGGTCCCCTAATACAAACCAAAAGCTACAATCAAGAGGTAGGAAAGGGGTGGGCTGAGACAGGTGAAGTCTCACCCTAGTGAGACTTCAAATAAAATCTCACCGTGACAGCAGTGTCAGGGCTTGCAAGGCCATGAGAATAACAGCAAGAGAGCAGCAGTATGAGAACAACAGAGAGAACACTGCCACAGAGGCCATATCAGCCAAGGTGAAAGGATTCAGAGCTGCAAGTGGAAGGCAAGCTACAGAACTGCAGATAGGTGGCCCTTACCATTATGAAAGCCAAGTCACCTAAGGCACTGTGAAAGAATGTAAGTTTTAAGTTTTAAGGTTATCTCTTCATTGTGACCACTTATTACCTCTGTCTGAGCAGCCAAAATATGGTTGGCTAACCAGCATTTGAGAGCAAGGTACAGTTCAAATTACTCCCTCTGTCCTTGTTTTCCTGAGTACATTTTCCATAGTTATTTGAGATTTTTGAGGGCTTTGTTTTTTTCCTCACAGCTGTTGTTAACTTGCCTGTCAACAGGGAAAATACTTGGAAAGGCATTGAATGTATATCAGAATTTCAAGGGTATTTTGCATGCTTCTTTACTCCAGAGCAGGTAGATAACAGCTAAAGTTAAAAATAAACAACATAGACCCACTCTCTAATCCTTGTGCATATCTGACAAGCTATCTAGAGATTAAAGTGCTTTCAAACTTGAATATTGAGATGGCTTGGGCTGAAATGCAGGAAGAGCTGAAAGTAAGATCAGCAGAGAATATAAACCTTAAGTCACATCTTAAATGGAACATAATATATCAAAGTGCTGAATTCAAAATAGAATGTAGATAGGATTTAGGTACCTAAGTCCAAAAGCCTGAATCCACAGATCCTGCCCTACAGCTTAAGTGCCTGAGAGTTTTTTGATTTCTCAGTTTTCACCAGTAAAGTTGCTTTTTCAAATAGTTTGATTTTAAAAAACAGACATGGTGGCTCAGGGGTTCTATTTTCACTTTGCAATTGGGAACATATTATCCTGATGAGATTCCTTTTGAGCAGAGGGAAGCCCACTCAAGACCCCTTATAGGGTTTTAAGTGCATTACTTTGACACTTCTTAGTAGAACATGAATCAGAAGTTGAATGCTGCACTTCTAAGGATTCAGACACAAAAACAAGACAAAGATTTTATTATTCACAGCCGCCCATCTGTTGCCTGCAGACTTAGAAGGACAGAATGGGGCTAGCTGGCTCAACAGATATTTTGCTTCTCAGTGAATCCATTACTGTTTAGATCACTAAAATGTAGACAATAACTTTTCTGTCATTCTGTTGTTTGGGGGAAAAAAAATCACTAAGCTGTAGTTTGCAATTTATTAATTCAGAACTTTTGAGTTACAGTTTCAAGTGTCTCACTCTTTGCAACCAGCAGATACAGAAGAATGTAGCTACAGCCCAAAATAGTATTTGTGTGCAAACATTCATGGTTCTCAGTTCAAAGAAACAACAGAACCTCTTTGCAGGGTCCAAAAAAATCTGAACTGTCACATAGTCATATCTATAAAATGGTTGTGCTACTTGTTTTGTAAAGGAAGATTATTCTTTGAGGAGTTCTGAACTAGCAACCACATTTGTTTTGAGGATAACGCCACCTGAATGTCTTCCCTGGAAAAATTCTCTAGACTTACAGGAGCAAATAAGATGTGGACGGGAATTGTGTTAAAAATATTTATATAAAACTGTTAGTTGATCTACAGTTGATGTCAGGCCAGATGTAGGCCCTGGTAAGTTTCCAGGCTGAAGTTAAGCTACCAAGCAGAGATTGACAGTAATTTAGGAATAATTTAATATTCTTCATTTTAAAAAGGGCCTTATTTTCAGATTTAAAATATGGTTTACATTGACCTTCCTTGTCATGGTAAAGTGTCTCATCTCATGTTGTCATTTTCATTGTAACAAATGTTTTCACACTGTGCCTATGCCTTTTACTAAATCTGAATTGCACATGGGAAAAAAATGGTTAGGAGAGTTTATGGAAGTAAAACATGAGTAGGCAAGTAAGTTCCAAAGGGTGTGATGGATATAGGTTCATACATAGAAGTCAATATGGGAAATGGGTCCCTTGCAGCATCACAGTGCAGAGGGGTAAAATTTGTCAAACCCCGTACAGGAGAGGAAAGGAAGCAGCTCATGATCAGATTTGGAAGTGTAACAATTGGACCGAAAACCAAGCAAAGACATCAGCATTACCTGCCCTGTCTCCTTTGCCTGAGTAGTTTCAGACCTCCATTGGATCAGACTTATTATCTGTTCGAGAAGTTACAATTGTCTCCCTCCGGAGACTGAATCACTTAAGACCAGGGAGTCATTCTACCAAAGGGCAGTGCAGATTTTTCCTTTCTCTGAACTTTCAGCTGCCTTAATACTCTAGCATCTAATTAGAATCTAATCTAATAAATAACAAGACTATCAAAAGGTATTTTCATCTTTTACCAGCCAGCTTCCCTGGTTACTCTCCTCAGTTGCTTTAGCTTAATTTTAGCTATGATTTTGAAGCAAGTCTTGACTTCTGTTTCTACCTAGTGTAGTTGGTGACTATGTTTTTATTTCTGTTACCAAGATCCATTGCACACCTATAGTAACAAGAGAAAAAAGCTTTGCATTTTTTTGCTTTTGAATTTTAACAATGTACCCACTTTGAGAAGATCCCATTATATTGTATCCTTCAGACAAAGAGGTGATGGCATAAAGCATCTCTGATGCATCATTGCCATTTTAGTTAATATATTTTTCTTCCTTTGTGGTCTACCTCCAAATAATGAACTAATTTTTATGGCTTGATTTTTGTGAATTTTACATTTTACACATCTGGAATTTATTTTTATCTTGTTAGAAAAGGCTTTTCTGTAGTTTCCCAAAAATTCTTAGTTTGAAGGATTGCTTTACTCATATTTCTTACCCTTATCAGGGGGCATCTCCTGAGATTGGATCCCTTTTGGATCAATTTAATACCTGTTCAACTTCTTTGGCATGATTTTTAGGTGTTCTAAAATATGTCAGCTAGATCCTCTAAGCAGTGTTGCTATCTATTTATTTAAAATAGCAAACCCATAGGAAAATATTTTTTAGCATTTTGATTTAATATAAACCAGGCAAGATAATTTACAAAACAATCTCTGGAGTTGCGTAAGCAAAACTTATTAATCATAACCACAGCAGACTACAAAACTCCAGTACAAATATTTGCACTTCTGTCACAGCCACTTATCTGATCTATGCCAAATGCTGACAGATTTTCAAGACAATTACATTAAGTATTAATCAAGCTCGAAGGATGCAGTTGAGTAACAGCATACTAAAGAGACATCCATCTCCAAAGACTATAGCACACTCCAAATACTCAGGCTCCTATTGCCCTGAAAAATGTTTGAATCCTTTTCAAACATCTCTTTCTGATGTATCTTCCCAAAGCTTCAAGCATCCTATTCCCCATGAAATGATTAAATATACAGAACAGAGCTTCTGTCTCAATGGTTTCACTTCATTTAACAAAAACAGTAGCAGAATAAACTAGCCAGACGTGTTTTATTTAAACATTTTTCTGCCTCTGTGTACAACACTGATCACATTTCCACCTAAACATTCTATTTTCCATTATAGAATACATCTTTTCTGTTCTTGTTGTTGTGCTTCCATAGCCTCTCTTCTCCATTCTTTGTGGCTTTTTCCATAGCATCTATTAGACTATGGATAACTTTATGTTAGCTTTGCTGCTACACAAACCCTTCAAGTTCCTGTTTAATGTTTTTCCATTATGCCTTCCCACATTATTTCCAGCGATTTCACCCCAACTCATGTTGTGTCTGTAATAATTGCCTGATATTCTCTAGGACCAGTCCTGTTTGTGAAGCAATCAGCAGGTGCTACTCTATTCCATTAGCAGCTGTATTACTGCGTCTGTTCTGCTCCATCAGAGTGTTATCTAAGATGCACTAGCAGCAGCATTCTGTGCTGCTCCCTCGGGCTCTCTCTGGGCCTGTATCCCACAAAGATCAGTTGCCAGTATCCATCCTGACAGACTTGGGCCCAATTGAATGCCTTCATGGTGCAGAATGGCTCTTCTGCTTTGCAGGTGCTGAGGCCTGGGTGCACTGTCATGCTTTTTGCCATCATTTCCACACAGCTGACTGAAAGTCCAGATGCTGTTTCCTTTGAGAGATCACAGTCATTGAAAGATACAGCACAGGCCACTAGTTAGGATTTTGTGTATGTGCAGGTAGAATAGAATTTAGTCAGGAGACAAAATGTATTCTAAAGCTTGATCATGGAATTAGCTCAAATTTGCTGCTGTTGTAAAAACACCTTTCTCCAGTCTCACATTCATATAGGCAATTAACATGTTCTTACAGTTTCCAGGGAACATTTTCTTGGTCACACAGGGCACAAGGCAGGGAAATTCATTCTGTGATTTTGTCCATCCAATGACATTCTGAAACAACACATTCAGGGGGGACCCAGTCATTCACTAGCAGGGCTCTATACAAAGGAAGAAATACACAACATCCAGAGGGGTGTTTCCGGTCACAATTCTCTAGAGAAGCCCCTGGTTTAACCATGCAAACATGCCAGTAGCATTTGGTTGTAAAACTATACCCAACCTGAAAAAAAGAGAAGTAACTCTACATCATTCTGGACTATCCTGGGAGTAAGGATGTGAATGCTACCAGCACAAGCATCTCAGTCAGGATAGGGTGTGGAAAGAGGTGCATTCCCGAGATATTCTAACACAGCCTATTTCTGGCTCATCCACTTTTCTAGATGTATGTCAGGTCCTGGTCCAAAAAGCCCTCCTTTGTTATGAAAGACTGGCCTAGGTGACTAATTTGAATCACAGGCAGAAGCTAGGCCAGGTTTTGCTTCTGAAGTATGACTGTGCCATCCTTGGGTGATTCAATCGGTTCTGATTTGTATTTGTGCAGGTACCAGACTCTGGCCTGAGAGTAAAATTTCCTCTATATGAGTCTGTGCTCCATGTTGTAACTCAGAGAGGTGTCAACCTTGCAGCTATCATGGGGGAGCAGAGACGGAGGAGCAGACGGGCAGAGAATGGATGGGATGGAGCATTGTGAAGGAACTGCCATGTGTCAAAAGAAAAGATTCCTAGCCAAAGACTGGCTTCTGTTTGTATTTTTTCTACCTACATGCCTGTGTTTCTATGCAGATCTTCTGATGTCTGTTTGAAAACACACAGCTGGCTGGTAACCTTTCCCAGCTGGTGGAAGAGGGGAGCCAAATGTACAGACAGTGCAATCAGAGGTTGCCTAAGGAAAAGATGGCATCAGATGCAAGCCAGTGTGCTACAGGGAGAATATGCATGCTACAGCTCTGCTGGCTTGCTGATCTGGTTGACTTATTATTTGTGGTTTGTAAAGTGACATGTGTGTGGGGGGGGAATTTCTGGGCATGTTGTGCAGCTATGTTGGTGAAAGTCTTATGGAACAGATTAACTGAACCGGGACTGTGCTGTGTGGGGCACTTCTGAAGGTGGACTATTCCGATTGCCCTGTAATTTGGAGGCTTGGCCAAATGTGAAATTCTGAACTTCTGGCTCTGATATGTACCTTCATTGGGACTACATGAAGAGTACTGTATAAAGTGAGTAAGGCTACCTGTCCCACTGATTTCAGTAGGATTACTATGGAATTAAATTATGTTTGGGCACAAGAAGTAAGTCCTTTGCTTCCTACTTACCAAACTTCTTACAAATCCTTAAAGCAATACATAAACAGTGAACAGTACAAAATTCTTAATTATGCACTCTGCAGAGGACAGGTGTTTGGGAATTACAGTATCATAGAATGGTTTGGGTTGGAAGGGACCTTAAAGATCATCTAGTTCCAACCCCCCTGCGTGGGCAGGGACATATCCCATTAGAGCAGGTTGCTCAAAGCCCCATAGAACCTGCCTTTGAACACTTCCAGGGATGAGGCATCCACACATTCTCTGGGCAACCTGTTCCAGTGTCTCACCCCACACACAGTAAAGAATTTCTTCCTAATATCTACCCTCTTTCAGCTTGAAAATGTCCCCCCTCATTCTATCACCACATGCCCTCGTAAAGAGTCCCTCCCCAGCTTTCCTGTTGGCCCCTTCAGGTACTGGAAGGCCACTTTAAAGATTTCCTGAGCCTTCTCTTCTCTAGGCTGAACAACCCCAACTTTCTCAGCCTGTCTTCATAGGAGAGGTGCTTCAGCCTCCTAATAATCTCTGTGGCCTTCCTCTTGCATGTGCTCCTTTGCTGTATTTGCATGGTGCCATTGTGCTGCTGCTGTGAATACACGTGTATCTCAGGGACACAATACCAATATTTGTTATCTGATGAGATGGTTGTACTACCACAGTTAGTATTATCGAACACTTTCCACCATAACAGTTAATTGTAATTAGTGATCACTGTAGTTCAGACTGAAAGCTTTCATTTTAGTCTCCACCTCAGATTGATGTATGTTTTATAAAGTTTGATTGGAGAATGTTGCAATTGTTTTTTAAAAGCAAGACTTGCTAGGAAGAGCCAGTTTACTTCTGGGAATGGTTTTCAGAAAGACTTGCTCAAATCTGTCTGGTTTTCTGTGCTTTCTCCAGGACTGCCTATTCATGCACTGTTTTGCTGTCCGTTTTTCATGGTTAGTTCATAAAGGATAATGGCTCACTAAATCTGATCCCCACTGGAATTGTTCAAAAAGTGGTCTCTTTAGACTGCCAGAGGCACAATGTCCTGTTCTGGTTCTAGTAAGAATCAGTATTATTTCTATTTCATATTTCTAGCAGAATATTACTTTTCTACACTAGAAACATACCTGCATTGTAAAGCCAGAAAAATAATAATTTTCCTGAAATGAGAGTTGAGTTAATAATAGACTTGTTGCGGAATCACAAACTACAGGAAATATTTTCTGTTGCTGGTTCATACAAAAAAGTATTTAAATTAGTATTAAAATTAGTGAAAGTTAAGAGGATATTCTTTAAAATAAGGAATGTGAGGACTTGCTAGTTTGCTTTAACAGAATTAGGGAGCTTTTAAATTTTACTTCAGTGTTCCCAACAGAGGAAATGTGAAAAGCTCGTCTATGAGTAAATAGCTTAAAAAAATAATTAAAGCAGATCTCACTACATTTCCTCCCTACATACTCTGGGATAGAGATCATTATTTGCTTTAATTACCACCATCAAAATAATTGAAAAGGTCAATTAAAAATAATGTAATAACACTGTCCCCTATTAGAGTCAGGAAATTGCACATAGCATCTTTAAAGGGTTCACCAGTGTTTCTCAGTCTGTTTCAGATAGTAGGTCCTAATTATAGTCCAGGGTACAAATTTATCAGCTTTAATGTATTTGATAGGTAAATCAATATAAAGAGATAATGTCAAAGAATGAATCTCAGATACTCAAAGCTTTTTTCAGTGATGTTCAGATCTGCTCCTAAAGATCTTTTTCTTTATAAAAAAATTCTTGTTTAGTTGTTGCCTAACCCTGTAAAACCTACAGTTCTTTAGGAGCCTTCCCAATGAGACTGAAAGCTCCCTAGGGATTTGCAGTGGACCCAATGCAACAGGTGCGATCTACTCCCTCAGCCTTAGGGAATATCAAACCCCTGACTTCAGAAAGTGCCCTCCTGATTTGCTAAAGACTGTTTATGGGGCTGAAGGCAGGCCACACTCCTCCTAAAGTCATGCCGTGGTGCAGAGCTTCATCTTAAGGTTATGGGTAGTAGAAGGAAAACACAAGTGTGTGTGCTCAGCCTAGTCACGAGCATGCTCACTCACCTAGATGGGTAGGAGTGTCGGGTTCTTACTGCCAAGCTTGTTTCTATATTTTATTATTAGCCAGTTAATGCATGAATTTTGTTAATGGTGCTTGGGTAGAGAGCCCAAACACTCACCTCCCTGGAATGTATCCCAGCTACTGGTCTCCAACATTATGAATTCCTGATACAGTTACCTTGAATTCTGTTATGTGTTGTAACAGCTTCCCAAAGGAGGGAGGCAGGCACTACCACCATGAGTGGCTAGGAGTCTGCTGATCAATTGTTGCATCAGGAGATAGGACATATGGATTTTAACTTTTCAAAAGAAAAAAATCTGCACCTGCCAACTCCTGCTGAGTGCCAGGCTATTACATGAAGTACAGCTGCCATCTCCTTCTTAGAGAAGATTTTAGAAGATAGCAAGCCACAGTTACAAAATGCAGTTGTCATGAGTCTGATCTTATCAATGTACAACAGCTGTACTGGGAACATTTACTGTAATTATGCAGAGAAACACCTAGTTTCCTTTTTCTTAATTGGCCATAGTTTTGTGCTAGACAGCAAGCTGATCAGTTCTGTGTGCAAAATAGCAGCAAGGCTAAAGCTGAGCCAGGCAAAGAGGTTGCCATTATCTCTGCTCATCCCCACCCACTCCTCTTGCTCATGGCAATTATTTACTCAGACCGGTTGCCAACAACGTATTTGCTTCTCAATCTAGTTCTGTGAAAATGGCCCTGATTCATTTATACGCTTCTATTAGCAAAGGTTTGCCATGTCCTGCTTTGCTTTGCCAGAACTAGGTTAAGGAGCAACCACTCACACTCACGTGTTGGAGAAGCCACAGGCATCAGGGAGTTGAGGTGCCTCTAGTATTAAGTGACAGCTGATTAGAAGCTTTCACCAGTGGATTTCTGAACATAAGCACCGGAAATCTGTAAGTCTTACAAGTTAAGCAAATAATGGGTGTCACAGCTTTTTAAATCCAAAGATATGACTAATTACTTAACTCCATTCCAACAGGAGGGAAATTACTTGGCACTATGTTTGTAGCTTGTAAGTGAGGAAAAGAAGAACGTTGCTTTAATGTACTGATTCTAAAATACCGTACGCAACGAAAAAATGTGCACCTTCGAACTGATGAACACTTCAGCAGGGCAAGTGGTTGCATATTACAGTACATGGACATTGCAGGGACCTCTGACATCAGGGCTGTGCACTAAAGGAGAATTTCTACTCTGCTTGGATTTCATCTGCATGTAATCATGATACTTGCTTGTCTTGGTCTGTCTTTCTCTATTTAAATCTTGCTGTTCAGGAACATTTATAATAAGATGCTGCAACTTAGAGTAAGATGCTTCTTAAACTTAAATAAGCATCTCTGTGTTATTGACTTCAGATAGATGCATTTCTCTCTCTCCTCCTAAAGTAAAGTTTGCATATAGTGTTCAATTGAAGGAAGGATATTTGCCATTTAGTTTCATTAGGGTGATTTGGCTCAAAGAGAAAGTGATTGTCTCAATTATGTGCCACAACCTAAAAAATTAATGGAACATGTGTTTTAATGTGACTGATTTTCCCCTATCTCAACGTCAGTTCTCATTCTTAATTTCAATAGCATTTTCTTAAAACTTTATTAGCAATATAATCTAATTACCTATTATATTACGAAACATCTACACAAGGGGGGGCTGTTACACATGAACTGAGGTTCCTCGTGGAGTCTCCCCTGGACAAAATGTATTATAATACATTCCACAAATAGGCAGCAGATGTCAGCTCTCCAGATCTGATTAAAAGAGGATTCTTAAAATTCTGTCTTGCTTCAGAGATAACCTACAGTTTTATTAGTGTTTTCCTGAACCAATCATTTCCTTTTGTTTCCTTGAGTATCACCAAGAAGAAAATTCATACTAGTGAGATATCAGCCGTGGGTGTTATTTGTTTATAAACAAGGAACAGCTGCTCCAGAAGAAGGCTACGAGCAATAGAAATACCCACAATATGCCAAGGAAAAAATATAGAAACACAGACATAATAGCAGGAGAGCCATAAAAGAGGGCACACAACTGGGAATAAAAAGTTTGAGTGCTGTTCCAGTAGGTTGTTAGCTGACTAGTAAGATCCAAATCACTCTTCTTTGCTTTAGTTTCTATAAAGAAAAGATATTGATATTTACTTTCTTTTGTAGAATTTTTAATAATCTGCTTGTAAATGCTTAAGACTTTTTTTTTTTTAATGGAAATAAGCATTCTGATCCATCAGAAACACGTTTAAGAATCAGAAAAGCACAGCCAAATAGGAATACATTTTATCACATGGAGATCAAAGCAGTTGTCTTCCCCTTCACCTCCGCCCTTCCCACACCCTCCCATTCCCCAAAAAGGAAAGAAGTCACAAGACATAAAGTCCTCAATCCGGGCTTGTCTTTATTCAAGTAATCATCAATAAACCCTGCAGCTCCAGGAACTTGACCTTTCCCAGGAAAAGCATCTAGAAATCCATCTTTTCTCCCTGCCATAACCGGGAGAAGTGGGATAAGAAGACTAAAGGCTTTCCCATCATGTAATAAAAAGATCCCTAAAGGAAAATAATGGGAATGCCATGGTGGGAAGCATTTAAAGTTAGGCTGATCAAAATAATCATGTTTTAGTGAGAGAGAAAATGTGCTTGGATTGTTAGGTAGAGCTAGATTAATAAGCCTTATGAAATCTTGCTTTGCAGCCTCTTGGTGGAACCATTGCATCTTATACATATATATTCCATATACAGAAGTCTTCTGCTGAGCTGATGAAATTAAGGGAACTCTTTACAGGCTTATTTCTATAGGGGATTATATTGTTTGTGTATATGAATGTTGTGTAGCACAGAAATATTACTTCATGTAATTAGTTGCAGAACTAACGAAATCCCCTGAAGTTTGTGCTCCTTCTCTCTAAATCCAAACTGAATAGAGTTTAGGAAATTATAGTTATGTCCCCTTTCAGTCACTGAATTAATGCTTCTTTTAATAAGTGAGCAATTACAATGTCACAGTGGAATCCTACAGCAGTAATCCGTTGAATTCATGTTAGCCAAAGAGTGTAGCTGACAAACATGGTCACTGGCTACCCGTAAGAGCCTTTGTGTGCATGAACTGCATGTGTTTAAAACAACAATCTGAATTTTTTCACAAGCAAAGCTGCTACATTTCTATGATCTAGTTATGAACAGATAAGGGAAGTATTGTGGATTTAAGAAGACCTCGCCTCACTCTCTCTCTTTCCTCTCAAAAAAAAAAAAAAATCCCCTAACCAACCCAGAGAACAGGAAATACTCTGTGGAATGAATTTTAATTAGGGACTACAATGTGTCGTCATTTTAATCCAGACAATCAAATTAAAATCGAAATTATCAAGGAGAAAAATTAGGCCCCAAATGTTCTCTGACTATTTTTTTTATTTAACTCTGTTTTCATTATGTTTTGCAGCTGCTTCTATACCTTCAGGTTCTGAGTAGAACTGGAGGCAAAGAACTAAAACTGAAAGAATAGTTCTTCTTATGTAAAACAACGTGATCTTGCACATTTTTCTCTGCTGGGATTTACAGTTTCAAATGCATATGCTGATGGGAAGCAAGGGGAAGGAGGGGAGGAGAGGGTTGAATACCTCTTTAAAATTTGACATGCTTTTCAGAGTTCAACACTTTATAACCCAGTCATAAATCCGTGTGGAAACTTCATGTGAAAGGCTGCATTTCTAGTATTTCTCTTTTCATTTTAAATGGGTTCTGACCACAGTATTACTATTCAGTGTGAGAATTACAGGACAAATTCGAACTCTTAGTTGGCAAGTAACACTGGGACGTCAAATGTTCTTATATTCTTTGGGAATTTTTAGCCTTTGAAACTGCCTAGAAAAAGTACACTACTGAGAATTGGTTTTCAAAGCTTCACATCATTCTGCAGAGAATCCAGTATTTTATTTTATGCTTTGAGTGAGTATTGGGGAACTACTTCTAGTTACATCAGTTTACTCATTTCTCATTTTAATTACCAGCTTGAATAATTCTCATTATTTCTAGCATAAATTTCTGTATTTCCACCTTTGGAGATACTTGAAACCCAGCTGGACAAGGGCCTGAGCAGCCTGCTCTAGTATACCCTGCTTTGAATGGTAGGCTGGGGTAGAATCATCATTTCCAGAGTCATACTATGGATGTTGATTATTCTATAATTCCCCTGAAGCTCTTTTCAAAACCTCACCCCTTTCTGCCCTGGTCCAGTTACATAGTGTTTGTGAAGGCTATATTTCCTAGTCACCCTACTGCCTTTGGCTTAGCAGGCAGGAGAGCACTTGAAACTTAGAGTCTTCCCAGTGGTGTGTAGGTGGAGTTCCCATGTGCCAGGAATGCATCAAAGATTGAATATGTCCTGGGTAAGGATGCTCCACGCTTCATGGCTGTGACCAAGACATGCTTCTGTGGAGTGATCTCAGTGTGGTCATACTTAGAAACCAGCTAAGTGAGCAGTGTAAGTGTGACCTAGGATTGTTGCATTCAACTGCAATCAAGAGATAAAACAGTAAATCATACATTCTGCTCCAGAAAAACTGAATTCTGAACAATAGTATTGTCAGAGATACACAAATGCTTAGCTTTATATTTGTCTCCTCATATTAAAGAAAATCAGAAAAGTGAGCAGCAGAACCAACAGACACCCTTTGGTAAGTTATAAAAGTCCTTTATATCTAGGTCATGGTAGAAATAATTTTAAACTGGATGTTCTTATTTTTATATTTAATATAAAATATTTAAATATAAAAATATAAATATTTTATATTTAATATAAAAGCAAATAATACTCTCTCTTCACACAACCATTTCATTGTCTCTTGGGACAAGTCATAGGAAGTGCAGTGTTGCTGTACTCATTTCATGGGTGCTGAGTGGCTCAAGTCCCTCTTTTCTCCAGAATGTTTGTGTATTTGAATCTGCTTAAGATTAGCTTGAAACACAGATGTATTTTAATGTTGTAGCTCCCACTCCCTCCCACCTGCCATCCTATTGTTAATGGAAAAAAGCAGTTAACATATTGGCAGTGTTCCACATCCCTATGTTGCAGGAATGAATTTGAATGTAGGGAGGGAGCATTTGAATGAAAAGGCAAAATTCAAGTTAAAATTATCCTATATCTTGTAGTTGATGGTCTGTTAATCTGGTCTTATAAGCATGAGATTTCATGGTATCCAAATGCCTCTTGAATCTGAATTTTTCCCAGATTTTTGGAAGTAATATTTTACCGGATAAACTTTTTAACAAGAGATTTGTGGTTTGTGTGCAGTAACTCTGGAGGTGCAGGTGTCTGGGGACACCTCTGCCTAATCCAATCATCCTAGAATGCCATGCCAGTTTTCTACTCAGGATTCAAGCCAAAAATAAAAGCTGATATTCTTCAAAAGTTTGTCAGTCTTGCAAGGTAAAGTGGTACTGCATATGAGATGTGCTTTGTGTTGTACTCCTTCACTTTGCCAGCCTTTTAGACAGCAAATGTGCCTTGTACAGTTAACTAAAACAACCGTGTTTCTGTGTGGGCATTCTGATGCACACGATTCATTGCTATTATTATTGTAAATTATGTACAGCATTTTTCCTGTCTTAGTTACATACAAAAGACAGTTCTGCATCTGTAGGAACAGTTTCTACTGATATATACAAGTATCTTAATGTACAGTTTGGTCAGTTCTGCAGCAGGGCTCAAGTAGGGGAGTTAATGGGACTACTAGTTTCCACCTTTTATGTTAGTCAACACATAAAGCATACAGATGGAGCCAGTCTATGCAGAGCAGGGGCTGCGTAGACCTGGAGAGCTCCAGTAATAATGAAACAAAGGGCTGAGGGCTGGGAATTGTTCGTGAATTGTCTCATGTCAGACCAATACCTTATCTATGCAAGGACTAACTGGGGAGTTCCTGAACCACGTAGGGAACTGACGCATTAAATGCATACAGTCACAGCCCTGATACCAAACTGCACTAAAGTTTTAATTTGAGTTTTCTTCTTCTATAACAAACATAGCCAGAGCCATGGAATTTGACTTATTCTAGAATTCCATCTTATTCTTCTTTAACAGGGTTTCTGATGCAGAGGAACTGTGTTTAGCTTTGCCAATACAGGCAAATCCAAAGGCCATCAGTTTAATATAACCTGCCTGAGACCTGCCACAACAGATCTACATATCACCATCAAGTCCTTGATGCACTGCGTTTACAGCTCAGTATTGTGAATCTTACACAGGGACAGTGTGTTGGTCTGACTTCATGTACAAAACAGATTCGATTTTCATATGTATGGTGACTATTTGTTGGGAAGTAATACCAGAAATTCATATGATGATGACTCCAAATACACATTGCTACCAAAAGCAGTATTCTGTTGATCAGTAGTGCCAGAGTTGACAGGTCTAGGCACTTGTGGTTGTTAGCTTGGTCCATTAAATGCAGTAGTCACTGTGGTGGGTGTAGTAGTAAAGACTGTACTCCATCCCCGTACAATCCTTTGAAGAGAGGCCAAGTCTTGTGGCTTCCTTCTGATTAAGTCTACCCTCAGCAGGAAACAGCTTCCTTCAGGCTTATCTTCCTCATCTGGAAGCAATTTGGAGAACTCCTACCTAACTTCCTTATCCTGGATGTTCTCCCATTGTGTCTAACCTCAGCATTAGAATGGGTAGCCTTTTAAAATGACAAAACATTAATTATTTCATTATTAGGGTATCATAATATTTTTCCTTCCTGCTAGTTATTCCCCTTTGTGTTGCTGGTAATGGTGGCCCCACTGCTGTCATATACTACATATCATAATGAAGTTATTTTTGTCATTCTTTTTTTTTTTCTGTGTCAGTTATGTTCGAAGGAACCTTTGTCCCATGACTGCTGGGTAACTCAATTACAGAGAGTCCTAGCTAGGCCTGTTTTGTTTGAGAAAGTGGGACATGGTAATGAAGTCAACCTGTTCCTCTTTAAAAGAGTCAAATAGACCCTACTCTAGAGCAGGTTGGTTAGTGCTTACCAGTAGTAAGTAGACTCTGTATTTAGTGTAAGCAGCCTCATACATGGTGTCAACCCCATTGGCAGCTTAACTCAGGACTGGAATCTTGTCTTAGTAAAAATATTAAATAGCTGTAGTTGATGTGGCCTATTTGTTGGGGCTTAGGCTGTGGCCATCAGGTATTTTTCCACAGTCACTGATTTTTATTTTGAGTTTAACATCTTATTCATTTAGCTACATTTAACATCATGTTTCTTAAACATGAGTGGAAGCAGTGATTTTGTTACTGGCAAGACAGGAAGAGAAATGGTAACACAGTGAGTAGTAACTGGCTTTATAGACTTGCGTAGTAAGATTTTGGTAATAGGGAAGGCTTCTGTGAGAAGCTGCTAGAAGCTTCCATCACATCCAACAGAGCTGATGCCAGCTGGCTCCAAGACAGACCCACCACTGGCCAAGGCTGAGCCCATCAGTGGTGGTGGTTGCACCTCTGGGATGTAAGAGGGGGAAAACAACCCAAACTGCACAATAGAAACTGCAGCCAGAGAGAGGAGTGAGAGTATGTGAGAGCAAGAGCTCTGCAGACACCAAGGTCAGTGAAGAAGGAGGGGGAGGAGGTGCTTCTGGTGCTGGAGCAGAGATTCCCCTGCAGCCCATGGCGAAGGTCATGGTGAGGCAGATAGCCATCTGCAGCCCATGGAGGACCCTATGTCGGAGTAAGTGGGTGCCTGAAGGAGGCAGTGACCCCATGGGAAGCCCACTCTGGAGCAGTCTGTTCCTGAAGGACTGCAGCCCCTGGAAGGGCCCCATGCTGGAGCAGTGAATGAAGAACTGCAAGCCATGGGAAGGCCTGACACTGGAGAAGTTTGTGAAGAACTGTCTCCAGTAGGAGGGACCCCATGCTGGAGCAGGGGAAGAGTGTGAGGAGTCTCCCCCTGGGAAGGAAGGAGTCGCAGAGGCAACGTGTGACAAACTGACCACAATCCCCATTCCCTGTCCCCCTGTGCTGCTGGGGGGGGGAGGAGGCAGAGAAATAATGAGTGAAGCTGAACTTGGAAAAGAAGGGAGGAGTGGGGAAGGTGTTTTAAGATTTAGTTTTTATTTCTCATTATTCTAATCTGATCTGATTGGTAATAAATTAAACTAATTTCTCCAAGTCAAGTCTGTGATGCCTGTGGCAGGAATTGCTGAGCCATCTCTCCCTGTCCTTATCTTCAGCCATAAGCTTTTCGTTATATTTTATCTCTTAGAAAAATCCTCTGCATTGGCCCCGACCAATCCTTCTCCAATCTTGTACTTGTCCCACTGTGACATTAATTCTGAATCTCATTCATTTATTGTCATTTTTTTTTCTGCTTACTTCACTTTACCCTACACCTCCTTAATTTTAAAACAAATTCACATGTTTGTTTCTTAAATCCTTCTCTCAATTTTTGATTTTTTAATAGATCTATTATTTGTCTTAACTAATGTCTACCCCTCTGTTTTTTCTTACTGGCTATGACTAAGAAAGTGTCGCGGACCGAGACAGGTAAAGCCGCGACCCACACCCCCACCTCGGGGGATCGAGGGCTGAGGACCGCTCCCCGTCACACTCACAAACAACGCTTAGGAATCAATAGATTTATTGAAGGCACTGAGGGTTTGGCAAGTCCGGTATCACCTAACACACAAGGTCTATCTCTATATCTATATTCACACCTATATATCCATATACCAACAGCTATACAACACTACATCTATATGCCAATAACAACACACACAGAAAACAAGAGAGAACCTCTCCCCTTCCCCCCCTGTTCCCGTTCCCGGACAGGGATAAGAGGGAAAGCCTGGAGAGAGCCTTTGGGAAATAGAAGAATATTGGAAAAGAGAAGTAGTGTCTGGTATGTGTGAATATTATGTAGGAATGTTTGTAGGAATGTTAGTAAGATGTTCGCAATTCTCACCACCGGGGTACGGCCGAAGCCAATCCCTGGTCGGCATCCACGTCCTTTCCCTTGAGACTCTGGGCAAACAGTCCGCTCGGTACGTCCACACGCCAACAACCACAGGGAGCAGCGCCGTAACAGCACGGCAGCCTCCGCAGCGGTACCCTCACCGCGGCGGCTGGAACTATATAGTATTCACAGAGCGCGCGTCTTCCTGCTCCTCCCTTTTTTTCCCGGTTCCGGCCCCGCCGTGCCTCCCGGGAGCTGTAGTCTGTGGTCCTGTGCGCATGCGCTCTGTCCTCTCCCCACGAGTGCCGGGGGGGCGCATCACCAGGACTGGTCATTGAATGTCGCTGTATTAAAGGCCATTATAGAGTCCGTCTCTCACAGAAAGACACGCTAAGACACACTTTTATGTGTCCTCTATGAAGGACTGCAGATATACTACAGCTTTCGGTTTATCTTCTGCAGTAGGGAAAGGAATGAGTAACATTGTATTGATCCAAGAAGGAGCAGAGGCAATAGTCTTTGAAGTCCACCCCAGGTGCATTAGAGTTTGTATGAATTCAGGTACACAGAATAACTTTTTATTAGATGTATCAGTCAAGTCATGTTCCCCCTTTTTAAATGCAAGGAAGATAAATTTTACTAGGAATTTGGGCCATGGTTTTGATATATCGAGAAAAGAGGAATTTTTCCCCCCATTATTCAAACTATCCCACTGCCCTTATTGTGTTCTGGGTAATCATGGAACAGTTGGAGAACAAGCCCATTAAAAAACAAAAGAAAACAAAACAACAACAAAAAAAAAAAAGGAAAAAAAACCAAAACAAACCAAACAATTTTCTATTCCAGCATGGGGTATAAATGCAATTTCTCTGTCTGGCTTCTTGATCGTAGTAGCCTCCTCAGGCTAAAATGAAGGACTTCTTGCTGGGGAGCTAGGATTGAAGTAAGAAGCCCATCCCTTGCAGATACAGAGCTCTGTCTTAGGCTGCATACCACAGAGAACAACTGGCTACAAGCCTAGACGTTGGTGATTAGACTGTAGGAAGACAATTACTTGGCAAATGTTTTCCATATATCAAACTCATGATTTATCAAAATCTATTGTATTGTCTGTCTTCCTTCACCTGCAGCTCTAGGATACCAGTTAGTATATCAGGAAAAAAAAAAAAAAAACAAAAAAAAAAAACAGCAGATGCATGATTTGTGCAGTTAATGAGTTTGCTCTTCTATCTATGGTGATGGTGTTAATGTCCATGGTGTCTTAGCGCGAAGTGGATAGTTCTTGGACCTTTTACAATGGCACCAAATTGTCTCATCAGATGTGCCAGGCAAAAATGTAACTGTTCTGTGTTGCTGTTGAGTGTGTGCGTCATTTGTGTTAGGGGTATTTATGCTGGAATTAATGTATGAGTAGTCCAGAGTCTGGTGTCCCAATACTTGACTGTGGCCAATATGATGCTGTTCAAAAACTGGTACAAGAAATTCTGTAACAGTAATTCAATAGAGAGGGAAACTGTGCTTCTCAAAGTTTCTTCATTGCTCTCATCTAATAGTGGATTTTTTTTTAAACAGGCAGTGTATGCCTTTTCTACTTTTTTAATCCTTTCTATTGTCATCCATATAAAAGCACATAGAGGTGTGGTAGTATGCATCCAGTGAGCAATTACCATAACTCCCTGTTTGCTTTAGGAATGTTGTGTATGGCTATAACAAAATTAAATTAAACTACTTAACCAGCTAGAGATCTAGCTCCAAGCCTTGAAATGTCAGTGGAAGGGAAAAAAATACCCCCCTGTTCTGGTTTGGCGTGATTTTTGGTAGTGGGGGAAGGGCTCCAGGGGTGGCTCCGGTAAGAAGCTGAGGAGCTCCCCCTGCTCCAAAACCAGCCAAGGATCCATTAGAGGGACAATAGATGCGCCTCTGACATTAACATACGAAAGAACTGAGATAAGACCTGAGCAGACCAAGCACTTAGTGGGGGGGGAAAAAAAAAAAAAAAAAAAAAAAAAAAAAAGCTGAGCTGGAGAGGTTAAAGGCAGTGCTGGGGTGAAGATCCCGGTGGTTGGTGAGGAAGAAGGGGAGGAGGGGAAAGTCGCGAGAGCATCCTGACAGCCGATAGCCTATAATGTCGGCCCGCGACATTGCCCAAGCAAAAGTTTCCCTGCAACCAATGGCGAGATGGCAGGCTGCCCCCCTGCATTCTTGGAGGAACGTGGTGGAACATTCCCTGGGGGCGCCAGGAGGGGTGAACTTGGCCAGTGGACTTGGATTTTACTGCCAGTGGACTTGGATTATGCAGCTGTGGCAGACCCCGTGCCAGGGGAGGTGACTGTTCCCGAAGCAGCCCGTGACTCTGTGGGAAGCCCGCACTGGAGCAGCTTGCTCCGGACCTCGTGGGAAGGACTCATGAAGGAGAGGTTTCCTGGGATACGATTCTTCTGTTAAACCTTCTTGATGCTGGATAAACATTTACAGGGTTGGGGTTTTTTTTGTTTTATTTGGTTTTTTGTTTGTTTGTGGTTTTGGGGAGGGCTGTTGGGAGTTTTTTGTCGTGGAGGTGTCCTGGTTTGGGCCTAGCACCACAACAAAGAACCAGCCCCGTGGCCACTCACTCAACTCCCCCAGCCACACACACACACTGAGATGAGGAGGACAAAGGCCAACTAGCAGCTCAGGGGTCGAGACAAAGGACAAGGAGGGTTCTTCACCAATATAAGTCACGGGCAAAACAGACTCAAGAGAACAGTGTACCCTGTTAGATTTCCTCTTTACAGAAGACCTCCTTCAGTTCTGTCTATTGTCTAACACATCAATCAGTGAGCTCCCAGATTCTGCCAGTTTCTAGCACTTTTAACTTCAGGATATGCAGAATTAGTCTTTTTTTGTTACTAGAAGACTCAATCTCACCTCTGCTTCCCTAAACACTTTGACTAGCTCATCACTTACATCAAAATTTAATCCAGGACTAGTCTTCACAGAATAGCTCTAGATGATTGCACAGCACTCCTATCTTTCCTGTCCCCTTTCTCTGATGATCTGAACATGTGTAATTCAGCTGTTACTCAGCTGAGCAGCACCTGGTAGTCCATCCTACTTTTAACAGCTCTACACTTCGACTCTTTCCCTTATTTCAAATTTTAACCTCAAAACAGTTTTCTTTCTTTCTCTTTGGTGTTAATGAGCTTCATGAATGGATATCTTTATGTAGTTTGCTGATGTTTTTATATCACTGGTTTCTGTAATTTAAATTCAAATTTTTTTAATTTCTTTTAACTGTCTGAAGGCTTTTACAGTAGATGTTCCATTTAGAGCTCTATTGCAATGCATTACTGTTTGTTAACATGGTGTGTCTTATTACCAACTTGTAAAAACATGCTTTCTATTTATTTCTTTCACTTTCATTTCTGCACAGCATAATGAATCTGCTTCAAGAGTATATTAAATTAGCACACGATGTCTTTAAACATACAGCTTTCTCTTGGAAGAAATTTTCATCTGTTCTGACTGCCCATTGTCACAGAGCTCTGAGGTGTTAGACAAAAGGGGAGCACTACTGCCATGGTCTACGGTTTTCATCTCCCACTGAAGTCCCTTATAACTGGCTGACTTGTCTACTCTATTGCTCTGTATTGCTCATTTTATTTGTCACACCTAGTGCTAGAAGCCACCATCTCCAAGTAACTAGTGACTACTCATTCAGACCATTTTATCTTTTATTACTTATCGCTCCCTTCTGTGGCTGTGTTCGTATGCTTTTTAAAAAAAAAAAGTAAAAAAAATAAAAAGCTTTCTACTATTTGCACATCATCACACTCATGTGATCCAAGATTGGATTTGATCCAGGCTTCCAGTAGCAAAGATCAAACAATTTTTTTCTGAAAGCCAGCTTGTGTCTTCCTCCACTCCATGACTCTCAATAAGTACTTCAGGTTTCAGCTGCTGGTAGTCCATGGTATCTCATGATGGGCTGAGTGACAGCTCTTCTAGTCTGTCTGTGAAGATGTAACATGGTAAACATTATCTTAACATTTTAGCAAACTCTGTCTGGTGAAAATTAGAGAAGTGGAAAAGAAGTGATAGAGTGCATCAGCTTTCCAGTTAGAGCCAGCCGTACTCAGCCAGCAGTCTGAACTACTGGTTGGCTGTAGCCATAAACAACTCCAAGCAGAATAGCACACCCTTCATCTCTCCTGCTCTTATATCTTGCAAATTGTTTCACAGACATTGAAATCCTAAATAATTTTTCTCACAGTGGTAAAATGGAAAAATAGAGACTGCCAATGATCAGTATTTATATATATGCTTGAGGTATAGGGAATGTAAAACATGCAGGGAATTCAGGCAGACCTCCACCTTAAGAGTGAGAGCAACCCACTTTTTTGGTCACTATCCTGCACCTCAGGAGTAGGATTACTCTCCCATGTAATGACAGTTTAGTGCTGCAGTCTCTGTTATGAATAGTCAGCCTTGTTGAGGGCCAGGGACCTGAGCTAAGTGTGAAATAGTAGAACTGTGCTGTGGCCAAGGAAACAAGTCTTTCAGTAGGTTAGTACCACTGGTGTCTTCCTTCATATGAACTTGCCAGGCTGATGCTACTCCATGCTCCAATATATCAAGTAGTACACCCACACAGGTACTGAGTAACTTCAGAGGTAACCAAAAACTGAGATACATCATAAAAAACAACATAGATACTCTTTAGTGCATGTTAGATGTTCAGCTTACAGTAGCAATGAAATGTTCTAACCTATGTCGCAGCTCTTCATGGGATATGACAATGTGACGGATATCTAAACTTACTCCCTTGGTATCCAGGAATACCAGTCTCAAACAGTAGGTAACTGATTCTTTTGTAAGACTGTCCTCCATAAGAATGGCTCTTCAGCTAGAGGGATTGACTTGTTAGTACACAGATTAGGCAAAAAGCGATGAGTGGGTTAAACACATTTCAGAAGTATATTCCACATTTTGTTCCCATTCTAAGGCAAGGCTCTTGGAAATTTACAAAAGGATATTCCAGTAATTATCTATAGCAGTCATTAATATGCCTGGAAAAGCATAGGTCTTTCAGATGTAGTTTCAAACAAAGCTTTAAGACTTTTAAAACAGTTACTCATTAGATCAAGGACTAAGTCTCAAACTCAACCCAAAATTTCCATGCACAGCCCCAGAGCTCAACAGTTACTAAAAACTGCTCCTTGTATTTTCTGCTCTTCCTGAGGTCTAGCTGAACCAGTGCTTAATGACCTTCAAGAGAGATGGCAATATCTTTCTTATTCAGGCCTTTGTCTGCAGGGTGGTTAAATGACAGACTGAATTGTCATTGTGGGAATTTGGCTGGCATTGTGTCAGTTCTGCTTCACGTCAATTTAGATAACTCTGGCTTATCACCCATCTCTTCAATGGGATAGGTATATGATATATATTAAATTAAAATTATATATGTTGTAGACATATCCTGGTAATTCTGGCAGCAAAATTATGTAATGTCAACTGAAAAGATCTTTCATGCCATTAAGGATGGGTGTGTGCATACTGGGACCCATCTATTCATATAGTCGTATCATATAATGCATGTGCAATTGCTTTCCTTGTGTGCAGAAATATTCCTCAAATGAGCAGAGATTGCAGAACATGGATTTAAGTCTTAGTCCTAAGATTTTTGGTGACCCAGTTTCTGATAATTTTAGTATTTTTCTGATAATCATACTTAAAGTATAAAATATTGTGACAAGATGCAAGACTCGTCAGGCAACTGTGAAGTCAGAGGTTGGGTTTATCATTAGAATGTTTTGTTAATTTCTAGAAGTAAGTTTAAAAACAGTAATTTATTGTGTAATGTTAAATAATTTAAAAGTACCTTTCTTACAGAGGCTCTACTGTATCCATGTTTTTGAGTAAAGATGTAAGATTTGGAGGAAGGGTATCCTTTATAACAGTATATTTGCTGGGAAATTCATATTAAAAAGAGCCCAGAATTGGCCAAATTACAGAATATAAACTTTTAAAGAGTTTTACAGCTATGATCTTCAGCATGCTTAGTCCTTTTATAACTTCTACTGGTGTTCAAGCCACATGTTTATTGCTGAACAGAAGGAATGTGTATGACTCATTCCCTGACATCTCTGTTACAGAACTGGAGTATGCAATAGAGCCATGCAGTAACCTTCTGCTTTGAAGTATGGTGAGGCCCTGAAAATGAGGAAAAAATCTGCCAGGTTTTGGTGGGGTTTTTTGTGGGAAAAAGAACTTGTAAAACTAAAGGAAGAAGAATGAAAGTACTGGAAGCTGGCAGATGAAATAGGTATGTACAGGAGGGAGGCTGTGCCTGGTTGGCAGGTGGTGACTTTGCATACTTGAGAGAAACGTGGAAAGCTGGGAAAAATGGTGCTACACCCCCATTACAATGGGGAAGAAGTTGAAGGTCAGTTCATCAGTGCTGATTGGGCAAAGAAAGTGGGGAGAGGAACCTAAATGAAGTAACGGGGACAAACTGATGAAACGGGGAGCCAAAGTAGAAGTTTGTGGTTGGTAAGAAACCACTTGATAGAGGGAGGCAAACAAAGAGCTGTGAGAGGAGAACCTAGTCCAAGTGGGGTAGGACGTTGCTCACAAGCATAGAGAGTAGTTTGTTGGTTTGTGGCTGTTTGGAATTTTTTTTTTAATTTAAAAAAAAAAAAAAAGCAGCTAGGAAAGTCCTGTAAAACATTTCTGAAGCCCCTGAGAAGAAAGAATTTTGCAGGCCTGCAAAGAAGATAGGAAGCCGCTGCTATTACTTATTCCACAGGCTCAAGTGCTTGAGGTCTGTGTGGTGGCTCTGACAGGTCCAACACCAGAGGTGTCATCTGATTTTACAGGCAGCATTTCTGATTTTTCAGCTTACTTTGAAAATGCAAGATATCAAAGATAATCCAGAGTTTTAAAAGTTTTTGTAGTTTAGAATTAAAGCTTAGTTTTCCCCTTATGAAATGTATGTTGTGTTACTGCTTTGCCGTGGTTACCTAACTTCCTTGCCATAAGATCTCCATATCTGTTAATCTACCATATGAATTCTGCCCACTCAGTGAACAGATACTGAATATTTGTTTTTATTCTGTTATTCAGTGTGTGCTAATGGCCTTACATACTGCATGCTATTCAACCCTCTGCTGTGAAGGTAATTATGCATTTTTCCCCCTCCCTTTGTAATCATTACAAGTGTATCTAAATGCATCATAAATGGTAATGCATTTAGTATCATAATGTGAAGAGTTCCCATTATTACTTCCAGTTGACTGATGGAGAGCCTATTCACAGAGATTAAGTTCATGAGTGCCATGTACTTATAGGTGTCGACTATGACGTGCCTGTGATCTAGTTTTAAAGAGCTCTCTGCATTATATAGCCTATTATATGTTGAAAGCACAATTCAGTTCTGACTAGAAATGCTCATATATTGCATTGAGCAGACCCAGAGGCACTCAAAAAATGAGGGGAAGAACATGTAGTAAGCACTCAGGGGTGAAAAGCTCAGCTTGAGTGACTTGCCTGGTAGTGCCCAAGCAATCTGTGCCAGAGACAGGGGACGACCCCGGATTTCTAGGAAAGTATTCAGTTGGCCTAAACCTGAAACTGCTCTTTCTCCTCCCACAATCTTATCTTTTTTTATTGAACTTTTTCTAATCCATGTTTTTTCCCTTTTATGCTCCTCCACGAAGCATTCCTGCTTTTCAGCAAGGACACTTCTTTTCAGGACTCATCACATTTAGCAAAATGTGACTTTGACTGTGTTTGAGACTTGGAGTAAATAAAGCAAACTATTACTAATTTTTTAACATCAGCGGTAGTGTAGGAGACTGGCATTTTTAAGAAAAAGCAGTAGTAATTTACTAATAATCTTGGAAAAACTGCAAGAGATTATAAATGTGACTAAGTGGAAAGCATTGTTCATAATCCCAGTTGTCGAGGCGACGTATGGACTTCACACAACTCTATAAGAGTTATAACTGAAGACCTTTATTGTTAAAAATGGCTGCAATTTATACCCCTCTGACTCCAGATGGTCCACCCCAGTACAAACCCCATTGGTTACATACATTCACAGTTCATATATGATTGGCTTCGTGTCTTGTCACTCACTGTCCATGTCATGATGACCCAGGGCTTTTCGCTTCCCAGACGGTGCCTCTCAGTTCTTGCTACAACATTCTTTTCTCACTACTTCACAAGATAACAACTGTGGGATACCTACTTGTAGGACACCTGCTGTTTACTGGTCCCATGGGGTACCAGCCTGTGAGACACCAGCTTGTTTATTGATCCCATGGTTCGCTTCAGGGTGCCTGACAATTTGGTCAGCAGCACCTGCAACACTGCTGTTTTAATTCAGGCATATTAATTTTCCATAAATCCCATATTAATTTTCCACAAATCCCATGCTAATTTTCCATAAATCCCCACACCCAGTTTTTTAATTCTGAAGTAAAAGAGAACACCATCAGGTGAGAGAAACACCTAAAGAGTTGTCAATTACATCAATGTAACATTAGTATTTGGAAACTATGAGAAAGAAATTGATAGCTTAAGGAGGCTAGGAAACTTATGTGATGGGCTAGTACCCATTTTCTCGCTCCCTTCCTTCCCCTCCTCCCCCCCGCCTTTAAAAAAATATTTTTCAGGACTAATATATTGTTACAGTTTGAGTAGGCCTGGCTGATTTTATGGTATTGACACCTGGACCTAGACAGAGGGTCTTTAGGACCATGAGGGATCTGGGGGCAGCAGAACAGAGAGGGTTAGGATTCCCTCCAATTTGCTGCCATACTCTAGAAAAGCCAGGAGGACCTGAAGACTGACCCCCCTTTCTGCTCCTTTCTTCCTTGCTGCTGATGCACTTGGAGGTCTTGGAGAGAGGCTCCTGCTGTTCCATCAGCTTGCCAAGTGCTCTGCAGGATCCGAATCCATCGAGTGCTGGGAAGAGCTGTGGACCCCACTCTCGAGTTGGCCCTGCTGCAAAGGACCCTCACCCACCTATCTCTGCCATCATCAAGATAGGATTTTGTATGTAATTAATATATCTGTATGTTCCTCATCCCCACTGTTACTGCCCTTTCCCTTGTCCCTTGCTAAACTTCTCCCACTTGAAATTTCCAATCTTCAATCTCTCTTTCTTCTTCCCCTTTTATCTTCCCTTTGGAGGGTGGAGTGGACTAATAGAGAGCAACTCTGTTCTCTGGTTTTTGGTTCACCCTACCACTAAACCAAGACATATACAAAAGGTATAAAGACTCTGTCACGGTCAAAATCGTCTTTCATGAGCAAAGGGGAGACCCATGTGGGCCATGACATTTTATATAAATAAAAATACGTGTGTGTACACAGTAATTGTATGTTGTCATTATATACTGCACAATAAATTGACATATATATAAAACTACAAACTTAAGGTAATCTTACCATCTAATCAAAGAATCACTGTTAGATTATTATAGAAAAAAGAAGAGTAGGCAGAATAATCCAGTTAAAAATGTTACATGCACACAGTTTCTGCTCCTTATTCCTGCTATTATGCTCATCTTTCCTCTGCTCCTTTGAGTCCTAACATGGGTGGTTTCATTCTGGTGCATAACAGATAATGCTGTGCTGAGCCACCAGTATGTGGAATCCTGTACCGGGAGACTGATGATGCTCATGTTTGTGTTTTCTTCTTCCTCTGCCCAGGTTCTGCTAGGGGTCATTTTTGTTTGTTAACACACTGCTACACACTCTTTATTGTTCTGCATCTCTACAATATATCTGAATTTACTATATAGACTACACTTTAGTGTGGTTTAGATACTGTTTCTTCTCTTTGTTAGCCGTAACATCAGTTTTGTCAATTTCTGGGTCTGTATTTCTTTTACTTCTCTAAGCATTCTTGAGTTGTTTATAGCCAAATGGTCCCCAGTGCCAAACCCGTTGCTGTTACAGCTAAATCAAGTAAAGCAAAGCTGCAGGCAGGTCAGAAAGAGTTCAGACAAAGCAAGCCCAGCAAAGCGTAGTCCTGAGGCCTTGCAAACTTACGAAGTCTGTGGTCTTCCAAAACCTATTATTAGCAATGGTAATATCATAATGCAGGACTACAAAATTACATTAGATTGATGAGGTTGATATTACTGGACAATACTGGTGAGATAATTAACCTTGACCAAAGAGATAGCTAATACATACATCACTAATACTGTCTTGGAAGGCTGAGATTAACCACTAGCACTTCAGTTTTACAGGTCAAACATCTGTGATACAGGTTACTGTATCCTTAGCTTATAAAGTTCTCCACAAAGTAACAAGGTTTTCACTACATTTTACAGTAAAAATTACCATTATGAATCAGGCCTGTCATCCATCTGCTTTGGCTAATAGCCAGTACCAGATGCTTCAGAGAGAAGTGCAAGAAATCCCAAGATGGAAATTATGGAATAATTTGCCCACAGGGAAGGCTTCTTCCTAATTCTCAACAGTTAAATATTTGCTTGCTTCCTAATGCATGAAGGCTTATAAACTTTTTGTTTGTTGATACAACTGTCAATGTCTTAGTTTTTCATATAAATGTGACGTTCTACACAGAGTCCTAAATTTTTGGCGTCAGTGATTTCTTGTGGCAATGAGTTCTATAGCTTAACTGTGCAGTGTGATAAAAAATAAAGTATTTTATAAAGTTAATTTTATTTGGGACTTGCTGCGTTTCAATTTCACTGAATGTACCATTGCTCGTCTTTAATTAGCAAAGTAACTTCCCATATTCCTCAGTTGACCATGGATATTTTTGAAAAATACATAGGGAAACCTAGGCTCTGTATTCAAGCATTTTCTTTCCCCAGTGGAAAATCTCTGTTTTCCCAGTACTTCTGAAATACCTTGTATTTACTTAGGTGTATGAAGATTAGGCAGCCTCATTTTTTGGTGCTGATTTTTAAAAAATCTTAATGAAGATGTAAGGGATTCCCACATACTCTGTTGAGTTTTCGTTGACTTTCAGTATTCTTCTGTCTGGTGTATCAGTCCCTGATTGGCAAGTTCAGTAGAAATAATGCTTTTCTCTACAGCCAATTCTCCAAAGAAGCTGGGAGTTTGGGAGCTCCTTATCTACTAGAGTGTTCATGTGGATCCTGTTGTACTGTAGATTATTTTCTTCTCCTTTCCTATCATATGAAAACATAATGAACTAGCAGCAGCCTGTGAAGGCTTGCTGCTGAAATTAAAAGACTAAACATTCCAAGCAAAAACTTGAGAGTTGTCCCTTCTTTTCACAAGATTTATTTCCTGGCATTTACATTTTTGAGACTGAACTGATGGCTAAGCTGTTTGTCTGCTGCAGAAACCCATTTCAATGAAAGACAGTAGTTTCATATCAGCGACATAGAGCCCATAGGCTGTGACAATCTCTGCCATAAGTCACTTGTTTGGATGTTTGCTGATGAGTGTGGAAAACTGAGGCAAGGAGTGCTTGTGACTTGTTAAAATTCAGTTAAAGAAGCAGGGAAAATATTGAGCGTGGCAGTTCTCCATTTAATTTGATTCTGTATTTTAGATTCTAAACTGCTTTTTCTGCTCTCTCTAGTATGAAATAGTGTTCCTACCGAGTTATGGATCATCACTTTGTTTAAAGATTTATTTTAAACCTGGGTTTTAATATGCTTTTTAAATACTATTTTGTAAAAAAAATTCAAGCACATTTCTTGAGTAGCTGGTTTAGAAATGTTTTCTTTTCCTTAAAAAAAAAAAAAAAAAGTGTTATTTGTTAATTTACCCAAATTGACCATGATGAAGGATACTGAGTAGACAGGGGAGAAGAACAACACATTAGATCATAGAATCATAGAATCATAGAATCCTAGGGGTTGGAAGGGACCTTGAAAGATCATCTGGTCCAACCCCCCCCCCTGCCAGAGCAGGGTCACCTAGAGTACATCACACAGGAACGCATCCAGGCGGGTTTTGAATGCCTCCAGTGAAGGAGACTCCACAACCTCTCTGGGCAGCCTGTTCCAGTGCTCTGTCACTCTCACAGTAAAAAAGTTTTTTCTGATATTTACCTTGAACCTCCTATGCTCCAATTTGCACCCATTACTCCTTGTCCTGTCACTGGTCATCACTGAGAAGAGCCTAACTCCATCTCCCTGACACTCACCCCTTACATATTTGTAAACATTGATGAGGTCACCCCTCAGCCTCCTTTTTTCCAAGCTAAAGAGACCCAGCTCCCTCAGCCGTTCCTCATAAGGGATAATTGTATTCAGCCTGGAGAGAAGGCTCCAGAATGACTTTATTGCAGCCTTTCAATACATAAAGCTGGCTTGTAGGAAGGACTGATACTTTTTACCAAGGCTTGTAGGGATAGGACAAGAGGTAGTAGTTTCAAACTGAAAGAGGGTAGATTTAGATTGGATATAAGGAAGAAATTCTTTAGTGTAAGGATGGTGAGACACTGGCACAGGTTGCCCAGAGAAGTTGTGGATGCCCCTTCCCTGAAAGTGTTCAAGGCCAGGTTGGATGGGGCTTTGAGCAACCTGGTCTAGTGGAAAGTGTCCCTGCCCATGCTGGACGGTTGAAACTATTAAAATGCAGAAAATTCTGCATTTTCACTTAGTGTTCATATTTTCACATTTTACTTTGTTAGAAAGAAGCTATTAGTTTGGATAAACTAAAGTAGATAAATTAGTGAACCTGAGCTGTCAGTCTAAAGCTGGAGCATGGGGAGGGATGAGTTCACTTTTCTTAAGCTTATTAATTTCCATTTAAAAATGCATTAATAGTTAGGCCTTTTGCCTACAGAAACCTGTGCACTGGGTCATATGTAGCTTGATACCAACTAATATTTATTTCCCCAGAACACTTCCTTCAGGTTGGCCTTCATGAAAGTGGAAGGCTGAGAAGAAAGAGTAATAGGGAGACAATAATGGGAAAAGCACAAATGGATTCTAAAATATCTGTTTAATTTTGTCTGAATGGGGTCTTACCGCTAAGCTTAGAATGTTTTCTATAGTAGAAAATATATTTTCTGTCAGAACAGCAGTTTCTGCCCCAAAAGACTGCATTCTCTGTTCTTGGAGAATTTTAAATATCACTGAGACTGCTCTGAGCAGAAGTTTGTACCTGATGGCCTCCAGGAATTTCTTCCAATCTGACTTACTCCCTGACACGGGACAGTATTCAACAACTAATGGTCACTGGCATACCTTCAGAACTAAAAGGTATGAAGAAATTGAAGGGGAAAAAAAAAACAAAACACCTCCACTCTCAGCAAATCCCACATTACTTTCTACCCTAGGACAGAGTATTTCCCATAAAGCTCTAGCAAAGATTTGTGACATAACAAAACTGCACAGAGTTCTGTAAAGATGGAGCGCTGCTGCTGCTGCTGCAAATGTGATGGCCAGCAGGAGAAAAATGGATCGTGCATGACTTCTCTATTCTTTATAGTATGGATGTCTTTTCCCCACTGATTGGATTTTGAAATCTAAAAGCTAGTTTCAAACTGCTTAGTTTTCTGAACATAATAGTTGTTAATAATGGATCCAGATAAATCAGCAAATCTTAAAAGGAAGCAGACCAGAAAAGAGCGTATTAGATTAACACACACCTGTTTAAAAAGAGGAGTGATTCTGTTGAAAAACATCTTAAAACAAAGACTTTTGGAAACTATCCCGTATGCATAGGACTCCATTTTTAAACCCCTGAGTTTTGCCCTTCGGGTTTGGAAGATTCTAATAACAAGCAGTGGAGGTCTTGTTAATAAAAATGTTTTCTTTTTGGCTGAAAGTAGTTTTGTGTCACACCAAATCTTTTTCATTAATTCTTGATATCATCAAACTGTGGATAGTTGAAAAAGCTGAAGAAGATACACTGCTTTAATGGCAAACTTCAGTAGACTGTGAGAGCGAAAGTGCTTTAGAGGATTATTCACATGAGACTTCAAGCCTTATTTTGTGGGCTCAGGGCATCATGAGCTTTGGGTTACATTAATCTGTTAGGAATTAACTCCCACATTGCTGTTGACTTGCAGTTTTGTTATAGCTAAGATTGTGGAAAATATCCGTTCTGCTCAGTGCTCTACTGTAAATGTACTGGTTTTGAGCTACGGGATACTAATGGGTTGGAGAGTTTTGAGTGCTTTGCTGCCTGGCAATACATCTGTTAATAATCCAGATTTTCACCTGCATCTATCAGTCAGCCCATGTTTGCTCCATTGGCACAGATTTCCTGTCAAATCCACCATTCAGATGTTGCATCATCACCACATAAATCAGCTGGGTAAATCAGATCAAGACAGAATAAAATTAATTGTGCCCATTAAAGACAGATATCATCTCATAAAATACATAACACGTCAAAGCTGGCATAATGTTCACAGAGAAAAGAGTATAGCCCGTCCATTTACTAAATGGAATAAATCAAAAGAAGGAATAGAGAATTAAATAGGCATCCCTGCTATCTTTAACAGTGCAAAGGTAATTTGAATGTTAGACAGTACATATAGAAGAGCTCCACTGCTCTGCCCTGGTGACCCTTCACTCCCATACAAACCTCTTCTGACAGCTGACAGCATCATCAAGCTACAGCAGTCTCAGCATCCTCCAGGCGTGGCTCTGGAGCTATGAGTTCAGCTCCAGCTACTGAGCATTTCACAAGCACAGTCTAACTGCCTGTTAGACTTAACTAACTTACTGCTGGCAGGACTGAGTAGGTGACATTATGGGCACTTACAGCATAATGTGTGCAACTGCGCTTACGCTTGCCCAGTCATGACCTCACTCTGGAGGCACTTAAGCTCTCTGTTACTAAACTCACTCCAAATGAAATCTGATTGATTTGAAAGATTCTAGCAAATCTAGAGTTTTGTCCAGGAACTGAATGGCAGAGAATAACAATGATTTTGTTTTGGGTTATTTTTTTGCTTACGTGTGTATGGTTTGAAGTAAATGAACTTTGGGAAAGGGGCTGGATATTGAGCTGTCTTCTAAAGCTGGTGTCTTAGCAATGATGCTATAGCAATTTTCTTTAGCACACGCGTGCTCTCTCTCGCTGGGCCCTACCTCTCATTTCTTCAGGGTAATGCAGTTGTAGCTGAAGAGAGAGGTGAAACCTCTGAGAAGTTTACGCCTTGGCTTTAGCAGCTACCTGCTTGGGTTGCTGGCTGCCTTGGCTCCTCACTGCAAGACACCTCCTGTTTCCCAAACACTGTCCAGGGTGTGAAGGCTCTGACATACTGGTTTAGGTTCAGTCCTGGATTCCAGGCACTGATGTGAGGCACTGCAGCACTCAACCATTAGAAGACTAAGCCCTTGCTTTTATTTTACTGTAACTCATTCTTAGCAATTTCTAGATCTGATAATACTTCACATTGCCACGTTCGCTAAACTGTTGTATTATCTCTGCTTGGTTTGTTTACCTGCCACTGGCCCTTTCTCTCCACTTTACTGGGAGTCCTCTTTTACTGTGTCTTGCATTTACTGTTCTTTCTTCAACATGTCTTTCTCAGTTGCCATTCCTTCTTTACTTTTCCAGCGTTTTCCCTTCTTCATTACTTTGCTTTCCTTTTTTTTTTTTAACCACTGGTATTTCTGCTTTGCTACAACTGATTGTTGTCGGTCCTAGGAGATAACAAGCACCTCAAAGTCTTAGTGTCATGACTGCCCCTTGAAAAAGATTTCCAGGATTTGGTTCTTATTTGGTATATAAAATCAACTCAGACTAACAAGGTCCAGATTTTAACTGGTGCCTTTGACTATCAAAAGAATGTTAGTAAATAGTAATTAACAGCCTCAACTCTTTAGCTAAGCAGAGATTTTCTATATAGAGCTGAGAATCTGGTACATAACTTTATGTAGATTTCTTTTTACAATATATTTCAAAAATGTGGTAAGAGTTGACAGAATTATTTGATACTTTGCATTTATTAATGTGTTCCTTTTCTCCCAGTCACGGCTGCTCATTAGATGCTCCTGTTTTTTCAGTTTTCAAATATGTGTGTCCAGCACTCTGCACAGTCTCTGCTTCTGACAAATGTCTTCAGGGTATTTGTTTCAGCTGCTAATGACGTGCAACAGATCACCTAAGTCACCTGGAGTGTTGTTTATTTCCTTTCTAAAGAAGAAAGCCTTGTGAGAAAGCTGAAACTGTATAAGAAGGAAAAGGGAGAGGATTAAAATAAGTGACATGTAACGAATGCCCATGTTTCTGAGCAGGTAAAACCCTTGCCCTTCTGCCCTTCATTCATTCATCAAATAGTCATATGAATTATAAACCTTTGCCACCATATTTTGGAGCATAAGGAAACTGTAGCAGTGCTCTGACATGTTACAGGTAGAAACAGACACTGCATGGTTTTGTTCCCTGCTTTGATTCAGAGCAGAGGTATTCTGGAGTCCAGTACACACAAACTGCAGGGCTGGTGTTGCAGCCGCAAGTAATCATGGAATGGTTGTCAGGGTGTAAGAAACAGCTGCTGCAGAGGTGATACATAGAGTGTTGGAAACTCTTGGGTTTGAAACACTTGAGAAAAGTTTCAAGTGGAAACACTTGAGAAAATTGTGTAAGGGAATGTATCCAGAAATAACAATGGACAAGAAAATTGTAGAAAGATTTTGAGGAGGGTAAGTTTAATTTTTTAAAAATTAGTTATGGTGGTTACTGACTGTCATGGTTTAACTCGAGCTGGCAGCTAAGCACCACAAAGCCACTTGCTCACTGCCGCTCTGGTGGGATGGGGGAGAGGATCAGAAGAGAAAAAGTGAGCGAACTCATAGATTGAGGTAAAGACAATTTAATAAGTAAAACAAAAGCCACACACACAAGGAAAGCAAAACAAGGAATTCATTCACTTCTTCCCCTTGGCAGGCAGGTGTTCAGCCGTCTCCAGGACAGCAGGGCTCCATCGCATGTAATGGTTACTTGGGAAGACAAATGCCATCACTCCCAATGTCCCCCCTTCCTTCTTCTTCCCTCAGCTTTGTATGCTGAGTATGTCATATGGTCTGGAATATCCCTTTGGACAGTTGGGATCAGCTGTCCCAGCTGTGTCCCCTCCCAGCTACTTGAGCACCCCCAGCCTACTTGCTGGTGGGGTGGTGTAAGAGGCAGAAAAGGCCTTGATTCTGTAGAAGCACTGCTCAGCCACAACTAAAACATCCCTGTGTTATCAACACTGTTTCCAGCACAAATCCAAAACACAGCCCCATACCAGCTACTATGAAGAAAAGTAACTCTGTCCCAGCCAAAACCAGCACAGTAACCACTAGTGTGGAGTTCTGCGTTAAAGGATATTGGATCTTTGTCAGCCTGTTCTGTATGGGTGCTGCTTGAGAGGAGGCTGAAGTAGGTGCCATGCCTGATCATATACTAGTGGAATGATAACATATATTGGAATAATAGAATGCCCAGGTAGAGCACATATGTCCTGAGTGGGAAGACAATGGTGAATAATTCTTTCCTGTTGAATGATATTTTCGGTTTAGGAACCCAAAGGCTCCTTTAAAGACTCTGGCCTGATCTCTGGGAACCAGTGCTGCCTATAGCATATAAATCTGCAGGATTTTGTGTAGGAAGACACAGCCGATAAAGAAAGTTAGAAGGCACAAAATGTTATCTTTCTACTGTGCCAGTAAGGTCAACATAAGTGGATACCAAATAGCTCAGATGATTACTTATCCTGGAGAGACATTATAGGCAGTAGCCAGGATTAGACTTTCAGCTGAGACACTGCTGCTGAGAATCAGAAAATGAGGGATTATTTAGGTGAAAAGATAATGGCTGAAAAAGCATTATGAAACCTCAGAGTGGGAGGAAAAAGGCCAGGGCTAGAGAGACAGAACTGAATAGATTAAAGGAGAATTGTTAAGACAAAAATTACATACTAAAAAATATCTACCTATGTTATGAAAAACATATGGGACATTTTATAAAATGGGACACCTCTCAGAAATCCAATTTATCCTTCCACTCTCTGATTTTCAGATAACAGTGTTCTCATCTTTTCATTTTAAAAACAGGAGACTGTGTAAATAGGTTTTTAATAACTGTTTAAATGTAAAATTTCTAATTTAAAAGAAAAAAAATAATTCCTTTGTGATGCTTTAAAGCATTTCATAATTGAACTTCAAATAAGGATTGGAACCTATAGTGAGCAAGCCCCCAAATACTAGTCTTGTTATAAACTTTGTATACAAGCTGATTTGAACAGCCAAAAAGTCCAGGTCTCTTTGGCACTGTAAATGGAAAATGAGGTTGTGATCACCCTATTAGTTGATTTAAGAAGGGAATTTCTAAAATTACTTCTGTAATATTAAAAATTAAACAAAACCAAGAAACAAACAAAGGGACAAATAACCCAAATAAAACAAAGTTCCTTACTTAGGAGTAAAAATATTATTTACTGTACCATGGATTGATAAAAGAGTAAAAACAACATATGTTATGCAGTAAATAAAATAGTCCCCATAGCAAAATGCATGGCAGTGGTGATCTCTTTCTCCTGCTTTTGTGACTATCCAAAAGATAAATTCCCTTAATGCATAAATTTCTCTTTCCCTGTTGGTTACATCACACTCCCAAATTCATGTCAGTGTTACAGTTCCCAGGTTCTGAGGTGTCTGGGGCAGACCTGACTCCAGTTCTCTCAGAATTACAGGTCTGAGTCTCCTCTGCCTAATATTTCTGAAGTGGCTTCTGTTTCATTTAGTAGCAGTGTAGGAAAGACCTTACCTTGGTACAATATTCAGTCACTTTATGTTGCACTTGGGGAAGGGCGTCTACTGTTTCTTCATTATTATCTGCTTTGCACTGGTGGCTAAGGAGTTCAGAACTATCCCAGATTGATTGTTTCTCATTTTGTGTGAATACTTCACAAGGTCATCTTGCTCCTGCAGCAGGGGGTAAAGAATGAAGAAAAAAAATACATTATCTCAGTGAACACTGAAGAAACTGCAATTTCTTTTTATTTTCCATGCAGAGTGGTTCTGTATGTCAAAGAATTCATACAGATGGCCATGAATATTTGTTCTTGCAGAATCAGTTGTTCATGAATATTTCCATATGGCCACATTGCACAATTACCGTTCACTTGTATTTATGCTTACTACGGAGAATCAACATCAAATTACAGTGACATCTAGGAATTGCATGAGAGGCCAAAATTTAGTAAATAAAAAGCATTTGTTGTTCTGTGTAATACTTACTTGGTATCAGCATAAAGATTCATGGAAAAAATCACTTTAGCCTTGGATGTGGTTTGCAGAGGACAATGAAACAGATTCCACAACAAAATAGGATTTTGTGAGCCATGAGGAATCTTTATAAGCCATAAAGGAGACAGCAAAGAGGCAATTTCATTGACTTAATGGTATCTGCAATGTCAGTGTGAATTATTAGAGCAATTCTGGCTCTGATGGCCATGTGGAACGTAGAGGGGGGAGCATGAAAATAGGGATGTACAAATTAAAAAACAAAGAGGTGGAAAGCTTATCACTTACAGTGTAACAGATTAAATGCTACTCTGTGGAAATGCTACTCCAGTATAAAAACATCTGTTGGAGTCCTTCAAAAAACATAATTAGGCAATTAAAAGCAGGAAAGAAATGGTGCTTTGGGATCAGACAAGCTGCTTTCAGAACAGGAATTTGGTTACTTTCAAAGGCAGTGGAGGATTTAGCAGTCTAAGATAAATCCTGTCAAATTTTTCTCCTCTGTGAGTCCTGGAAACAAGAACCATATTTGGGTTCTTTATTGACAGGTCAGTATATTAAGATCAATACTTCTGATATGGAGGTCAACACTAGGTTTTAATTTATCTTTATACTTCTATTTAGAAATGAGGGAGAAGGTGCAAAGCAAAGTGACCTGCTCAGGATCTCATAGAAATCAATGGCAATGCTGGGAATAGATATCATACTAGGGAATTCACAGTTCTCTGCTTTAACTTTGGATATGGGTTTGAATCCAAAATCATAATGATACATGCTTGCACAGAGGAACTAAAAAAAAGTCTTCCAGCATTTATTCTCAGTTTTACCTCCCTTAAAAAAATACCTGAAATAGGGTAAAGGAAAGTACTCTGGCAGTCTGGGTAACATTTTCAAGATATCCACGCTGCAGAGTTTTCCCTTTTCAGACTTGGAAGAAATTTCACAATGACAGCAGTTAGGACTTTTTTTTCCCATCGTCTGCAGAAGAATAAGCTTTGAGAAATTCTTGTACTGTCATTATATAAGCCTTGGTTCTAGATCACAAACAATGCCAAATTTGCTTAGAGCTGCATAGTCAGTTTGTCCCACCTTTACTGTGTGTGAACAACATGTCAAGGAACATTCATTACATGGTACAAATATGCTATAAAAATTCTCCAAGCAGCATAACATTATTTTACTCCCTAATTTACGAGAGACTCCAGCCTGCAATCAAGCTCCCTTTAGAGAAGGAGCTATCTGATGATGTCTAGATTTTACACCTTTAAATGAAGCCTACGTTTTGTTTAATCAAGAGAAAGAGAAGGCCCACAAAGTGATTCCTTAAGCTTCAAATAAAGTATTAGAATGAGCAGAGAATTGCCAGATCAGTCAAAGTTGTCAAACAACCATATTGTGCAATCTAGTTTGAAAGAAGCAATTGTCAGAAACATTCCACTTGGGACTGGAGAGCTGGGACAGCAAAGGGCTGTGAAAAATGTGTATGTATGTTACTGGTTTTGTTCTTTTTTTCCCTCGTGAGCCAGTAAAGACACCTCTGCCACATCTCCTGTCTGGTTTTGCCCTCGTGTGCCCGAATTGGCAGATGTGGTTGAATCAATCTGAGACTTTCCATGTGAGCAAGCATTACAGGAGCAGCTTCCTGATACAAATATGTACTTTTAGAATTAGAAGAATTGTACTCTTGAAATTATGAAGGTGAAGTTTAATCTTATAACAAGATGAGTTTAGCTTGCAGAAAAACTTAATCACTTACTTGTAACTGTATTGGGAAGAAATCTATTGTAGTATTAATGGTTTAAGCTCTATGCTAAGTAAGTACTAATAGTAAGTAATTATGGGCTTGTCCATCAGAAGACAGTAACATGCCTATACTTTGGACACTGAAGTATGTAGTAGTGAGTGGGAAAATAGCATTAGAGGCCAAGAAAAGTGGACTGTGTGGTCAGAATGGTGCAAGGAGAAGCATGGGTTTTGAGCAGATGTATGCCTGTAGGGGAATGTATGGTGGAGGGGTGTTTCTTTCCACACATGTCACTGTGCAGACAGTTGGGACCTGGTGCTGCTGCTAAATAAATTATTTTTGGAGTTCTTTGGTATATTTCATAACAGGACACTAGACCAGAAATTAAGAAAAGAGAAGTGGAGGACTATACAAAACATGTGAACACATTACTAATTACTGGACATTTTCAACGTAACCTCTAAGATTAAAAAGACTCCACACCTAAAGCACATCTTTTCATAAAAATATTACTTAGCTTGAATTGTTGATTTTGTTTTTTGTTGCTTTTATACCCTGAGGGAAATAAATTAAGCTCCTCATATTTTTCTGGCAAAACAGCTTACGTTCATTTTTCAGTTTGTTACTTTTGAAAAGAATGGTTTTGGAAACCAACATTTCTTCCCTCCCCCCCCCCCCCCCCCCCCCCCCCTTTTTTTTTTTAATAAAAATACCAGTTACTTAAAAATACATTTCCCTGAAGGAAAAAAGTACATAAACAAAACAACAAACCATTTTTCAAAGGTCTTTGATAATTTCTCAGACTATACGATTGGAGATCATAGAAAATAATATAAATCTATAAAATAATAATCTAAATTGTCTAAAGTTGGATGGAGATTGACTTGTCTGAATTTTTGGTAGATTGTTTTTACTGTTTTCCACCCCAGCTTCCTGAAAATGAAGCTTCACTATTTTTACAGCTTGGATACCAAAAATGTATAGAACTTGCTAACCAGCTGCAGGTTTGACATTTTTAAGGATAATGTTGGTTTTGTTTTACATGTCAATTTTTTCAATGCTATTTACTAGCTGGTGGACAAAACGTTCTCTCAAATGTATGTACTGCTTGGCAGATCCTTTATATGCCTGTGGAATGTAATTTTTAGACACCGAGAACGTAACACCTTGACACTAATTACAATGACTTAATTTTTAACCTCCAAGTGCAGACGTAAAACTTCATAGTTGGGATTTTTTTAGTGGCTGTTCCATATACTTAATACTGTAATTTTTAGTAATGCTACAGGAATTTCAGCAGGTATGTGTTTCTGCCATATTCAGTGTTTGATTTTATTTTTTTAAGCTGTCTGTATTGCCCACTGCAATATCCAATACTGTCTTTAATGAGCTAGCCTAGATATAGCAAAAAAACTGTGGAGCACACCAGAATTTAGTAAATTAACCCATGCATAACTGTCTGAAGTCCAGTGCAAATGCAGTAAAAGAATTATGATTGAAAGTAACAGGTCACAGAAGGCAAAAGCTCTGTGGAATGAACAATGCAGCTCTGAAGTCAGTGAGTGTTAGTGACAGCAAAGATAAGTGGTATGAATAGCAACAGCAGTTGCCAGGATGGTCATGGCAGTGTTGCCATTAATAGTTTGCAGGAATAATAATTACTTCTGATTACAGTTACAACAGCAGTTGTAACTGTTTGTGTATTCAGTAGAATAGATTGCTCAAGGATGCTGTTTGAGAATGGATATAACTGAGAAATAAGGAAGCTTTGAAAGAGGTGCAAATTCAAGGTGTGCCAGTTGCCCTGGGACTATATTGGGAGAGTTGGACTGATGACTGCACTGGTGTGGTGATGGCAGGAGCAATTTTGCAGAGCGTGTTAGCAATGACAGGCATAATACAATGCTGCCTTTGGCACTAGCATGTGCAGGACACCATGCACAGAGATGCTCTGGCTATTTTTCCGTACGCTTTTGCTGCACTGTCCTCCACCTGCCCCCTGCATCACTCAAAGAGATTATACATTTCTCATTATTCACCTCTGATGTGCACGTGGCTTCTTATCTGTGAGAATGGGTTTCTTAGAGGATGCACAAACTCCTGCTTGCAGGAGATTTCAAAGTATATTCACCAAATATCTTCCAGATAAGAGAGAAATTTGACAGCCTAAAACTGTAACCATTTGTCTTTGCCACTTGAGGCTTGTAATCTCTATAGTAGGGAAATATTTAAAACATTTTAATGATCAGTGTGATTTTCCTTTTATCAGCTTCTGAGTTTCTCATCACTGTGCTTAACTTCTACAGGAAGTAGAAGGACTGTACTATTAAAACCATTGCTTTTCTCACAAAGTGTGAGAAACATATTTTCTCTTAAGGATATCTGCCTTATTTGACTAAGACAAACATCTTAGTGCCTTCCTGTACACCCTAGAATACCAAAATAACCACTCCCGAAAACCTGAACAGCCTTGCTCAGTGCTTATCTTACTACACAAATAGAACTCAACATTTATAGTCAAAAGTTTTAATTGTGTGATTTGAACTGAAGGGAGTTAACTGAAATAAAGACAACAATTAAGTCCCACACTAAAAGACCAATTGTTTGACAATACTGAACTGAAAATATTTTAAAGTTTTCTTTCTGCTAATGTGTTTAAGTAAGCTTTGTTAAAGCTAAAGAAAAAAAAACAACCAACAATGCAGTAACTGAAGCTGAAACTGTCTTATGAAGCCTATATAGCATTAGTAAGGGAAAGAATAAAAAGAAATCTGCAGTCTATCACACGGCGTATTGGAGACTTGTAGTATTTTTGTTTATCATAAATTCAGTTTCTGATATCCTGTAATGCCAGTAAGAACCTTGGTGTTAATTTTCTAACAGTATGTTTCTAGCCTTGTAAAGAAATGTTTGAAAATCTGCATCTCAAAAAACAAAATCAAAAAAGCCCACTGAAACCCCCAAGGTAAGTCTATATTTTCATTTACTATGTATTGCAGGACTTCAAGTTTCAAAACTTGTAAGACCTCATTCAGACATTCAACGATAATGATAATAAAAATTATACTGGTGACCCAGTTGTTATTTCCTAGGCAACACTGAAACAAAAAATGAACACACAGAAGTATTTTGTTGTTAATGCTATGTTTCCATGGAGTTTAAAAAGAAAGGGTCCAATATTAGTTGCCCAGGAGTCCATATAAATATGTAGATTCTAAGGCCAGAAGGGAGGGAACGTGCTATATTTTCTAGCCAGGTCTCCAGGGTATAGAAGCTGTGGAACTTTTCCAAAAGTAGGAATTAAGTCATTTTTTTAGAAAAGTACTGAATCTGACTTTAAACAATCTTCACAGTTGCAAATCCCTATCCTCTGATAACTTACTCCTGCTTTTAATTACTCTCATGGCTAAAAAATTTTATGTCATTTCAAGAATTGTTCTGACTCCAGTTTCCTGATAACGGGTAAACCTTTGACAGCGAGGTCTAAAAGCACTACCCTGCCCAACTCTTTAAGAGTGTTTGATGCAGAAGTGACAAATTTAAAGCAAAGGCATAAAAACATGCAGAGGTTGTAAGCTGCAGTGAGAAGTCAAAGAAGTAGGCAGATGGAACATTAACTAGGTAAATGTAGCTTGTTTCACACACAGGGAAGGGTAGGGAAATAGCACCCTCTCTAAGCATTATGTTCTCACTAACAGCTCTTAGTTAAACAAATATTCAATTTTGTGGGTGCTACTAAAGGACTCAACCTAATGGCCATGGAATTAGCTGTCTTGTCATGGCTAGAAAGGACGTTTTAGTTCAAGAGGATCATATAAGAAATTAAAACATTCCTGGCTGAACAGAACACAGAACTTCCCAAAGAACCCTTGCTTTTGGCTATTTTTCAGGTCCCATCCTCAGTCTTTATTGCTTTGGCTCTTGTCTGCACAGAAGGGATGGAAGATTAAGGGAGTGGAACATCTCCCTTATGAGGAAAGGCTGAGGGAGCTGGGTCTCCTTAGCTTGGAAAAAAGGAGGCTGAGGGGTGACCTCATCAATGTTTACAAATATGTAAGGGGTGAGTGTCAGGGAGATGGAGTTAGGCTCTTCTCAGTGATGACCAGTGACAGGACAAGGAGTAATGGGTGCAAATTGGAGCATAGGAGGTTCAAGGTAAATATCAGAAAAAACTTTTTTACTGTGAGAGTGACAGAGCACTGGAACAGGCTGCCCAGAGAGGTTGTGGAGTCTCCTTCACTGGAGACATTCAAAACCCGCCTGGATGCGTTCCTGTGTGATGTACTCTAGGTGACCCTGCTCTGGCAGGGGGGGTTGGACTAGATGATCTTTCGAGGTCCCTTCCAATCCCTAGGATTCTATGATTCTATGATTCTATGATGAAGCTCAGCAGCTATGAATTAACAGCCAGAAGCAATTTTTATTGATTTGTCCTTCTCATTGCATCTTCCACTGGAAGCATCCCTAGGGCACATTACTAATTGTTTGCCCTTTACTTTGGGACCATTGGATTAATGGTATTAGGTAATTGCCATTTCTTCATCATTAATACAATAATCATGTGATGAATTTCACAGTCAAACAATCTTTGGCTCTCACTGTAGGGATGCAAAAGTACCTGCCCATTTAAAAATGAAACTACCCTCTACAACCCCCAGAGTTAGTAACATTTGGGGAAAGGGATGAAATACAGCAAGTCAATAATATAGCAAGCGTTTTTGTGACTGATCCTTGAATGATACAAGTCTTGTACTGCCTAACCAGCAGATTATGCCCACTTAGGTCAGATCAGAAGGATCCATGCTTTCATACCTGAGACTATGTTTCTATTGTTACCTAGGCACCAGAGAGCCTAGGTTTTGATATTGCCTTGTTATCATCCACACACTTGAAGTGTTGGCACGTTCATGTTAACAGTTTGTTATTGCTGTCCCACACTGACTAGTGCTTTCCCTAATCAAGTGTGGACATAGTACCAGAGCTAAAACAGGCCAGGGGACATTCCCCATCAGTAGCTGGATGATGCAACCTGGTTCTAGAACACAGGAGAACATAATGTGTGCAGCTGGTCTGTGCCAAGCAATGCTTTTCCAGTTCAGGGCCAGAGTATGGGCCTATAGTCTTCTTTAAGATAGTGCCTTGGCCTGTAGGTTAGTCCTGGTAGCAGTAAAGTGGGAGACAATGTCAGTGTTAGGTTCTTCCTCTGTCCATGCTCATTGGAAGACAAGGATACACCTGTGCAGGGTGCAAGACACTGGAGTGCCACCTTAGTAACTGTGGAGAACACACCTCTACAGGGGCAATTTCCAAACTTGTACAAAATAAGGCTTCCTGACTTCATCCTAAAGTGTGAAATGGTATTGTGTGATGAGACAGCAGCAATACCTTCAGCTTCTCCAGAAGCCTTGACATTAGACTTGACAGGACCGCCAGTCATTGTAAGGCTTGGATGTAGAACTGGCAGAAAAATAGATATCAATAGGTAGCTCCAATTTGCACAGCAAGAGGTTCTCTGTGTGTATTATTGAATCTATTGTAGATGCTTTCTATTTACATGCTCCTTTATGGTGATGAAAAGCTTTTAGTAATCTGTACAAACATTTGGACTGCAGAAAACTCAGGAGAGCTAACTTCAAAGTGGACAGAAGTCTCATCTATTATTTTGGTAAGCAGATGTGATCTATCTTATCTCCCTCGTACTTTTCATCAGATTAAGGACAGATGGCAAAACGGAGGTATTTGTGCAACATACATGCAGCTGCCCCCATCCAAACAGCAAGAAACTGAACCTTGGGTAAATTATAAAGAAAAGGTCCCACCCAGAGCTAATGGAGAAATACTAAGTCTTACAGGCAGCCCAGAGACCTCTCCAGCAAGTGTATAGTGTAGAGTTAGTGTCTTTGACCAAACTCAAGGCCACTCCTGCCCAGAAATGAAGACCCAACAAATCTATTTTGTTACTTCCCACACCTACAACATGGTTGTGGATGGTAGTGGCCAGTTGGTCTTAATTAGAGTAGGAGGTGATACATAGTAGAAGTTGTCCTCCTGTTTATTAGCATCTTTTCCTAGTGCAGAATTATTGATCTTGCCCCTGAGCAAGCTGATTTCTGGACCCTTTATTTAAAGTTGTGGAATTACAGAAAATAGATATGTTGCCTGCTCTGCAGAGGTGGCAAGATAATTTGTCAATTAGGAATAATCCGTTCTAGAATGACTTTTATGTCTATGCTATTTCTGAAACCTCTTTATTTAGATCTGGGTTCATCCATGTATCAGCTGAGGCAAAAGGTATTAACTATCCCATGTGTAGATCTTGGAATGAGATGAAATGCTGTTTGTAGTGGATTGTAAGCAATGAGGAATCCTGAATTTCACAGTCAAAACATATCTGTGAAGGGTTTTTTAATTTTTAATCTTGTATTTGAAAATTAATTTGGTGCTACACTGCCAGCTTTGGAGAGAGAAGCTCTCTGTTTATCTCCTGAATGGCTGTTACTTGGCTTGACAGTTTGAGGCCTTGCCAATATGCCTCAGCCTCGATGACAGCAGGAGATCACATCTGGTCATGAGGAGGATGAAGAACATGTCAAAACCTGCTCAGTCCCTGGCATCTGGGTTATTTCGACCAGATTTGTGAGGTCATCTCCTAGTGAAAGATCACATAGCATGGCTAAAGAACATGAACTCTTTACAGAGTATGAAGCTGATTGGGCTTTATCCCTGGGAGTATTTAAACACCTTTACTGTGGCCAGCGTACTCTGTGTCTGTAAATGGAAAAAATTCAGAGCTCTGCTATCTTACTGTCCAAAATCAAGGCTGAGTGGGTATGTCTTCATGTAGTAGTACCAAATCTGTTACTTTTCTCACATTCCTTTTTTCCTGGGTTAGGCACAGGACTGAGAAGGGAAACAGTTTTTCCTTGCATTTTAAAAAGAAAAGTATGTTAAATAGTAACACTATCTATGAATTATCATTTCACAGAATCACAGAATTTTAGGGGTTGGAAGGGACCTTGAAAGATCATCTAGTCCAACCCCCCTGCCAGGCAGGGTCACCTAGAGTACATCACACAGGAACTTGTCCAGGCAGGTTTTGAATGTCTCCAGTGAAGGAGACTCCACAACCTCTCTGGGCAGCCTGTTCCAGTGCTCTGTCACTCTCACAGTAAAGAAGTTTTTCCTCACGTTTACGTGGAACATCCGTTGCCCCTTGTCCTGTCACTGGACATCACTGAGAAGAGCCTGGCTCCATCCTCCTAATACTCGCCCCTAATGGATTTATAAACACTGATGAGGTCGCCCCTCAGTCTCCTCTTCTCCAAGCTAAAGAGACCCAGCTTCCTCAGCCTTTCCTCATAAGGGAGATACTGTTAAGTAATTTTAAATTATGCAGCAACTAAAACTAAGACAAATAAAAGAGCAGAAATATCATAATGGAGATGCTTCCTTAGCAACCAGGCATTTTCTGGGCTAGTTACTTCATCCTTAATCCTTCTGTCTGTCACTGCAAAGGAGATTCCCATCTTTGCCCTAGAGCTGGCTTGTCATGCTTAGTTCCCCGACCATCTCACTATAAGTGATTTTGCCATATTTATTATCCAGATGCTGCAAGAAATCCTAAAATGTAAAATAATATGTAGAAGGATTTTTCACTTCATAGAGTCATAGAATGGTTAGAGTTGGAAAGGACCTTGAAGATCATCGAGTTCCAACTCCCCTGCATGGGCAGGGACACCTCCCACTAGACCAGGTTGCTCAAAGCCCCATCCAACCTGAGCTTGAACACCCCCAGGGATGGAGCCTCCACAGCTTCTCTGGGCAACCTGTTCCAGTGTCTCACTTCTGAGTGAATAGCCCAGTGAAAATCGGGCATTTTAAAGTAGCTTCAAACATATTCCCAACAAGGCATTAGAAAGCCTAAATGTAAGTAATCAGTTTACGCAGACTGCCAAAGTGGTACTCTCAGCAAAGGGCATACAGTGAAATCAAACTAATTCAGGAATTTTCTAAAGTTTTGAAAGATTCCCCATTACCCATAAAGGTGGAATATTGGCAGAAGAGGAATGTAATAGGTCCTGTATGGCATTTTTAATTTTACTGGGAAGCAGTCCTTAATCTCTGTTTACTGGTTCCCTGGTGTTAAAGGGAAGAAAGTCAGTCTGCCAAGTGCTGTTCCTTGATCTCTCTAACTCACCATAAAGCCTTCACTAGGTTATTTTATTTTTCTTTGCCGCCTTAGCAATGGAGATAGTAATTATCTACCTCTTATTTGATTTGCTGAGATTATTACATTTGTGGTAATGAATCTTCATAAACCATACCAAGTTCATTGAGATTATGTGCTGTAAAAGGGCAGTGTGTATTAAAAAATCTGATGCATTCATCCTTGTATAAACTACCTAAAGCTGCTCCAAAAACTAGATGTTCTCACTCAGCTTTGCCTTTCAGTTTGGAAATGTACAATGACTGGAGGGAAGTAACTACTGATTTCATTATCTTTACATCTACTAAAACTTCCAGGGAGAGAAGGGAGATTAAGGCACATAGTCTTGCCCATTCCTGCCAGGATATCAAGGGACATTACTGTAGTTCTGTGGGCTACTGTACAGGCAGATAAGGCTTCAAAATATTTAACTTTTAAAATCAATATTTTGTATCAGTCTCACACTCTCTCCTTGAGTTTCTTTTCCTACCCCTCTTTGTTTCCTCCTTTAATGTGTGTGTTGGCTTTCTTTTGGTTTTTGTCCCTGCAGTACTCTGAGAATTTTTTCATTTTGTGCTTGAAATTCTGCTTCAGGGTGACTTTATGGCCTTTCCTGGAAAAGGATCTGTGAGACTGGCAAATGTCCTGGGAAGACGTTGATGTCACTGATTAAATTCTTAAGAGATTATGTAAAATAGTGTGTGAAAACTGGGATAGGGATGTCAGAGCTCTGCAGTATAACTGAAATTAGAGGAAAGGGAGCCTGATATATAGAAATGCAATTGTACAACTGCAGCAGAACCGAGGAAATGCCCATGGGGAGAAATACGTTTAATTGGGGAAGAGAATATGGAATAGCTGGTGCTTTTCCCTAACCCATACCTACAATCCTATGTATTCCTCCAGTCTCCCAGCTTTTCTCTGCTCTAATCCAGGTGACATTTTTCTTTAGGCACAAGAAGCCCTCTTTCAGAGGTTGGAGAACCTCCAGTGATTTTTTTTCTTTGGTTGGATTTTTTTCTTCACTGTGACCTGATTGGTCATAATTTGACTGGGACTAATTCAGAAACCATGGTCTGTTTTCTATCCCATGTTGCAACTATACCAATAAAGCATTACATCCTTTTTGATGACTTCTGACTTGTCTTGAAATAAGGGATTATGTAAAAAATTGATGTGTTTAAATAGCCAGATATATAAATATCAGAACATGGCTCAACTGTTAATCCAAAACCCTTACTGTATCATGTTCTCAGAACAACATCCTTTACAGTACAAAATGGATTTCTTGTATTCACCTTACAGCCATAATTTTTGCATTTATTAAAGGGATGGATGTATTTCTATGCACTCTGTTTATATAGGTCAACCTACTATATAATTCCACCATTAAGGTAGTTTTCCAACTATCACAGAGCCCCACTTTTGGGTTTCCTTCATGACCTTTGTAGATTCATTATAGGGCTTTTTATTTAACAGTGTAAGACACACTTTTCCCTTTCACATGTACCTGAGATCCTCTCACTGAAATTTTAGCTATAGTTAGAACACTTATTATTCAGTATAGTCTGTTTTCAGTGTTCAAGAGCATTTACATGAGTTACTCTTGCTGTCTTACTGTAGTCAGCAATTTGATTTCTTAATCTGACAATCACAATCTATGTATCTTGTAGAAAAGGAATAAGGATATGGAGACAGACAAAGTGGGTAATTTTGCACCTGACATTTAATTTACTGACAGTTGAATTTCTTTTATGAAAGATACAAGAACACAATAGCTATTTAATAGAACTTGTGAACTTTCTTATGTGTACCAGCTTATAATTTTAAGCAAAGGGGATGGTACAAGGGGATACAACTGTATTTAAACCTGTAATAAAATTATTCTGTACTAGTCATTTGTGTCCACTTTAGAGGACCATAAACTCTACTATGGCATAGAATTTAGACTATTATGTTATTTTTTCATGTTCAGGAGGCATAATGTATGGTATATTACAAATCAGTACTGTATGGGAAGTTTGGTAAAATTCTGAGAAACCTTAGGAGTCAATTGTGTTTTTAAAGAATGATAAAATGTAATGATACATTATGAAAAGCATTACTCTTATTCACTGTCACAAGGAAGTCAGAGTAAACCACAATGAGCATCTGGACACTGCTATTTGTTTTAGAACCAGTGAGTTTGGAGCTTTTGTTCTATTTGGTTATCTCACTCGCTCACTCACCCTAGTGTTACTTCCCCTAAGGCTTCACTTCCCAGTTCCTAGCAGGGAGATCACTGCCAATCCAGGAAGATTGGGCAGAAAGTTGTGTCAGCTTGTGCTGTGCAGCTGCTCACAATTACCACTCTTAGGTATTATTGGCCAAGGTCCTTCAGCACCTCCCAGCATTTCTCTCCATGTGTTCCCTGATCCTCTGGGTCTCTCCCTACTTCTAGGATCTTTCCTCCAGCCAGGATATGCACCTTCTTTCCAGGCCTACTTCTTCTTTTAGACCACTTCTTCCTGCGAACCCAATCTAAATAGTCTATGTGCAGAACACATGTGATCAGCCTCCGAAGGGGTGGTTCTCTCATGTTTCTTTAATAATTGGAGAATTAGGAATGTGCCACTTCTTTAGTCCAGCTGTTAACAAAGTTTACAATCAACCTACAATAGTTGCAGCAAGTGAGTGGCATGCTTCTGCTTGAGTGCTTGAAAGTTAAATTTCAGACATGCACCCCACACACATACACCCAACTATCTGCCACCTGTTACTGTTAGCAATTGAGTATTTTTTTGCCTACAAGATTCACCTGCTCATGAAATGGTCAAATGGTGTCATTGCAGTTCCGTGTTGTGCATTGTCTGAAATCCTACAAGCGCAATCCAGCCATCAGCTAAGAGTATTATGCACCAGCCACAGAGGAGCTTTAGATGCATGCACAGTAAAATTGTTTCCAGGTGGAGTGGAACTCTACTTACACATTTTCTGAGTAAATCCAGGCAGAATATGTTCTGCATCTAATCTTTAGGAACTTATCACCATAATGTAATGACATTAGTGACAGCAGCAGCCATACAGTTAAATCTTCCCTGGTACAATGCAAATGCACCTTTGGGAGATCATACATAGGGTCAGATTTTGCTTTGTTTAAGTCTTTCAGATGAGATGACTGAAGTATAAAGTCAGAGAGGAGGACTGAGCTCAGATAAGTGGGAAGATGTGTCCAGCTCTTCAGCCCCCAACACAAGAAGGACACGGACCTGTTGGAGAGTGTCCAGAGAAGGGCAATGGAAATGACCAGAAGGCTGGAGCACCTCTTATGAAGACAGGCTGAGGGAGTTGGACTTGTTCAGCCTGAAGAAGAGAAGATTCCGGGGGGACCTTATAGCGACCTTCCAATATCTGAAAGGGGCCTAAAGAAGGCTGGGCAAGACCTGTTCACTAGGGCATGTAACAATAGGACAAGGGATAATGGTTTCAAGCTAGAGAAGGGTAGATTTAGGTTGGACATTAGGAAAAAGTTCTTTGATACGAAGGCAGTGGATCACTGGAATGGATTGCCTGGAGAGATGGTGGGGGCCCCATCCCTGGAGACATTCAAGGTCAGGCTTGATGGGGCTCTGAGCAATCTGTTCTAGTTGGAGATGTCCCTGCTTATTGTAGGGAGGTTGGACTAAATGACCTTTAGAGTTCCCTTCCAACCCAAGACATTCTATGATTCTAAGATAGATTATGAGCATGAAGTAGAATAACAAAATTATTTGAGATTAAAAGATAAGGGTCAAAGACTAAAATATACCAGATCTTCATTTGTATATATACTATTTTCAACAAAGCAGAAAAATTATTAGTAAACGAAGAGAAAGAACTGAGATTAAGAAGTGAATTTTCACAGCACAAAATAAACATTAGTAGACAGTCTTTCTGAGATAGTGAAATAAGGATGGTAGGCCATCAAGCAGAAGTGAGATACTGCCCCAGAAAAGTCTCTTAAAAAAAGAACAAAGTCAAAATAGCCATGACTCTACATCAGTCTGCTTTGTTGAAACTTCCATTATCAAGTGGCCTTGAGGACAGCCAGTGGGATTACCCTTTTTAGATGGTGCAGCACAAAAGCAATGAGGTTGCCCTAAAATGAAACTACTCCTGCCTTGGAAGTGCAACTTAAGGCAAAATACCCTCATTGTCCCATAAATAAACAAATGAAAAGCCTATTTTTTCATTGTTTTGCTTCCTTTTTTTCTTAGATGAGAAGGGAAAAAAGTAATTAGTATTGGGGGAGGAAGGGCTCCACATTTGAGTGATGTAAACCTCTTTTCTTCCTAATCTGTTTTCCCTAAAATGCTGATTCTTTCCTTCTTTCTCTTCAGTGTTTTCCCTTCCCCTTCTGTCACTGTGATCCTTCTTATCACTGTTGTCTCCACCGTTCTTTTATTTTTTAATAATCCCTGTCTTCCATTTCTCTAGTTAACTTCCTATTCCTCGTTTTTCCAGATTATTTTCTAGTCCTTCTTTTTGCTATCCTCAACCCAAGCCTTTTAGATTCCCTTATCTTTCTTTGTCTGTCTTGTGGTGTTTCAGTTTTTCATCTTCATTACTTCCTTCTCTCTAGCCTCTGGCTTCCACATCACATCTTTTGTCAAAAATACTCCATATTTTTGATAGATAGCCACTTACTTCTTTCTTAATTCTATCCTGTCATTTTATTGCTGACTGAGATTGGCTTTTAGCTCACTTACCATGATCATAAAGTGATTTGGCTTAGGGCTTGATCTCATAGAAAGTGCCATCCTAGGCAGAAAAATGGCTGTGCTGAAATGGCACCTTCTTGCCCAGCAAAGCTGCTTCCTTCCTCTATCAGTTTTGTATGTTGGTGTCAGCAGTTAGCGTATGTTGCTGCATGTTATCCCTGCAGCCACCATCAGTGATAGTAAGGAGAACCTTCTACAGTAAACAGTTCTGGAAGCACTGGTTCAGGCTGGTCAGACAGACCTGAGCATAAATTTTGAAGTGAAAGGATGATACTTGTGTTGCTGAAGACCTGTTTTGGCCAGTTATGCCCTTTATGGTTAGTAGTAATACAGGGAGCAAAGAAAGGATCTTGTCCTGACTCTCATTCACACTCGCTTGGAAAAAAAGGCAGGTTAAGAAACATAATCTTTTACCAACAAACTGAGTGCATCTGTAGTCAAAGGAGCATGATAAGCACAGAAGGATACAGTGGCATTTTTACACTGTCACTTTTTGGCATGGAATTGCAATGTGATTACTATTACACCCTTTCGACCTAGGGTGGCTCTCCATCTTCGGTGTTGCTTTGGTGCCAGCTGGAGCTGAAAAAGCACAGGTTGTCCTTTGGGCTGTTAGACGGTGACTATGGTAGAGGGTCTGGGACCCGCAGAGAGTGTAAACCTTTTGAAAAGGGTACATTGGTGAGATACTGCTAGAATCACGGGACCATGGACTAATTCTTGTGGTTCTTTCATTTAAACCCTCCAGACCATGAAAGAATGTAGAGTTCATGATCAAGATGACTACTACACTGATAGAACAGTAGAAAAGAAGGCAAGAAGCCTCCAATGATGACATGGTTTAGGCCCCATGAGCAAGAAAGAACCACATGTCTGCTTGCTCACCCCTACTCCCACTGTAGGATAGGGAGCAGAAAATCCAGATAAAAGCCCATGGGTCAAGACAGGGACAGGGAGGGTTCACTCACTAATTATGGTCATGGGCAAAACAGACTCAACTTGGGGAAAAAGTATCAATTTAATTTACCCCAATCAATGCAAACATGACAAAAAGAAAACAAAAACCAGAGCTTAAATACATTACCCCACTCCTTCCTTCTCACCATACCCAAATTACTTTGTTCCCAATTTCTCTACCTCCATCCCCCCAGCAGCACACGGAATAGGGTTTAGAGTCAGTTCTTCACACGTTGTTTTCTGCCACACTGTCGCGGACCGAGACAGGTAAAGCCGCGACCCACACCCCCACCTCAGGGATTTGAGGGCTGAGGACCGCTCCCCGTCACACTCCCAAACAACGCTTAGGAATCAGTAAATTTATTATAGGCACTGAGGGTTCGGCAAGTCCGATATCAACTAACACACAAGGACTATTTATATGTTTATATCCACACCTATATATCCATATACCAACAGCTATACACTATCTAGTACACTACATCTATATACCAATAACAACACACATAGAAAACAAGAGAGAACCTCTCCCCCTCCCCTTTTTCCCCCGTTCCCGTTCCCGGACAGGGATAAGAGGGAAAGCCTGGAGAGAGCCTTTGGGAAATAGAAGAATATTGAAAAAGAGAAGTGAGTGTCTGGTATGTGTGAATATTATGTAGGAATGTTAATAGGAAGCGTCAGAACGTAGTTCGCAATTCTCACCACCGGGGTACGGCCGAAGCGAATCCCTGGTCGGCATCCACGTCCTTTCCCTTGAGACTCTGGGCAAACAGTCCGTTTGATACGTCCACACGCCAACAACCACAGGGAGCGGCGCCGTATAGCTTCACGGCAGCCTCCGCAGCGGTACGCTCACCGCGGCGGCTGGATCCGTATTGAGTTCACAGAGCGCGCCTCTTTTCTCCCCTTCCGGTTCCGGCCCCGCCGTGCCTCCTGGGAGCTGTAGTCTGTGGTCCTGTGCGCATGCGCCTGGTACCTCTGTCCTCTCCCCACGAGTGCCGGGGGGGCACATCACCAGGAATGGTCAGTGAATGTCGCTGGATTAAAGGCCATTATAGAGTCCGTCTCTCACACACACCTTCCTCCTCAGAGAGAAGGATTCCTCACAGTCTTCCCCTGCTCCAACATGGGATTCCCCCCACAGGAGAGAGTCCTTCGCGAACCCCTCTGACATGAGTCCCTCCCACGAGGTGCAGTCACTCAGGAACAGACTGCTCCAGCGCGGGCTTCCAACAGTCATGGGCTGCTTTAGGAACAGTCACCTGTCCTGGCCGCAGCTTCCTCCATGGCTGCAGGTCCACATCTGCTGCCGTCTCACCACAGAGTGCAGAGGAACCTCTGCTAGGGCACCTCCTCCTCCTCCTTCCTCACTGACCTACTGACCTTGGTATCTCTGCTCTGGCATTACTCTCACCTCACCCCTCCTCAGCCCTAAGGCCATACCACACTTCCTTTCTCCTTCTTGAATGTGTTGATCACAAAGATGAAATGCTTTTCAACCTCTGAGGAGAGCTGCAAATGGATCCCTGCAAAACCACATCCTGCTGATCCTGGAAGTGTTCAAGGGCAGGTTAGATGGGAATCTGAGCAACCTGATCTAGTGAGAGGTGTCCCTGCCCATGTAGGGGGGTTGGAACTAGGTGATCTTGAAGGTCCCTTCCAACCCAAACCATTCTATCATTCTATGAAACACCTTCCCCCACCCCTCCTTTCTTTCCAAGTTCAGCTTCACTCATGATTTCTCTGCCTCCTTCCTCCCCAGCAGCACAGGAGGACAGGAAATGGGGGTTGTGGTCAGCTTGTCACACATTGTCTTGTCACAAAATAGGACGGAAATAACTTATCTACACCAATGTGATGTAGATATGCGGCGAGAGCTCAGACTAACACACCACGATCAATGTGATCAAGTGAAAGCCGTTTATTGTAAACAAATGCCTTGCTATATACCTCATTGCCCGGTACACACGCTGTAAGCCATCCTACTATTGGTTAAATGCTTTTGTCCACACGAATAATGCTTCAGTCTGATTGGTGCACTGTTACTGTCCATAAGCCTGCTTCTAATACATGATTGGCTACTAGCCCTAAGCACACAAGTCCTTACATAGCATGATCTCAGCACCTTTGGTATCTCGTTCCTTCTTCTGCATGTGGGAGTTACTTCTCTTCTGCTAGCTTTCTTCTTTCCCAGTTATAATTATCCCTCTGTCGGTCTTGAGATAACAGTAGTCCAGCTAAAGTCTCTATAGCACAATTACGCTTTTATACCAAAGGCTGGATTGCTCACATGCCCATGCTCTGCAAGAAAATCCTCCACATAGATAAGCAGACACTTCTTTATTAGCGTGCTGAGGATACAGGGGATAAATCCTCCTAGTGTATCCTCCATTGCATTTCAATCAACAACTGGTTACTCTGACCTTGGCTACCGTGTGATAGTTTGAAGATTTATTATTTTATTATTCCTTCCATGGTAGCTGCTTAAGCATACCTTATTCTTCATGTAATTCTAAACCTTAGCTACTTGTACATACCACTTGTCTAGTACATGTGGTTTCTGTGACTACTGAAGTAAAACATAATCACCCACTTTCCCCCTCCCAATATAATTCCTATGGGAACAGTTTCTCCTAAAAGCCTTGTCTTGGTCAGGCCCAACCAGGCCCAGGCCTTCTAAATAATTAAAATTTAGTCACTTCAGTAACATTTCCCCCCACAAAAAAAAAAATACACTTTTGCTTTACTATACGCTGTCTCAAACCAGGCTCCCACTAGCATCAGTTTCCAAATCAAAACCAGACCTATAACAAAAATCCTAATCTGATATGAGGAATTAAACATGTTTTAAGGTTAATTTTAAGGTCTCTGGATCTCCTTCGGTGAAGGAGGTGCTCTCTTCACCCTGGTGTAGTGGATCCACGCTACTGATGCTGCAATCTTGATGGCTGTAAAGGTAGTTAGCAGCACCTGAAAGCGTCCTTGCCAGGGTGCCTTCTAAGGATCAGACGTCCATGTTTTTACGTAGACATAGTCTCCAGGTTGAAAATCATTTGCTGGATTTTCTAAGGACAGGGGTCTGTTCCACAACACGGCATTCCAAATGGCAGTTAAGGTTTTTCCTAGAGAAAACAGATAGTTATACATATCCTGTTTTCCTTTTACCTACATTTGGATGTGGTTCGGGGGATTCATATGCTTTCCCATTAGTAATTCATAAGGACTGACTGAGGAGGCACTTTTTGGCTGTACCCTGATTCAGAGCAATGCAAATGGGAGAGCCTGAGGTCACCTGAAATTGGTTTCTTGCCAGGTTTCCTAATTTGTCTCTTTAGTGTCTGATTCATCCTTTCTACTTTTCCACTAGATTCTGGCCTCCATGGTGCATGTAAATCCCAAGTGATTCCCAGGGCTCGACATACACTTTGCACAACTTCAGCAACAAAATGTTTGGACCTCTGTCCAAAGAGATCCCGATAGGGACACCAAACCTCGGCATTAATTCTTGGAATAGCCATTTTACAACCTCTTCCGCCTGTGGAGTGCGACAAGGAAGGGCTTCTGGCCATCCTGTAAAATGGGGGTTGTGGTCAGTTCGTCACACGTTGCCTCTGCGACTCCTTCCTTCCCAGGGGGAGACTCCTCACACTCTTCCCCTGCTCCAGCATGGGGTCCCTCCTACAGGAGACAGTTCTTCACAAACTTCTCCAGTGTCATGGCTTGCAGTTCTTCATTCACTGCTCCAGCATGGGGCCCTTCCAGGGGCTGCAGTCCTTCAGGAACCGACTGCTCCAGAGTGGGCTTCCCATGGGGTCACTGCCTCCTCTATCCATTCTTTATTTGGAGGCCAGCAGCTGAAAGGAACTGACTAGAGGCAGACTACAGGGACTGTTTTTCCCTAGCCTGGCACAACCCTTCTTCCCGTTGGACAGCCCCGGGAGCTGCTGGGGAAACGCCTGTCTTCCCAAAAAAGCAACGGTGAGCTCTTGATAAAAGCGTCAGCAAGAACTACTGTGACGTGAAGCCTTTTTTTCCAACTACGGTGCTCTGTCGTTTGGAATTTAACCCACGGAGAAAACACACAGGCAACGCTCCTGTCAGTTGAAAAGTTTATTCTCTTGCTGCCTAAGTAGGAGTACAAAAGCACAGCCCCGAGGTCAACCCAATCCCACCCTCTCCCCATTAACAAAAATAGAGTTTAAACCATCTTGTTACTGCAGGAGATCCAGCTCCAGAACCTTCTAAAATTAGCATGTTAAAATCATGTAAATAGACACTGTATCCCCCTTTACCCTTCAAACACTGGCTAAAATCAATAACAATAAAAATGTATAAATATGGAATAGTACCTAACAGAACTACTAGCGCAGTGCTACTAACAACTTCACAGCTACTATCAATATCAATACAACCATATTTTAAAAGTGAAAACCTACTCTGATGACCTAACTCCTTTAAAGAATTTAAAAGTACTAAAACAACACTTAACTTCTCAGGTAGAAAAGGTGTAAAAAACGGAGCGCCTAATACCCTACAAAGTTAACATGAAAGCAAAAAGAAACCCAAAAAAGAGGTGGGTTTTTTTACAACAAAGCAACAAAGAACACAGTTGCAATGGTCCGGCCCGCAGCGGCTGCACATCTTCCCGTCCCTCGTCTCCCTCTTCTCACTCTCCTCTTGCTTCCTCCCAGAAGCAGCCCCGCTTGCAGGCCACATCTCCCAGCAGATGGAAATCTAGGAAGAAAAGGGAACGCTGAGTAAATATCAGCCCTTGCGCGTGTTTCACCTGGCAGCAGACGCAGCAACTCTGCTTCCATCAGGTGCTATAAAATAGGGCCGGAAAGGCAGACTAGAACTGCAGAAGCGGAGGCCTGCTGTGTCAAGAACAGGAATCATGCTCATTTTGCAAACCTTGACCTACGAAACCACAACACAACAAGTTGTAAGCAAAGTGCTCCCGAGTGCTCCCGGTCTGCCAGATATGTTACTGGCATGTGCGCTCACCACCGTGGAGACCAACTGCCCCATGTCAGCACACCCACAGGTGCGGGTTGGCCAGCATCCCAAGACGTTCTACAAGCAGAATAATTCAACGGGAGGCACGAGGAAGCACTTACACTGCAGGCAATAACTCACCTACTCTCACCTCCCCTTTCTGTAATAGCGGGGTCAGAGCCGCTGCCCCGGGCATCGCTACAAAAGCGCAGAATCTCTCCTTACCAGGGGACTGGCCATCGTCTGAACCGCGGCTTCTCTTCCTGCACGGGGCTGTTTCCGCTGACTCTCTCTCTCCTACGGAAGCGGCGACGGGCTCAGGTCTCTCTTCTGGCGCTGGTGCACAGAGGACGCTGGCATTCTCCTTACAAGAAACAAACAAGGCAAGAAATCGACCCCAAGATCACGCCATGTTTTCTCCTCGTCGCTTCAGGGACAAAAGCCTGAAAGGGTCTCTGTTATGTTCCCTTAACACACAAGGTTACATTTCAAAAGCCAACCCTAGCCATCCTATGATTCTGTGACTCTACGGTACTTTGTCTTGTTCTTCATTAACCACCTTACTCTTGCCACGCTTGTTTCCTTCTCTTCCCTGCCTGTCCTGCAGAGAAAGGAAGGTGACTTACCAGGAGCTCAGCAGCAGCCCTTTCTGCCGACGCCGCGCCATGGCCAGCACAAAGATCTTCAGGAGGCTGCAACAGAGAACAAGGTCCTATTCCATCTGCTCCCGTGGCAAACGATGTGTCTGGAGCTCCGAGAGCCAGACATTCCAGCAGGGCTTGACTTCTGTTGGACTGAGGGGTTAACACTGGCTCACCACAGATTCCACTTGCACCAGTTCATCCGGCAGCAGTGAAGAGATCTCCTCCACGAGCTCAAACACTCTTGCCAGGTCTACTTCTGCCTGGTCCTTGCCATCGGGTGTATCCCAGGGCCAGTCGCAGGGCGGGAGCTCAGCTGCGCAGGGTGACTGCGCTGGTGGACTCTGGGAGAAACAAAAGGCAGTGAACTTTGCTATCCAAACTTTACAGCGGCAGGATGCGTATCGGCTCTGTAAGGCTTTGGAAAGGAACCCGAGCAATCCACTCAAGCCTTGGCTTCTCCAAAAGCTTGAAAGCTTCTCGGCTCTTTTCAGGTCAAACAGCAGGTGTCGTTACAAAACAAAAGGGCTCCCGCTTTGCCTCGCTTTTCCTTAACCGCCTGACTCTCTCTCGGCACGCTCGCTTTCTCCTCTTCTCCGTCTGCCCTGCAGGGAAAGGAAGGTGACTTCCCCGTAGCTCTGCTCTGCTGCAGGCCGTCCTCTGCAGACCCTTGGAGGCGTTGCAGGTGTAAGCATAGCCACGCGTTCAGACCAGAGCCTTCTAGGCTTGGTAGGACCGGGGCGGGGGGGTACATTAGAACCACCCCCTCCACGTGCTCTGGCAGGGCAGGTGTGTCCTGGGGAAGCCCAGCAGCTGGCCTCCAAGCCCCAGGAAGCTTGGAGCTGGCTTCATGGCTCCTAACCTTCAAGCCACGCTCTCTGCAAGACTCAGTAAGGACTAGCCCGAGCTGGAGGCTGTCTTGTCCAACAGCGCCTGTGTTCCCTTCGCACACCACAAAGCACAGTCGGCCTCACACAGCCACAAGGGCCCATCACCAGCTGCCTGCCTGACAGTCCCTCCACAACTCCCTGCACCTGCAGCTCACTCACACAGTCTCCCCGCCTCTCGCCTGGTTGCAGGAGGCTTCACCCACCTGGACAAAGCTGCTCTGGGCGCTCGGCGAAGCCGCAGGGCCAGCACAGCCGGTCAGAGGGTCTGAGCAGGCAGCTGGGGAACCGCACGGCGCTGCAGCTGCAAGAATTCCAACACGGTCAGCAGACTTGCAGGATTTGTGTCTGGCACGCGCCGTCCTCTTGCTTACTTGGAGGAAACGTTTCCATAACCGCACAGGAAACGGAACCCCAGAAACCTGTGATTGCCTCCCCATAATCACCGAGCTTTCGCGGCTTCCAAGACAGAGTCGCTACGTTCTGAGTTTCGGAAGTTTTAGGGAAATTTAAAAAACAAAACAAAGGAAAGCAACAGTGGTTTGCTTGAAAATCTCCTCTGAAGAATAAAATCCCTGCAGGGAGCCTGAAAATGGTCGCTGAAACATTTGAGACAAAAGAAAAGAGCCGAGACTTTTGTCCTTTCTTGTCTTCAGAGCATTCAAAAAACACAACATTGAGAAGCTAAGCGAGAAAAAAAACCTAAGCGATGAAAACAGGATGAGCAGAATGAAGTATTCTACGCACTACTTTTGCCTGACCTTTGGCTTGAAAGACTTCCCCTGGGAACACAGGAGACCCAGGGCTGCTCTACGACTTTTCAACAAGTTCTCAGAGCTCCATCGTCCTCGTTTGGCTTAATTAAAACAGACTAGGAGACTTAGCCTAACCCTGACCCGTCGTGGACAAGGGTTTTTCTCCTCGCCCTCTAACCTCCACGGAGAGGCTCTCCGGACAGTCAGAGCAGGGGATGCTCGGACTCTGGAGGAGGGACAGGAATTCCAAACAGAAAATCTTTTTTTTTCCTTTAAAGCTCTCTCTTCCTCTACGCTTTACACTCGCTGTCAAATTGTCCCTTGAGACAGACACAAGATCTGGTGGAAGAGCCAGGGCAGAAACGTTTTCCATACCTGGTGGGTTGCAGGCTGGCGAGCCCTGCACCGGAGCTGCGCAGCTGCTGCCGCTTGGCGGGGAAGTGGCGGCGCTTTGAGGCCACTGCTCCAGGGGGAGGACGGAGGGAACAGTTCGGACCGTGTACGTGACTTCTGTTGGGAACCTCCCCGCTACCGAGAAGGCAGCCCCTCTCTCTGCAGAAGCCACGGCAGCCTGGTGCCCTGGAACCAAGCTGGAAGAAGCCTGCGATGTTGTGACCCGGACTGGACTCTGCATCTGGGGTGAGGAGGTGGAGGCGTAGCAGTAAGGCAGGAAGTGGTTTTGCTGAGCCTGCCCTACAGTCAGCAGTCCTGCAGTGGAAACAAAATACAGTGCAACAACCGTTAGGGAAAGGAGTTTCCACAGGCAATGGAGGGCAACATGAGGAGCCAGGGCTCTACAACGGCAGCCTTCTCCTCAGAGCCTCGTGCTGAACCAACACAGGTGCTCTGTCAGCTGCAAGGAAGACGATGGCTACCACGCCACCAAGGCAATGGGCATTAAGCACCCCTGCTGACGGGCCAGGAGGAGGAACGTTGACCGGGCAGAGCTGTGGCAGCTCCGCAGAGATGGGGCGAGGCTGTTGTGGGCGGGAACTCTGCTGTAGTCTAACAGGCAGACCGAAGCCCCGGAGAACCCCGCTCCCCGTGACTTCCTGACAGGGTCCCTACAACAACTTCCCTACAGCACCTGAACTGAGCGGGCACCAGCAAGGCCAGGGAACCCTCTCTCCCTTTCTCACTCCCCCTCTCCCTCTTTCCCTCGCTCCCTCCCTCCGTCCCTCAGGGGACTGCCGATGTGCCACTCCCCCCGCCACCACCCAGCGCTTCTCAAGCCCCCCGCGGCCCCGCCTGGCCCACGCCGTCTCACCGGGACCAGTGGCCTTGCTCAGCATCCAGGGCGGCAGCAGCGGGTCCCCTGGCAGCGCGGTGCCCAGCAGGCGCTGGAAGCGGTTGGCCGGGCGGCTGGCCACCTCCAGGCCGGCCGCCAGCTTGGCCCTATTGCCGCGCGTCCGGCGCTTCATATGGACCAGCAGGTCGGGGCGGTGGCGGCAAAAGTGCGGGCTTTGGAAATGGTGCAGGGGCCCGGCGGAGCTGCCGCCATCGCCAGTGCCACCCTGCGGGCCCCCCGCCGCGCTGCCCGCCGGCCCCGTCACGACTTTACGAAAGCCGTACAGGTTGAGCTGTCGGACGAAGCTGCTGAAGTTCTTCGTCTGGAACAGCTCCGCCCCATCGCCGCCCGGCCCCGCGGCTTGGCCCGGCCCAGCGCCCAGCAGCTCTCGCTCCAAGAGCGCCTGGTCGATGAGCAGCCCCGTGCCGCGGGCGTCCCAGGCGACGGAGCGGCAGCTCGGGCTGTTCACCAGCCGCCAGAGCTTGGCTGGGAAGGTGCTGGGGTTGAGGGCGACGGGCAGCCGCGGCTCCTCCATGCCGGCGGGCGCGCAGGGACGCGGGCGGAGGCGGACTGGCGCGGCCGGCTTCTCCATGGCGACGGAAGGACGCGGAAGGACGCGGAAGGACGCGGCGGCCGCTCGCGCTCCAACGGTCGCCGCGCGAGGCCCGCCGCCGCTCCCCGGCCCCGGCCCCGGCCCGGGCCCCGGCCCGCTCGGTCCCGCCACGTGCCCGGCTCGCGTCGCGCTGCCCGCTGCGCCGCTCCGCCCGGCCCCGCCTCGCCGGTGCCGCTCCGCGCCGGTGCCGCCGCGCCGGTGCCGCTCCGCCCGGCCTCCGCCCGGCCCGCCGGCCGCCCGGCCCCGCCGCGCCGGTGTCGGCCCCGCCATCCCCTCAGCCCCATCGTCCCCTCAGCGCCGCCGCCCCCCGCAGCCCCGCCACCCCCGCGGCACACCCGCAGCCCCGCCACTCCCGTCGGCTCCCGCCCTGCCCCGCAGCTCCGCTCAGCCTTTGCCGGCTCCCTCGGTCCCCTCAGCCATTGCTTCAGCGCCGCTGTCCCCGCACTCCCGCACACGCTCAGCGCCTCCCCGCTCACTTCACCCCCGCCGCCCCCTCAGCCCCGCTGCCACCGGCAGCTCACAGCGGTCCCGTGAGGGAGCGGGCGGCTCAGCCCCGGGGCTCCAACCTGCTGCTGGGAACGGCCCCGCCGCCAGCCCGCAGGCGTCCCCGGGGGAGGCTGCAGGGCCCTGCACCGCCGCGCGGCTGGACGCCCTGCCACCCGTGCCAGCCCGGACCCGTGGAAGGAGCTGAAAAAGGCGGTAGAGGGGGCAGGGAAAGTGTGTCCTGAGCAGGACCCCGGCCTGGCACACCCGTGCCGCGCTGGGGGGGCGGGGGAAGGCTGCGGCCGGGCTGCTCCTGCGGGTGGGAGCCAAAAGGGCGGGGCTGGGGGGCCGGGTTTCCCAGCAGCAATGACATTCGAGCCCCCTGACCAGGAAGAAGCCTGAGGAGAGAGTGGGTGGTGAATGCGGTCAGGCTTTCTGCTGAGTCTTTGTCACACCCCTGTCAAACCCGGTGGCCCCGCTTTTGCTCTGCCTGCTATTTCAGTGGCCCGTGCACGACAGGGTTAACAGCATCATCAATCTGTACAACAAATACTTAACACCTCCCAGACATTTTCTGAAACAGAAGATGAACACGTATCTCCTCTTGCCTTTTTTTTTTCTTTTTGAATAATCTGAGCCCTCATTTGGTTCAACAGATCGTTCCCTAAAAGTGACAACAGGCATTTAGATACATATGAAAACTCACGAGTAAAGGTCCGTTACCCCAACACACACCAGAGGGCTTGGAAAAAGGGCTTAACTTCTCTTTTCCCTGTCACACCAGCAACTGGCATAAAAAACTTACGTAAAGGTCCCTTACAAAAAGGGAGAAGAGAAGAAGTCTCTTCCATATGTACCCCCAAATTAACCTTGTCCTTCCCCAGCTTTATTAGAACCAGGTGCTGTGCTGGGGAACTTAATCCTGCCCCCAGTCCGAGTCCCCATCTCCAGCTATTGTCACTAGTTTGGAGATAGGATCCAATTTAGATTGTTTGACAGCATGTCAAACATTTTCCAGTTGGCTTCAGAGTCCAAATATATCAATTATCTGACAGGCTCACGTGGTCTCGCAAAGGAGACTCAACACTCTTTGTCAGACCCCTGTCTAACCTCATACACAAGTTGCTTTGGTTCGGTTTGCGGGTCCCATTCTGAACCCCAGAGGAAATTAATTGCTGACATCACTGCCGTCTGTCCAGGTCCACTAGATTGTGGCCTCCATGGTGCATGTAAATCCCAAGTGATTCCCAGGGCTCGACATACACTTTGCACAACTTCAGCAACAAAATGTTTGGACCTCTGTCCAAAGAGATCCCGATAGGGACACCAAACCTCGGCATTAATTCTTGGAATAGCCATTTTACAACCTCTTCCGCCTGTGGAGTGCGACAAGGAAGGGCTTCTGGCCATCCTGTAAAATGGGGGTTGTGGTCAGTTCGTCACACGTTGCCTCTGCGACTCCTTCCTTCCCAGGGGGAGACTCCTCACACTCTTCCCCTGCTCCAGCATGGGGTCCCTCCTACAGGAGACAGTTCTTCACAAACTTCTCCAGTGTCAGGCCTTCCCATGGCTTGCAGTTCTTCATTCACTGCTCCAGCATGGGGCCCTTCCAGGGGCTGCAGTCCTTCAGGAACCGACTGCTCCAGAGTGGGCTTCCCATGGGGTCACTGCCTCCTCTATCCATTCTTTATTTGGAGGCCAGCAGCTGAAAGGAACTGACTAGAGGCAGACTACAGGGACTGTTTTTCCCTAGCCTGGCACAACCCTTCTTCCCGTTGGACAGCCCCGGGAGCTGCTGGGGAAACGCCTGTCTTCCCAAAAAAGCAACGGTGAGCTCTTGATAAAAGCGTCAGCAAGAACTACTGTGACGTGAAGCCTTTTTTTCCAACTACGGTGCTCTGTCGTTTGGAATTTAACCCACGGAGAAAACACACAGGCAACGCTCCTGTCAGTTGAAAAGTTTATTCTCTTGCTGCCTAAGTAGGAGTACAAAAGCACAGCCCCGAGGTCAACCCAATCCCACCCTCTCCCCATTAACAAAAATAGAGTTTAAACCATCTTGTTACTGCAGGAGATCCAGCTCCAGAACCTTCTAAAATTAGCATGTTAAAATCATGTAAATAGACACTGTATCCCCCTTTACCCTTCAAACACTGGCTAAAATCAATAACAATAAAAATGTATAAATATGGAATAGTACCTAACAGAACTACTAGCGCAGTGCTACTAACAACTTCACAGCTACTATCAATATCAATACAACCATATTTTAAAAGTGAAAAACCTACTCTGATGACCTAACTCCTTTAAAGAATTTAAAAGTACTAAAACAACACTTAACTTCTCAGGTAGAAAAGGTGTAAAAAACGGAGCGCCTAATACCCTACAAAGTTAACATGAAAGCAAAAAGAAACCCAAAAAAGAGGTGGGTTTTTTTACAACAAAGCAACAAAGAACACAGTTGCAATGGTCCGGCCCGCAGCGGCTGCACATCTTCCCGTCCCTCGTCTCCCTCTTCTCACTCTCCTCTGGCTTCCTCCCAGAAGCAGCCCCGCTTGCAGGCCACATCTCCCAGCAGATGGAAATCTAGGAAGAAAAGGGAACGCTGAGTAAATATCAGCCCTTGCGCGTGTTTCACCTGGCAGCAGACGCAGCAACTCTGCTTCCATCAGGTGCTATAAAATAGGGCCGGAAAGGCAGACTAGAACTGCAGAAGCGGAGGCCTGCTGTGTCAAGAACAGGAATCATGCTCATTTTGCAAACCTTGACCTACGAAACCACAACACAACAAGTTGTAAGCAAAGTGCTCCCGAGTGCTCCCGGTCTGCCAGATATGTTACTGGCATGTGCGCTCACCACCGTGGAGACCAACTGCCCCATGTCAGCACACCCACAGGTGCGGGTTGGCCAGCATCCCAAGACGTTCTACAAGCAGAATAATTCAACGGGAGGCACGAGGAAGCACTTACACTGCAGGCAATAACTCACCTACTCTCACCTCCCCTTTCTGTAATAGCGGGGTCAGAGCCGCTGCCCCGGGCATCGCTACAAAAGCGCAGAATCTCTCCTTACCAGGGGACTGGCCATCGTCTGAACCGCGGCTTCTCTTCCTGCACGGGGCTGTTTCCGCTGACTCTCTCTCTCCTACGGAAGCGGCGACGGGCTCAGGTCTCTCTTCTGGCGCTGGTGCACAGAGGACGCTGGCATTCTCCTTACAAGAAACAAACAAGGCAAGAAATCGACCCCAAGATCACGCCATGTTTTCTCCTCATCGCTTCAGGGACAAAAGCCTGAAAGGGTCTCTGTTATGTTCCCTTAACACACAAGGTTACATTTCAAAAACCAACCCTAGCCATCCTATGATTCTGTGACTCTACGGTACTTTGTCTTGTTCTTCATTAACCACCTTACTCTTGCCACGCTTGTTTCCTTCTCTTCCCTGCCTGTCCTGCAGAGAAAGGAAGGTGACTTACCAGGAGCTCAGCAGCAGCCCTTTCTGCCGACGCCGCGCCATGGCCAGCACAAAGATCTTCAGGAGGCTGCAACAGAGAACAAGGTCCTATTCCATCTGCTCCCGTGGCAAACGATGTGTCTGGAGCTCCGAGAGCCAGACATTCCAGCAGGGCTTGACTTCTGTTGGACTGAGGGGTTAACACTGGCTCACCACAGATTCCACTTGCACCAGTTCATCCAGCAGCGGTGAACAGATCTCCTCCACGAGCTCAAACACTCTTGCCAGGTCTACTTCTGCCTGGTCCTTGCCATCGGGTGTATCCCAGGGCCAGTCGCAGGGCGGGAGCTCAGCTGCGCAGGGTGACTGCGCTGGTGGACTCTGGGAGAAACAAAAGGCAGTGAACTTTGCTATCCAAACTTTACAGCGGCAGGATGCGTATCGGCTCTGTAAGGCTTTGGAAAGGAACCCGAGCAATCCACTCAAGCCTTGGCTTCTCCAAAAGCTTGAAAGCTTCTCGGCTCTTTTCAGGTCAAACAGCAGGTGTCGTTACAAAACAAAAGGGCTCCCGCTTTGCCTCGCTTTTCCTTAACCGCCTGACTCTCTCTCGGCACGCTCGCTTTCTCCTCTTCTCCGTCTGCCCTGCAGGGAAAGGAAGGTGACTTCCCCGTAGCTCTGCTCTGCTGCAGGCCGTCCTCTGCAGACCCTTGGAGGCGTTGCAGGTGTAAGCATAGCCACGCGTTCAGACCAGAGCCTTCTAGGCTTGGTAGGACCGGGGCGGGGGGGTACATTAGAACCACCCCCTCCACGTGCTCTGGCAGGGCAGGTGTGTCCTGGGGAAGCCCAGCAGCTGGCCTCCAAGCCCCAGGAAGCTTGGAGCTGGCTTCATGGCTCCTAACCTTCAAGCCACGCTCTCTGCAAGACTCAGTAAGGACTAGCCCGAGCTGGAGGCTGTCTTGTCCAACAGCGCCTGTGTTCCCTTCGCACACCACAAAGCACAGTCGGCCTCACACAGCCACAAGGGCCCATCACCAGCTGCCTGCCTGACAGTCCCTCCACAACTCCCTGCACCTGCAGCTCACTCACACAGTCTCCCCGCCTCTCGCCTGGTTGCAGGAGGCTTCACCCACCTGGACAAAGCTGCTCTGGGCGCTCGGCGAAGCCGCAGGGCCAGCACAGCCGGTCAGAGGGTCTGAGCAGGCAGCTGGGGAACCGCACGGCGCTGCAGCTGCAAGAATTCCAACACGGTCAGCAGACTTGCAGGATTTGTGTCTGGCACGCGCCGTCCTCTTGCTTACTTGGAGGAAACGTTTCCATAACCGCACAGGAAACGGAACCCCAGAAACCTGTGATTGCCTCCCCATAATCACCGAGCTTTCGCGGCTTCCAAGACAGAGTCGCTACGTTCTGAGTTTCGGAAGTTTTAGGGAAATTTAAAAAACAAAACAAAGGAAAGCAACAGTGGTTTGCTTGAAAATCTCCTCCGAAGAATAAAATCCCTGCAGGGAGCCTGAAAATGGTCGCCGAAACATTTGAGACAAAAGAAAAGAGCCGAGACTTTTGTCCTTTCTTGTCTTCAGAGCATTCAAAAAACACAACATTGAGAAGCTAAGCGAGAAAAAAAACCTAACCGATGAAAACAGGATGAGCAGAATGAAGTATTCTACGCACTACTTTTGCCTGACCTTTGGCTTGAAAGACTTCCCCTGGGAACACAGGAGACCCAGGGCTGCTCTACGACTTTTCAACAAGTTCTCAGAGCTCCATCGTCCTCGTTTGGCTTAATTAAAACAGACTAGGAGACTTAGCCTAACCCTGACCCGTCGTGGACAAGGGTTTTTCTCCTCGCCCTCTAACCTCCACGGAGAGGCTCTCCGGACAGTCAGAGCAGGGGATGCTCGGACTCTGGAGGAGGGACAGGAATTCCAAACAGAAAATCGTTTTTTGCTTTAAAGCTCTCTCTTCCTCTACGCTTTACACTCGCTGTCAAATTGTCCCTTGAGACAGACACAAGATCTGGTGGAAGAGCCAGGGCAGAAACGTTTTCCATACCTGGTGGGTTGCAGGCTGGCGAGCCCTGCACCGGAGCTGCGCAGCTGCTGCCGCTTGGCGGGGAAGTGGCGGCGCTTTGAGGCCACTGCTCCAGGGGGAGGACGGAGGGAACAGTTCGGACCGTGTACGTGACTTCTGTTGGGAACCTCCCCGCTACCGAGAAGGCAGCCCCTCTCTCTGCAGAAGCCACGGCAGCCTGGTGCCCTGGAACCAAGCTGGAAGAAGCCTGCGATGTTGTGGCCCGGACTGGACTCTGCATCTGGGGTGAGGAGGTGGAGGCGTAGCAGTAAGGCAGGAAGTGGTTTTGCTGAGCCTGCCCTACAGTCAGCAGTCCTGCAGTGGAAACAAAATACAGTGCAACAACCGTTAGGGAAAGGAGTTTCCACAGGCAATGGAGGGCAACATGAGGAGTCAGGGCTCTACAACGGCAGCCTTCTCCTCAGAGCCTCGTGCTGAACCAACACAGGTGCTCTGTCAGCTGCAAGGAAGACGATGGCTACCACGCCACCAAGGCAATGGGCATTAAGCACCCCTGCTGACGGGCCAGGAGGAGGAACGTTGACCGGGCAGAGCTGTGGCAGCTCCGCAGAGATGGGGCGAGGCTGTTGTGGGCGGGAACTCTGCTGTAGTCTAACAGGCAGACCGAAGCCCCGGAGAACCCCGCTCCCCGTGACTTCCTGACAGGGTCCCTACAACAACTTCCCTACAGCACCTGAACTGAGCGGGCACCAGCAAGGCCAGGGAACCCTCTCTCCCTTTCTCACTCCCCCTCTCCCTCTTTCCCTCGCTCCCTCCCTCCGTCCCTCAGGGGACTGCCGATGTGCCACTCCCCCCGCCACCACCCAGCGCTTCTCAAGCCCCCCGCGGCCCCGCCTGGCCCACGCCGTCTCACCGGGACCAGTGGCCTTGCTCAGCATCCAGGGCGGCAGCAGCGGGTCCCCTGGCAGCGCGGTGCCCAGCAGGCGCTGGAAGCGGTTGGCCGGGCGGCTGGCCACCTCCAGGCCGGCCGCCAGCTTGGCCCTATTGCCGCGCGTCAGGCGCTTCATATGGACCAGCAGGTCGGGGCGGTGGCGGCAAAAGTGCGGGCTTTGGAAATGGTGCAGGGGCCCGGCGGAGCTGCCGCCATCGCCAGTGCCACCCTGCGGGCCCCCCGCCGCGCTGCCCGCCGGCCCCGTCACGACTTTACGAAAGCCGTACAGGTTGAGCTGTCGGACGAAGCTGCTGAAGTTCTTCGTCTGGAACAGCTCCGCCCCATCGCCGCCCGGCCCCGCGGCTTGGCCCGGCCCAGCGCCCAGCAGCTCTCGCTCCAAGAGCGCCTGGTCGATGAGCAGCCCCGTGCCGCGGGCGTCCCAGGCGACGGAGCGGCAGCTCGGGCTGTTCACCAGCCGCCAGAGCTTGGCTGGGAAGGTGCTGGGGTTGAGGGCGACGGGCAGCCGCGGCTCCTCCATGCCGGCGGGCGCGCAGGGACGCGGGCGGAGGCGGACTGGCGCGGCCGGCTTCTCCATGGCGACGGACGCGGAAGGACGCGGAAGGACGCGGAGGCCGCTCGCGCTCCAACGGTCGCCGCGCGAGGCCCGCCGCCGCTCCCCGGCCCCGGCCCCGGCCCCGGCCCGCTCGGTCCCGCCACGTGCCCGGCTCGCGTCGCGCTGCCCGCTGCGCCGCTCCGCCCGGCCCCGCCTCGCCGGTGCCGCTCCGCGCCGGTGCCGCCGCGCCGGTGCCGCTCCGCCCGGCCCCGCCGCGCCGGTGTCGGCCCCGCCATCCCCTCAGCCCCATCGTCCCCTCAGCGCCGCCGCCCCCCGCAGCCCCGCCACCCCCGCGGCACACCCGCAGCCCCGCCACTCCCGTCGGCTCCCGCCCTGCCCCGCAGCTCC